>OU452203.1:22716133-23316133 GCA_911728435.2 Apoderus coryli | reverse complement strand
CAAGCCCATCATGTTATGTCGGTTTCCTGCCAATATAAAATCATTCTACATGAGCAAGTGTCCAGAAGCTCGCGATCTGACCGAAAGTGTGGATGTCCTATTGCCAAATGTCGGGGAAATTGTTGGGGGCTCCATGAGGATCAGCGATTTGGAGGAGCTGTTATCAGCGTAAGACTGCCGCATAACTATTTAGTGGAGGCTTACATTCGATTTCGTTTATACTAATTCCAGGTACAAGCAGGAAGGTATTGATCCGACACCGTATTTTTGGTATACGGATCAAAGAAAGTACGGAACATGTCCTCATGGGGGCTACGGGCTGGGGTTAGAGCGCTTTTTATGTTGGATGCTAAACAGGTACCATATTAGGGAAGTTTGTCTGTATCCACGTTATTTGAACCATTGTAAGCCTTAAGGCAAAGTGTGAATGTGTCTAGTGTGTAGCAGAATACAAGTGGGGGGATATATCGTATACCGAAAGGGTTATGAGGATTTGAGTAGGAGGTTTATAATCCTGATAATCTTGCCTACGATTTATATTCTGTATCGTATTCGTGTATTATTGCTCGTTTGCTTTGAAATTTAACTTGTAGTGAGGTTTTGAGTTAACATTTACCATACCCACTCGTGTAATGGTTGTAGACTTTATCGCATATATCGAGAATGAGTCGAGATAATCGATTATGGTTTACTGCAAATTGTTCCTCTTAAAATTGCCTTTGATTCATGTAGTATACTTATTTCTCGTATTTGCATCAATTTGCAAGTTATCTCGCCTTGTAGTGAGGTGTTGAGTTAACATTTACCATACCAACACGTGTAATGGTTGTAGAATTTATCGGATATATCGAGAATGAGTCGAGATAATCGATTAGGGTTTACTGCAAATTGTTCTTATTAGAATTGACTTTGATTCATGTAGTACACGTATTTCTCGTATCTGCATCGATTGTCAAGTTATCTCGCCTTGTAGTGAGGTGTAGAGTTAAAGTCTGGTCTTTAATAAAATTGTCTTTGATCGTACTCCTTTTTGTTTACGATGTATTTCAACTTTTGTATAAGTTACGCACAGACCGAATGAAAATTGTTATTTATTCGAATAATGCATTTGTCGTACCTCTCGACTAAGTCGAGAAACGATTTTTTTATATAAATATTGGATTATAAAATAAAATGCTTTAATCATTCAATATGTTGTATTATTCTCATTACCTTCAATCCTAATCGAAACAATAAAACGCATTGTGGTTAAGTACTGAATATAATACTTTAATTAATAGAATTTAAAAATTACAATTTTTAATAATAATAGTGGTGTTAAACCTACAAATATTCATTTTTCTTTATTGTTAAATGGAAAAAATTGGTGCTTTTATTTTAAAAAATATTCTAAAATTTATTTTTTTCGTATTTTTACCCCACATTTAATGGAAGGGTCCTATATTTAATGGAATATTTCGAAAACGGTGCAAGATAATCGATTCGCGTATTTGGTGAATTATTCCCAACAGAATTCTGTTCAATTCGCATAGAATACGAATTTAACGAATTTCTTTTCGTTTACGAGATATTTCGAAATCTGTTGAAGCGTTACGTTAAGTAGAAGTTTGTCCTTTAATGCAAAGGGTCTAATATTTAATCGGATATTTTTCAATTATTCCTAACTAAATTCTCCTCGATTCATATGGAATACGAATTTGACCAATTCCTTTTCGTTTACGAGATATTTCGAAATCTGTTGAAGCGTTACATTAAGTAGAAGTTTGTATGTCCTTTAATGCAAATGGTCTATATTTAATCGGATATTTTGCAAACGGTTCAAGATAATTGGTTCGCGTCTGTTTTCAATTATTCCTAACTAAATTCTCCTCGATTCATATGGAATACGAATTTGACCAATTCCTTTTCGTTTACGAGATATTTCGAAATCTGTTGAAGCGTTACATTAAGTAGAAGTTTGTATGTCCTTTAATGCAAATGGTCTATATTTAATCGGATATTTTGCAAACGGTTCAAGATAATTGGTTCGCGTCTGTTTTCAATTATTCCTAACTAAATTCTCCTCGATTCATATGGAATACGAATTTGACCAATTCCTTTTCGTTTACGAGATATCTCGACTTCTGTTGACGTGCTTCATTATAATTTTTTGCGTCACCTAACAAGTGCTCTATCCATTTATTTTCTCGCATATCTGGAATACAAAACGAGATAACAATTATCTTTAATTTATGTCTATACAAATATCTCGAATTTTTCGTAATTTGTAGATATATCTCGAGTTGTGTGAACGTATAAAGTTTATAAACTAAAAATTTGTACGTATAGTAAATTTCGAACTATCTGTTACTACGGGAAATCAAAAAATGCTTTTATCAAAAGTCTTGATTAGGGGCGTATCGAAATATTTTTATTAGGGGTTAAATTAAGATAAAAATACGAACAAATATATTTTAGTCATTTGAAAAGGATCGATTCGATAAATTCCCAAGAAAAATTGGTTGAATAAATAGTTTTCATGTTTCTATATTTGCTTGGACCCTTAAATATTTAAAAATTGTTATTATTATCTAAAAATTTACTATTAATATATCATTAGTTTTAACAATTAAATAGGAATGATTCATTTCGGAATTGATATGTGTTTTTATATATTTTAAATCAATGTAGAACCCCTTGAGAGATGAAAAAAATCCATACCCGCCACTGTATCCAAAATTATTCCTGAGAAATGGTAAAGTAGCGCCACTGTAAGAAATATGTTGAAGTTAGCAGTGGTGTGCCAATAAAAAAATGCACAGGACCCAAAATTAATGAAGGAAGAAATAGAAAAACTCCCTTGGGGAAAAATTTAGCTTCGCCACTGTGTTCAACGTTGGCTAACGTTGCTCCCACCAATCTAGTTGAAGTAACCAGTAGCGTAGCTCAATTAAAAAAATATTAAAACCCATTTTCAAGTAGATTTCACACTCACCACTGTCTCAAAGTGGCTTCCTACGAAATATGTCACAGTCACCAGTGGCGTAGTAAAAAAAATTAAGGGGTTCCAAAGTGGGAAAAAAAAAGGGGAAAATCGTTTTTCTAGCGATAGAAGGTTCGTTGTAAATTAATAAATAAAAAAATAGTCGTCTAGTTCCTAAATATAGTAAGGCATATATGTTATAGTGGTTTCTTCGTATAGAAAATAGTTTTTTTATAAAAAATTTCAAAAATCAAAATGGACGAAAGGTAAAATAGAAAAGAGAAAAATATTTCTATCCTAAATATTGCTATTATAGTATTTTTATATTTTCAATTTAAAAAATAAAATAAATAAGATTCATTCGTTCATTCATTCGAGAGGTTATTTTTCGGCCGCTGCTCCTCATCCATCTTCAGTATCCTTTCCTGACTTTCCAAATACGCTGATAATTCCGCATCACCCGCTTGCAGTGCTAAGATTTTCGCTGTCACGCCCCTGTAATCCGTTTGGTTGAGTAACGCCACTGATGCCGCCACTAGCATAGCGCAAATATGGCGCCATTTATTACTAGCCGCTTTATGCAATGCTGTTTGGCCCCTAGAATGTTTTTAATTGAATTTTTTCCAAGATTTCAACCGGTAAATACATACAAATTCACGTCTTTGACGTGCACTAGAGCAGTGGCGTTCTTCAGCAGGTATTTGACGATGTCTTTGTGACCGTAGCGCGCAGCATAATGCAGTAGAGTTTGGCCAGCGGCGTCCTTTGTGGTTAGGAGCGAGTAGCCTTGCCGATGGTGATCGATGATCTGTTTTTTGTTGTAAAAAACATAAAATGATTATATACGGTTCTTTTTGTATGTGCTATTTGCTTATCTCGTTTTTTTCGAGATATCTCGTTTTTAAAATTAGTTCGAGTTTTTACTTGTTTACGAGATATCTCGATTTCTGTTGAGGTATCACGTTAGAAGTTTCTAGGTATGTGCTTTAATGGGAGGGTCCTATATTCAATCGCATATTTCGAAAACGGTGTAAGATAGGTAAGTCGGGTTTTTTGTAAATGATTCCTAATACAATTCTTTTCGATTTATGTAGTATACGATTTATTCGAATTTGTACTATTTTCCGAGATATCTCGATTTCTGTCGAGGTGTTATGTTTGAAGTTTCTAGGTATGTGCTTTAATGGGAGGGTCCTATATTCAATCGCATATTTCGAAAACGGTGTAAGATAGGTAAGTCGGGTTTTTTGTAAATGATTCCTAATACAATTCTTTTCGATTTATGTAGTATACGATTTATTCGAATTTGTACTATTTTCCGAGATATCTCGATTTCTGTCGAGGTGTTATGTTTGAAGTTTCTAGGTATGTGCTTTAATGGGAGGGTCCTATATTCAATCGCATATTTCGAAAACGGTGTAAGATAGGTAAGTCGGGTTTTTTGTAAATGATTCCTAATACAATTCTTTTCGATTTATGTAGTATACGATTTATTCGAATTTGTACTATTTTCCGAGATATCTCGATTTCTGTCGAGGTGTTATGTTTGAAGTTTCTAGGTATGTGCTTTAATGGGAGGGTCCTATATTCAATCGCATATTTCGAAAACGGTGTAAGATAGGTAAGTCGGGTTTTTTTGTAAATGATTCCTAATACAATTCTTTTCGATTTATGTAGTATACGATTTATTCGAATTTGTACTATTTTCCGAGATATCTCGATTTCTGTCGAGGTGTTATGTTTGAAGTTTCTAGGTATGTGCTTTAATGGGAGGGTCCTATATTCAATCGCATATTTCGAAAACGGTGTAAGATAGGTAAGTCGGGTTTTTTGTAAATGATTCCTAATACAATTCTTTTCGATTTATGTAGTATACGATTTATTCGAATTTGTACTATTTTCCGAGATATCTCGATTTCTGTCGAGGTGTTATGTTTGAAGTTTCTAGGTATGTGCTTTAATGGGAGGGTCCTATATTCAATCGCATATTTCGAAAACGGTGTAAGATAGGTAAGTCGGGTTTTTTGTAAATGATTCCTAATACAATTCTTTTCGATTTATGTAGTATACGATTTATTCGAATTTGTACTATTTTACGAGATATCTCGATTTCTGTCGAGGTGTTACGTTTGAAGTTTCTAGGTATGTGCTTTAATGAGAGGGTCCTATATTCAATCGCATATTTCGAAAACAGTGTAAGATAGTTAAGTCGGGTTTTTTGTAAATGATTCCTAATACAATTCTTTTCGATTTATGTAGTATACGATTTATTCGAATTTGTACTATTTTACGAGATATCTCGACTTATGTTGAGGTATATTAGAATTTTTAATATAATTAGGGAAGCGTCCTATAATTTTTTGAATATTTCGTAAACGGTCCAAGATAATCGCTTCGCGTTTTTTGTATATTATGCCTATTTTAATTCTCTATGAATTATAAAATATAAAAAATTTTCGAATTTGGATTTGTTTATGAGATATTTTGACTTCTTTTGAGGTGTCAAGTTTACTACAATTCGAGATATCTCGAATTCATTAAGCTCTACTTACGGTTTTCAAATTACCGGATCTCGCGGCTTTAAGCAATTCCTCATGCCTTTTTTGATCACTAAAATGCTTATTCGATCTGAAATAATGAAAGAACTAGAATATTTCGATCGCTACAATTACAATTGTTTACCTAAACACGTTATTGTAGGCCTCATCATTTTCCAAACCAAATAACCGTTCGGTTATACTAAAAATTCGATCAAATAATTTTTTTGTGACATACGTTTTGGACTATTTTCCTTACCTTCGGATTCGAAAACTGGTATCTGGCGATATATTTAGTGGGGTTGTTATCGTTTCGTGTTCGTCCGTCATCGGCACCACCACAACTTTGTCGTTACACTGCTGGGGTAGTTCTAATACTAGGGGTTGTTCTTTCAATTCCTTGGACTCGCTAGAGACAGCAGAAAAACGTAAATATCTCGAAAAGTGTTCAGGTTGCAATATTCGGGGGTTTTGTGCAATGCTGCTGGTAGAATTATCTTTCATTTATGTTATATACTTTATTCTCGAATTTTCCTCATTTACGAGATATCTCGACTTGTATTTTACGGTATTCTAGTGCATCAAAAGTAAGGCATATAGAAATGTTTGTATACCGCGAAGTATGTTCGTGATATTTGATCCGCGTGTTTAGTAAACTATTCCTGACACAATTGTCTTTGATTGCTGTAATATACAATGTTCTCGAAATTTTATTTGTATACGAGATATCTTAACTTAAATACTGATATCAAGGCAGAATGTGTGAAGTTATGCAATCTTACACGTATGAATTTGTTCAAATATCTCAAACAGTATTTAAGATAATTATTTATAACCTTCATAGGATTGTTGCTAATAGAATTATCTTCAATTCGTGTAGTATACTATTTTCTCGTATTTTCTTTCATTAACGAAATATCTCGACTTAAATACTGATATCAAGGCGGGATGTGTGAAGTCATGCAATCTTACACTTATAGATTTGTTCAAATATCTCAAACAGTATTTAAGATAATTATTTATAACCTTCATAGGATTGTTGCTAATACAATTGTCTTTAATTCGTGTAGTATACTATTTTCTCGTATTTTTTTTTATTAACGAAATATCTCGACTTAAATACTGATATCAAGTCGGAATATGTGATGTCATCTAATGTTGCACTTATAGTTTTTTTTAAATATCTCGAATACTGTTCGAGATATCTATTTCTCGTTTTCTTAGTATTGTTGCTAATAAAATTGGCTATGATTTATATAGTATAAATATTTATCGAATAAACGTTCGTTTTCAATATATTTTGACTTGAAGTCAGAGTGTACAGTTTACACTTATATTTACCTTATATTCATAATTTGATGATTGGAGCAGGGGGATGGACTAGCCGTTTCGTTTTCACCAAGGTCGCATTCTAATATGTACAAGTTTTCATTGGCGATATCCAGGGTGTAATGCAGATGTTCCTGGGCCTTGTCTATACGGAAACATCGTTCAGCAGTACATGCTAATTAAGAAATATTTAAAAAAGTTGCTCAACATCAAATAACGACGAACTTACAATCAACAAAACACCAGGAGTCCGGCCCATGTACGCTTTGCGAGAATTTTTCGTTTATTACGGCCCTGATCTGTTCCAAATCTGATATCGGGTTGATATTATCGATTGTCCCAAGTTGTATTGCTACAAAATATGAGTTTGTGATGCGTCATCCATGGGATTTGGGACAGGGACTTACCGGTTTGCATGAGCACCTCTTTATCGTAATGGTGTCGCTCATATTCACTCATCGATATCCGAAACACATTTACACTGAGATTGTCTAGAATGAGATTGCCTGTATTCGAGGTTGTGCTGTTGTTTGTGGCGAATTTGCCACCACCATGTTTTTTCGCCAGCATCGGTGCCCGATTCAAATGTGTCAATGTGATGATGGAGGGATTGAGACGGCACGCCTCCCCATCCACTTGCATGGGGATGGTTTTTGTGGTGGTGATTTTGGCCGATTTGCATTGAGTGATGCTGGTGCCATGGCCACCAGCTTGTAGAAGCGGCTGAAACAGGGGAATTTGCGCACAAATTCAAGACTTTTCGGAAAGAAAACGTGGGATTTTTGGAAAATGTGTAGGGATCTTTGACAATTCATGGGATTGATTTGAAAATCATGGGCTTATTGGGAAAATTATGGGGATTTTTAAACAAAAAGTTCGACTTTTCTAGCACAGAACCCTGGAATTTGGGGAAATTTTGAATTTTTTAGCCACCTAAACCCTTTCTAAACTTACTCACAAGCTGATAGGTAGTAAGGCCGACAACCTCAATCAACCCATCCTCCGTACTGGGCTCACTAGAACCCATTGAGCGATTCCACGGCCTTGTACCACCCCCATAACTGGGAATATTGAGGAAAACGATAGCGTGTACACGCAATTCTCGCAATTTCGGTGTCAAATCCTGTCCATCACATTCTAACGTGACAAAATCAGCCAGATCACGCCATTTGCGCTTTAATAAATCTTTCCCACCCATCTGGCCATAGAACATTTTATTGCGCAGCCGCGAATTGAATTTTTCCGGATGCGCCTCTGAAAGAAAATTGTAAAATGATTTAAACATAAATGACTCAGAAAAAAACTAAAAGGAACGCAACATCCTAAGAATTGCTCAGGAAAAAATAATATATATTCTAGGTTTTGCTCAGAAAAATTCTGACATAAACGGAAGCGCGTATAAAAATCAGCTCAGAAAAAAAACAGCCTCGAAAAAAATGCCTCAGAAAAAAACTAAAAGGAACGCAACATCCTAAGAATTGCTCAGGAAAAAATAATATATATTCTAGGTTTTGCTCAGAAAAATTCTGACATAAACGGAAGAGCGTATAAAAATCAGCTCAGAAAAAAAACAGCTTCGAAAAAAATGGCTCAGAAAAAACTAAAAGGAACGCAACATCCTAAGAGTTGCTCAGGACAAAATAATAAATATTCTAGGTTTTGCTCAGAAAAAATCTGATATAAACAGAAGCGCGTATAAAAATCAGCTCAGAAAAAAAACAGCTCAGAAAAAAATCTCAGGAATTAACGTAATTCGCAAAAAAGTAGTTTAAATTGTTCCGAGAAATTCCTATAATAAATTGATATACTCAGAAAAAAAAAATAAATTATTCTAAATACCGCTAGTTCTATGTAGCATATAAAAAAAAATTACCGCGCGCCTCGTGGAATTCCAATGCAATATGCGCATCAACTCCCAGTGAATAATAGTTGTTAACTACATTGAGTGGAAGCTCTGGTTTGCCTGCATCTTTTTCATTTTCTTGTGGGTTTTTCTCCACTGCTAGCGACCATCTGTCCAAGGCCACAGTGTCACTATGGCTGATGTTAGCCAATATTTTTGAAATCGGCTCATCCGTATACCCCTTTTAAAGGAAAACGTAATCAGAATTTTACATATTGGCTCAGCTACCAGTATCAGCAATGCAACATAACATAAGACATGCTCAGAAAAAATAAAAAAGTCAGACATGCTCAGAAAAAATTAATCAACTAAGACATGCTCAGAAAAATAAAAACTAAGACATGCTCAGAAAAAAATAAAAACTAAGACATGCTCAGAAAAAAATAAAAAAACTAAGACATGCTCAGAAAAATTAAAAAACTAAGACATGCTAAGAAAAAATAAAAAAACTAAGACATGCTCAGAAAAAATTAAAAACTAAGACATGCTCAGACAAACTAAAAAACTAAGGCATGCTCAGAAAAATTAAAAACTAAGACATGCTCAGAAAAAAATAAAAAAACTAAGACATGCTCAGAAAAATAAAAAAGCTAAGACATGTTTAGAAAAAATAAAAAACTAAGACATGCTCAGAAATATTAAAAAACTAAGACATGCTCAGAAAAAAATAAAAAAACTAAGACATGCTCAGGAACAAATTTCGAGAAGCAGCAAAAAAATATTGTAAATGGCTTTTACAAATTGGGATCAAAAAATGCTTACCCCGCCCCAGCCGAGTGCCCGCGCTAAATCATTGCCCGTGCCCAATGGAAGAACGCCCACAGGCGGTGGAGGCTGAATCCCGATCTGATCAATAACGCTCAGAATCCAACCAACGGTGCCATCCCCACCGCAGGCCAAAACTCGTAGATTAGGCACTTTTTTAAATAATTCCAGCCCCATTTTAGGCCCGCCTTGCGTCAGATCGAACACCTGCCTAGGATTCAGTAGCCATTGGAATTTTTGTAACAATTTCAGACCCTGGTTTCCACCTGATTTCGGATTGATGAAGACGATTACTGGTGTGACATCCGTGCTGGGTATCGGTTTAATTATAAAGGTTTTCTGATCCTTGTCTTTTGTTTTTCGTTTGTTGGATGTTCGTTTACGGGGCGTTTTTCTGAGACTAGATTTGAAGCTGCCTTTAGATGGTAGTTTAACGATCCATGATGGTGGAACGATGATTGATCGATGGACACCTTGAGGGAAATTGAAATATCTTGAAAATGGTGAAAGGTACGAATATAGGGTTTACGGCAAATTATTAACTATTAAATTTTTGACATTTTGTGTTATATAAAAAATTCTCGTACGTATTCGCATTATCGAGATATATTGACGATTATATAAACAAACAGTTTTAATACATCAGTTCATTATTTTCAAAATAACTTGAGATTGAATTGAGGGATGAAAATAACGTTTTCACTAAATGATTCTAATTGAAAAAACTAATGTTTCGACCTCTACTGTAAAATTTTGTATTTTTATTAATTCTCGAGATATCTCGACTTCTTTTTAATCATGTTAAAACGGAGAAAATGTATGACAAGCCTTGTCTTATACTTTTCTTAATATACTGATATTGAGTGGAGATACCACATTTTAGACTACAAATTATTATTGTTCACAAAATTATCGATCATTTGACTTCTATACAAAATTCTCGTAACCATCCGCATTATCGAGATATCTCGACGATTGTATAAACAAGACATGTCAGTGGCATCATCCCACTCTTTTCACAATAACTTGAAAATTAATTGAGATCGGAGAATACGGTTTTTACCAGGTTATTCCTGATGAAATTGCCGATATTTCGAATTATAAGCAAAATTCTTGTATCTTAACAAATACTTGGGATATCTTAATCTTAATTACCTAAACTACACTCCTCTTCTATTCGTTGTATGTTAAAGCAGGATTCTTTATTGTGGAAAGCCTGTTTGCACCATGAACACGTGATTGCCACGATTTCTTTATTGCTGAAGGACAATTTCGATTGAAATGACTAGCGGACATCATCAGACACACACCGAGAATAAAAAATCATTAAAATTATGTCGTAGCTCAGAAAAATGTGTATGTGTTGTCGTATGGATATAAAAACAAAATTCCCTGGCATACCTTGGAGCATTGTTTGCATTTGCCCTTTTCCGTACGCCTATGGTGGACCCAGTGATGTTGAATACTAGTCTGTTCACGATATTGCCTTATACCCACGTCCCTAAAGGTCGCTTTACACGTGAATTTCTGCTGATCTATAAGCGTTGGAATGCAGTTTTTGTGTACGATTATGTTGCAGGCTGAGCATTTGAGTCGTGCTCCATGTTTCTGTGTAGAGAAAATCAATGTATTAGAACGTTAGATAGATTTGCTTGACTATGTACGTACTGTGGTACATTCGGTATCAGCCACCTGACAAAAATCGCCTGACAACGATGTGGGCACCCATAAATGTTCGCCGTTTTTTGCTAATTCGCTCCAATCGGGTGTGTTTCGTAAAATCTTGTCACTATTTGATGGTTTTCTATGGAAAAAATCAGTTAATATGATAGCTACCTAACTTGAGAGCTTTAAATTTAAATATTAGGATCACTCTGTTTATGACTTTTTTTCTTACTTTTCACAATAACTCGATTCTAATGTTTAGTAAATTATTATTGTAAATTAAATTGCTGACATTTCGAATTCTCGTATTCGAGATAACTCGACATCTTTTGTATACGCGCCATTTTTACAAAAAATTACACTAGGTATCGTGGTTGATTTTTCAAAATATCTCACGACTGATTGGAGCTAATTTATTCTGGTTTGTTCAGAGATTTTACTGATAGTATTGCCGACAATTCGACTTATATAAAAAAATCTCGTACTTTGCCAAATTATCGAGATATCTCAACTTTTGTGTATACCAAACATGACGAAATGCATTTCTGTGGCTACTTACACTATCTATCGCATTCTTTTAACAATAACTCGAGACTGATTCGAGATATTCAGTGTTTACCAAATTATTCTTAAAATAATTGCCAATGTTTCGAGTTCTATACAAATTTTTCGCCATTATTGAGTCATTTTTTAATAAAAAAAAATCATGCACTGAATAACTGTATAGTTTTCAAAATAATTCGAGAATGATTAGAGCTAAGTTAAATTCCTGATCTGAGAGTTTTTACCGATTTTATTACCGACATTTTGAATTGAACAAAATTCTTATATCTCGAAAAATTACCGAGATATCTAAACTTTTGTAGATATCAAACACAAGGAAATACACCTCTTACTACTGACAATGTTGCATAAAATATCTCGAGATTGATTCGAGATATACCATTTTACTGTTTAGTCAATTATTAGCAAATAAATTACCAACGTTTCGAGTTCTATATAAAATTCTTATATCTCGACAAATTACCGATATATCGCAACTTTTGTAGATATCAAACAAAAGGAAATACAACCGTTACTACTGACAATGTTGCATACAATATCTCGAGATTGATTCGAGATATACCATTTTAGTGTTTAGTCAATTATTAGCAAATAAATTACCAACGTTTCGAGTTCTATATAAAATTCTTATATCTCGAAAAATTATCGAGATATCGCAACTTTTGTAGATATCAAACACAAGGAAATACAACTCTTACTACTGACAATGTTGCATACAATATCTCGAGATTGATTCGAGATATACCATTTTAGTGTTTAGTCAATTATTACCAAATAAATTATCAACGTTTCGAGTTCTATACAAAATTCTTGTATTCGAATAAATTCTCGAGATATCTTAACCCTTTTATTCACTATAACAAAACAAATAATTCACTCATGTTAACATCTTATAAAAATTGAAATAACTCGAGATCGATACTTCAAATTGTCGACGTTTCGATCCTAATACAAACATTTCATATGTCTACTCTATGCCAACTTAAACACTACAGTAAAAATTATATTAAGTACTGACCTGCGATAGTTGTTGTCAACTACAACTAATTTCCTGCGGATATTGTTCCGTTTTAGTTTGTTTTTGTAGTAAACAGATCTGTTCCGTACCAGAGCACCAGTATACGGCATTTTCTTTGCATTATTTTCAACAAAATTTATTCACAAACGTGGAAAAGTGAATGAAAACTATAAATACGTCTATTATATGTTTTTTTATCGCAAAGCAGGCTGTGGATGCGCGCAATGGATATTTTTATCTTTACGTTTATCGCTTATTATATTAGCAAGCGTTAATTACCTTTCGTAGAATACGCTATTATTATTATTATTTTAACATTCAAATATCGTCGTTCCGACATTCAACCAAAATCGCCCCAGGAAAATCTTACCTTTCATAGTATCCGCTGTCAGTGTCATTATTATTGTTCAACGAATGTGGAGCGGTCATCGCTAAAGCCTTGTACCTAGCCTGGTCTTCTGTTGGCAGGACAATATCAACAGATCGAGAGCGGAGCGCCACATTTGCCCCTACAGGCACCTCTAAACTAACACCAGAATGTTCGAGTTGTTCGGTCTTTCTTTCGGAGACGTTGTTGGTGAAGCAGGAATCAACCGAGGCGGCTCTGTCACGTTTCAAATCGGGTACTTGTAGGAAAATATCCCGTACCACGATTGCAGGACAGTGGGTGTTGTCGCCACTCTCGTCTGATGTACCTTCATCAGATACAATGATGTTTTCAAGCGAACTTCCTGCGTGAGGAAAAAATGAATTTTCTGGCCATTGGAACCAAAAATTCTTACCTGTTGGCTCGGCGACGAACGCCTCCTGCCTGAATATAGATTTGCGTCTACGCTGACTCTTACTACCCTCCACATCCTCCTGGCATTCCTCTGAACCAAAAAACCCAATAACAATACAATGAGGCGATTGGGGCGGTGGCGACTGCGGTGGTGGCGTTGGGGGATTCGGTGACAACGTCACAGTGACCGCTGGAATCACGTCGTCATTCTCCTCGGACTCGGAATCCTCGAAGTCAGTGGAAGACGCACTAAAACCCTGTGGATCGTTTGCATGCGAGCGATTATACGCATTCAGACAGGCGCAATGTACACATTGATTAGTCGATTTCGATTCGAAAAGTCGTTTCTTGTAACTGGAGTCCTCGTCCACGCTGTACGATCGCATTTGAGTCGGAACTGATAAATACGTGTCAAATGAGCCACAATATTGTTGCTTGCTAGCCTCTAATTGGATTTCGTCGAACGATGCGGATCTGACCTGGAATTCGTCGTGTGTTTATTGAGATATTGCCCCACGTTGGGCGCCAAAATTATTACCTGCTTTGGTACTTCAAGGCTGCTTTGCATCTTCATTTCGGCGCCTGTCGGGGTGCGGGATCGTTTGAATGTTGTTCTGAGTCGGTGCATAGTTTATTTTATGTGTGTTATGGGTGATTATTATTTGGGCAGGCCGTACTTGCCTTCCCAAAACGATTGAGTTGTTAACATTTTTTTTTTGGTGGCAACGCTGGAAGATTTTTACTCGTTTTTATTAATTTACGCAAGAAATCTCGATAATGAGATTAATTCTCAGGGACGTTTTTTTAATATAATTTACATAAGATGTGGAATAGAAACACGTTTATGGCCTGGATATTAAGATTTCAATTTCCAATAAAAAAAAAAGAAAAAGCTCTCACAAATTTCCGAAAAAGAAAAACTAGTGAAACTAAAATTCCGAAAAAAAAATTGGTGTCAAGAAAAATGCAATTTTCTAAAAACCAGTCAAAATTAAGAATTTTTAATTTTTAGACTAATTTATTGTCGAATTACAATCTAAGTTTTAAAAATAAAGTATAAAAATGGCTTAAATTACTATACACTTGAAGTAAAGTTAAGTCAAGAAAAATGTAAAAAATTTTCAAAAATAAAATTGTTCACTTTTCTACTATTTTAAAATTAAAAAAACAATGTCAAGAAAACTGCAAGTTTCTAAAAATTAGGCAAAATGAAAAACTTGTACCTTTTTGGGTTTATTTTTGAGAATTTTTTAAATTTTTCTTGACTTAACTTTACTTCAAGTGTATAGTAATTTAAGCCATTTTTAAGGGGAGAAAACGGTGTCTTCACAAATACGGGAAGGGATACTATTAGAGAACTTCTGAGAGTACACTTTCCCGGCTGCGAAATTACAAATATGTCACTGGAAAATTGGCATCATACGAATCTGGGACCCAAAATAAAGGCTACCAGAGAGAGCTGGAATACGGAAAGACAGTGATAAATTATAGTAAAATTAAATGGGCCTTGAGAAAATTTAAACCATATAAATCGTACAACCAGTGCATCATCTTTGGATTTAGTCCCCATGTTTTCCCATGAGAGCGTCTGAGTAACATAAGCGTTCTCTCCGCTCGTGCTCTGGTTCTTTTAAGGTGTGCGGTCCAGGTAAGCTTTGAGTCTAGAGTGACCCCCAAATACTTTACCTCCCCGGACATTTTTACGATTTCACCTTGTACAGTGGTTTTAGTTCCTCTGTTTTCTTCCTCCTGGTGAAAGCGATCATTGCTGACTTTGACGGGCTCATTCTTAGTCCCTGTTCCAAAGTCCAGCTTGTTGCTATACAAGGGCCCGTTGCATACGTTCCCTTACTATGCTATTGAACTTTCCCTGGACATGTATGACTAGGTCGTCTGCAAAGCCCAGAACCTCAAATCCTTCATTGTCCAGAACTCTTAGCAACTCGTCTATAACAAGGTTCCACATCAGAGGAGATAGTACTTCCCCCTGCGGGCACCCTCGTACAGGCTTAGCTATTATTGTATCCCCCATTACTGAGGTACATACCATTCTTCCTTTAAGCATGCAGTTTATCCACCTGCAGCAAGTCGCATTGATGCCTCGTTGCCTCAGTGCTCCTAGGATTGAGTTCGTTAAAACGTTATCGAAGGCTCCCTGTATGTCCAAGACCCACGCTCTCCAGGGCGTATTCCGCCTTACTAACTAATTGATGCAGCGCTGTCTTAGTCGACATGCCGCATCTTATCGCATATTGGTTTGGATGTAATGGCACCATCTCCAAAGCCCCGTCCCGAATATGTCTATCTATTATTTTTTCCAGCGTCTTTAGCAAGAAAGACGTTAGACTTATTGGTCGCATAGCCTTTGCCCCTTCCTGTCCGGATTTCCCAGGTTTGGGTATAAATGCTACTCTGCTTATCTGCCAACTTTTTTGCAGATATGCCAGTGCCAGACTGCCCCGGAATACCAAACACAGGCTGCTACTCAGGGAGTCCCCTCCCTCCTGCAGCATTTTTGGATAAATGCCGTCAATTCCCGGCGATTTATATGGTTTATATGTTCTCAAGGCCCATTTAATTTTACTATAATTTATCACTGTCTTTCCGTATTCCAGCTCTTTCTGGTAGCCTTTATTTTGGGTCCCAGATTCGTATGATGCCAATTTTCCAGTGACATATTTGTAATTTCGCAGCCGGGAAAGTGTACTCTCAGAAGTTCTCTAATAGTATCCCTTCCCGTATTTGTGAAGACACCGTTTTCTCCCCTTAAAAATGGCTTAAATTACTATACACTTGAAGTAAAGTTAAGTCAAGAAAAATGTAAAAAATTCTCAAAAATAAACCCAAAAAGGTACAAGTTTTTCATTTTGCTAATTTTTAGAAACTTACAGTTTTCTTGACATTGTTTTTTTAATTTTAAAATAGTAGAAAAGTGATCAATTTTAGTTTTGAGAATTTTTTACATTTTTCTTGTCTTAACTTTACTTCAAGTGTATAGTAATTTAAGCCATTTTTAAGGGGAGAAAACGGTGTCTTCACAAATACGGGAAGGGATACTATTATACTTATTTCATAATGATTACCATTAAATTAATTACTAAATGTCTTGAATTCTATAAACACAAATTAAAGTTACGGAAACAATGGGTGTCAAGAAAAATGAAAATTTCTAAAAACACGTTATAATTAATTTTTTCACTATTTTCAATTATCTGCTCTCATATTTTCTAATTTAATAGTATTTTATATGCAAATTATTTTAAAAAAGTACATAAAAACTTAAATAAAATTTAGGTGTCAAGAAAAATACACTTTTTGGAAAATTCTTATTTTTTTTTCAAAATACTAATTTGAAATATTACCTTCAGCTTGTTGTTCAACTAACAACTGAAAACCCATTCGAAATAATCCAAGAACTTTACAGTTACATCGAATTTCGTCCTTTTATACAAAACTATAATACATTTCATATTATACGTCATAATCATAATTGCTAATAATTAATTTCTCTATCAATTAAATTTGTAATTAGAAAATTAAATCACACACTCAAATAAAACATAACGTAATTTTTATTATAATCTTTAAGTAAAACAACACCCCATATTTCTTTTGTATTTCGAAAAACAAAAAAATTAAAAAAACAACAAATTCGATATTCCCGTTATTGTTACGTGTTTGGGGTGGAAATGGAGGCGGTGTTCGCCTCCTATATGTGTGTGGGGTAGCGGTTTTACACTGCTGCCAGATCGTACTATTTCTTTTTGTATTAATCTATTGAAATTTCATACTTTCTACTGGATGGAGAAAGATTAACAATATCACTCACTCATTCATTAAGTTTCTATCATTTATATGGAAAATATCTAAACTAACATCAATACGGTTATCCAGTTTTAGGAAACGATTTATTTAAAGTTAAATTTGGCAACAGTGTAATTACTAATTCACGAAAATAACTCCATCTATTGTTAAAATTACTTTCCATTACAGAAAACTATGTGATATCATTGTGTTTATTAATATAGTGTGTCAGCGCTTGGTTACTACATGTCAACTAACAACAGATGGCGTTATCATATACCAGAAATTTATTAATGAACGACTGAAGTTGATAACGCCGTTTGTTGTTAGATGATGGTACTAACCAAGCGCTGACACACTATATATTATAATAAACACAATGGTGATATGTTTGTACCGGGTCCATAAAATTTACTAAATTTTATTTTGTACCGGGTCCATAAAATTTACTAAATTTTACTTTGTACCGGGTCCATAAAATTTAATAAATTTTAAAATTATCAAATTATGAACTATTTGTGGAAAAAAAGAACTAAAACAGAGTGATCCAATATACAATAATTAAAGTTAGGATTCTTTGACTTACCTGCAAGATGATTACTTACCTGTAATAAAAGAAATAAAAAATTAACAAATTTTATAATAAAAAAAATTAATTCATGCCAAACTGAACTCACTTTGTAAATGGTTTTTTTTTGCGAACCGAATTAACGAAATTAACGTGACGCCCAATTTTTGATGCCAATTTTAATAAACTAAATTAGCAAAAAATTAATTTCGATTTGTACGCTAGGATTATTATTAAATACCTGGATGCATCATCCACTTCCTCAAATTCCATTTTATTAGTTTCTTCCTCTTCATTTTCAATAGGTCCTCCACCATTTTTATCGTTCATCATTTTTGAAAAAGTACTAAAGTTTAGATGTGGCTAACTCCGAAGTTAATAAAAGTTTTGTATTTGTTTCGATAGATATGCCCTTGCCGGTTTTAAAAGGATTAATTAATGATAATTGTCCTTCACTTTTGAGGCTTTTCATCCTAATTTTATTAGATTAAATTAATACAGGTTGGGACAAAAAGAATTTGTAGTAACGATGTACCGGGTTCGCAAAAGTGTCAAGAAAACAGCACTTTCTTAATTTTACACAAAAATAAATACAATTGACAAAATTAAACACATATAAAACATATTTTGATCAAGTTTCCACAAAAATTAAATCAAAACTAATAAGAATAATTACAAAAACAAAACATTAACGTACCCAAAATTTCTCGAACTGTGAGTCCATTTGCGGTGTCCAATTAATTCCACCGGAGTCTTCTCCATGGTTTTAAAAATAAAATGTTGTTTGCCATGGATTAAACTGTGAAATACGTAGGTACTTATTTTAAAAAAATTAACACTTTAAAGTTTTTGTAAAATTGTATTAAGTTTAACAGTTTAACTGGATAAACGTACAATCAATTATTGAGACAAATACAATAAAACAATTTAAATAAATAAATAAATAAACAAACTGATAAATAAATAAACAAACTGCAACATAACCTAGAAATTACGTGTACTTTTTTTTTTTGAAGAATGACGCAATTCGCATACGGCGCATGACAAACTTATTTACACATTTAAATATAAATAAATCTTACCAATAACAGCGTTTTTTGAAACTGTTAAAAGGAGATTTAAACAATCCCATCTTCTCGCTGATAAATTGTTAAAATTTCCAAATAAATTTTAAACTACCTAATCTGTATATATATGGGGTACGCAATTTACTTGCAAATAAAATTGCTTAGGTATAATTGTTGTTATATTTAATTACAGGATTTAAAAACCTTAATAAGAGGCAAGTTGTTGGCCTTCGACTTTATTTTTACTTAACAAAAAGTGCATCACAACTATGTAATCATAATAATTATTATGATTTTGTACAAAGTTCCGTGAAATAAACAGAAAATACGTAAAAGTTTTAATTATTTATGGTTTTCAAGTATTCTAACAAAATATGATGTATTTATATCTGCATTTGCAGATTTCAATTGGTAGTTAGGCACGTCTTCACAGTAGATGACTAATTTCTGGTGGGGAAAGGGGTTCTTGAAAAGCATTATTTTTAATTTTTTGTCAACTCGAGGATTATGAAGAGAATCAACACACATTAACTGGTTTTTGTTGTTTAGTTATTTATATAATTATTTCTAATATTCGAATCGCAATACAGTAATTCTTGACATTTGGCGAAGGCAAAATTTAAGTCTTCTATAGTAAATTTATTCATTCATTAAAGCATTGAGCAATAAAAACATTAAAACGGTATAAAAAAATCTTTATTAATATAAATAATACAATAAAATAATTATCTCTCTATCCAGATTTAACATCTAATCGCTTCTGAACTTTATCAATTCTATTACTCATCGATTTCCTTACTTTTATCGATTCTTTTTGAAAGAATAATTTCCCTATACGTTGAAATGGCAATTCAACTGTCAATGTCAATGCGACAGCGAATCCAAGCACACAACCAACCTCAACGGGATCGAACTAGAATATACAATCACAATAAAGTTCATTATATGACATGTACGTCTCACATACCGACATGGTGCTGCTGTACACTGTTGCCGTTTTTGTAATACCGACATTGTAGAAAAACACTGGAAACTGCACCAAGTAAACAGAATAGGAGATTTTGGTGAAATATTTAAAATATCGCCAAGTGAATATCGTTCGAAACCATTCTATAAGATAGATATAATTACTATGCATTTGGGTAAATTGTGTAATAATAATTACGTCCGAAATCACGGTTAATTGCGTAGATTACCCACGCGATGGCAGCACCCCAAAACAACGGAGCAAGTGCTGCATAGATAGCAGCACTTAAGCGATCATACACATATGTTTTGGAAACCATAAATGCTGGACTCAACCAAGTACCAAAACCCATCGCATACATCATGCACCATATGTAGAATTGCTGAAATATAATAATCGTAAAATTAACATTGCTTTAAGTCCAAAATAATAAAAAATAGTACCATTCTCGGCCGCTGTATACCATCTTCAGACGTAAATCGTAAAATGTACGCCAATAATACACCAATTAGATAAATTGTAAGGCGATGGGTCGGTAAAATGTATGATAAATTTGCTGTGTCGAACATTCGTGAAACTCTTTAACAAAATAAATGATTAAAATGCGTTTAATATCAACCGCCACCAAACTGTCAAGATAAATTAAACTCTGAAATCAATATCAAAATAACTATTACGATCTATTAAAAACAACTTACGTGACCCCATAATGCACAACATGGCTTAGATCGTTGTTAAACGTCACAATAAAACGCAAAATACTGGAAGCTAGTGCTAAAATCACCACAATGGCAACGCTGTAGGACCTTCGTAATGCTACCATCGAGTAGACAATAAGTGGAGTGACGAAAAATAACTGCATATCAGTGCCCACGTGATGCGTATGCGTAAGACACTACAGAAACATGTCATTAATTCAATGTTTTGGCTTTAAATCAATAAATAATGTTTACAAACCATATTTTCAAAACCGAAATAGTTGTGGATGAATAATAAATTGCGCCACATGTATTTTTTGCATATCTGAGCATGGTGATTTATTACTAACGGCCATAATGGACCGTAATTCAGGTCTGGGAGGTAGTATGTACAGAAAATTATAATTGCCAACAAATTCGGTAGGATTCTGTAAAGAAAAAATCGACCAAAATTGTTGTAGCAAATTTCTTTCTAGAAAATACATTTGACAACACTGTCTACATACCGAAATAGCCGATTAACAAGACGTTGCCAGATGCGCATTTTACCGTATTTCAAATGATCGGCAAAGAAACTATTTGCATTCAAAAGACCACTAAGTAATAGGAAACAATCTGTATAGATGATTGCATTACGACCCAAAATAGACCATTTCATACCTAAAATCTGAAAAAAAAAACATAACGCACTATCCAAACGACAGAACAGTACCTTCATACCTCAGACATCTCTGTCCGATTTATAAATGGACTATATAGTAGCGCTATAGATTTGTGCGCCATTAATAACGCCAACGCAGAAAGAGCTCTAAAGCCATCTACTCCTGCAATTGATGTGTCATCTCTCTCAATGTTTGTTAGTTGTTTATAATTCGTCCGCAACGAAAAACATTGAATTAAACGTACAATTATGTTGTCCGTATTAATATCTGTAACAATTTATATATTCTTATGTACTCTACTTTATATCAACTAAAAGAAGAAGAAATCATACTATCAAGAGAGCTGGCAACAATGAAAAATATTGTTAAAACAAACAACACTTGATAGACGGCTGTGGAAGCTGTTGTATTGTCATGCATCTGACACATATCAGTTGTATTGATATTCACGTCAACGTCAAATTTTTCCGTTAATGCTGCATTCACATCGTTTAACGAACAGTTTGCCGGTATACAAAAACCCCAACGGATGCTGGTAAATCCAGGTACACGATGTTTTGGCTTGAAAATTCATCAAACATTATAAGTTAAATGTTTTAGATACAGTAAATCCAAAACCTTACGTCGGTGAATGTGTCTTTTATCATGAAATTTGAATGTACATCGTTACGATATTTTCGTAATTCTGGAGTAGATTTGTCCCATAATTTATCTAAATTTATTTCCGTTAAACAATACTTGGCATTTTTCATGTAGATACAACCACTATAATCACCATATTGATTAATATTTCCATTTAAAATTCCTGATGGTAATTTTGCTGTTGCATCCAACACTGGTAAAAGGACGAAACAGGTAACATAACTATTATTATTTATGATGACTTAATTAGGCTACTTACTTCTGACATATTCGTCGCTATAGTTTTGTATTTTTTCGTAAGAAACCCTACATTCTCCCGAAATTTGAGTAGCATTTTGAAACAAATTTACTATATTTTTATTAAACTCGTTTAAATAATCCACAAAATTTACATTTTCAGCATTAATACAACAAAAAAACGTTGATATTAATATGATTTTGTTCATAATAGTACGAAAACTGTATTAATAATATTTCCTTGTAATGTAAGTACCTACTAAATCTTCGCTTTACTTTCATTGCTTTTAAATCTAATATATTTGGCATTGGCATAGTTCTAAATCAATAATTTAATAACTATGTTACACTTCGTGTTGCGACATAACAATAATGTGTTTTAATGTTTGTATTTGAATACAATTTAAATATAATTAACAACAAAATATTGCAAGGTAATACAGTACTTTAATATCTCATTTAAGCCGTAATTATATTATATACCATTTGACAACTATGCAAAAGGAATTTGAAAAATACTTTTAATAATATTTTTGTCATTTAAAAATTCGAAATGACAGTTTGTCAAAGAATATATGAAGTGAGTGGGAGATGATTATGTCACATCCGTTCAGCTGAATAGAAACAGGACTATCAGCGTCTAATAGCAAAATGCCACTTTATCGACTCACTGCGTCAACTTTAAAAATTGTGGCTTCTGTAGAAAATATACCTAAATCATTTATAATTTATTTAGGAGCTTCTAATTTCGCAAAAAAGACTTAATTCTGAAATACACATTGAAACTAACATTTTGATTACAGACATTTGACAAATGTTGCATTCTATTGATAGATCAATAGTGTTGCCATGCGTACAAAGGAAAAATAGGTTGCATTTTAGTAGCAGTAGCGACCACAAGAGTCAATTAATTAATGCCAAATTCCAGTCAGTCGGTCAGCTGTTTTATTCCTTTATATTTATTTCTTTTTTACAATAGAAAATCCAGTTAAAATAGTGTAAATTTCTCACTAAATTAATGTATATTAATAATATTTTAATATTCTTCTTGTTTAGTTGATATTAACATTAGAAATAATATAATTTAATAGTAGTTAAGAATAAAAATGGCAGCTGGCTGTTGTGGCACAAAAAAGCAGAAATTAAACAACGCCTGCTCAAATACAACAACAAATAATTCTACAACAAATAATATGCCTAACGGTGTAGTGTGCCCCAATAATATAAAATGTGGCAGTACAACAACTATTGGACAAGTGGCGTTGCCCGAAATGTGCTTTTTCTGTTTTGATGTTTTGTATTGCCATTTGTACAATTTGGCGCCCCCCAAAACACCGACCTTTAGCAACGAAGCCTAGTAAGTAAACTTCAATTTATCAATCACAGTATTTTAGCGTTATTCTTTTGTTGTTTGCCATATAAGGTCGGGTCAATGAACCTTAGCTTTGAATATTTTTGACGGTTCTTTATTTGCAAATTATTTGATAAGTTAGGTACTATATTTATCAAGATATTTTTTTTTACTGAAAGTAAATACCTTAAAATTCTCTTTAACTATTTACTTTTTTTTTAATATTTTTGGTATAATTAAATTAGCAGAGGAAGCCAAGAAGTTGAGAAGAATTTAGTTTGTAAAATAGGCAGCCATGTTAATGATTTTGACAGTTTGCCGTTGTTTTTACAATAAAATTGCGAGATGAGTTCTAGGTCTGGGAGTCTGCTTAAATGCCAAATATCAGCAGTTTTCACTCACCCCACTTATTAGAATGTTTATTTTACAAAATTAATTGACAGTAAAGTGAGAAGGTTGATCTATCTCAAAGTGCTTGATAGCCAATGCAAATTGTAACAGTTTGTGGTTCCATTTACATCAGTTAGGCTGAACTGATGCGACTGCTGGAAAACGCCGTATGACAACTGACAACACTACTGTCAAACACCTGTTAGTTTCAAAATAAATTAAATAGAAAAACAACTACATAAGTAACTATTTTTGTTAATTAATGCCTGTAAATAATTAAATTTCAGTCCGTTATTTGTGACATGGAAGATAGGTAAAGACAAACGACTACGCGGTTGCATCGGCACATTCAATGCAATGAATCTTCAATCGGGTTTACGCGAATACGCTATTACAAGTGCATTCAAAGATTCTCGATTCACACCGATTACCAGAGAAGAGTTTTGCAAACTCAGCGTATCAGTCTCGATTCTCAGACATTTTGAGGATGGTGATAATTATATGGATTGGCAAGTAGGAATCCATGGGATTCGTATTGAATTTGTTAATGAAAAGGGTAATAAACGGACTGCGACGTATCTGCCTGAAGTTGCTTCCGAACAAGGTAAGAGAAATGTTAGTTTTATGCCAAATTGGCCTTATTAGGATTGATTATTTTTGATGTAAACGTTTAAATAGTGAAATTCGATTGGGGCGAAATATCTAATGGGGTGTAATTTTTGTTGCAAACAGGATGGGACCAATTACAAACTATCGATTCGTTGCTACGTAAAGGCGGGTACAAATCCAATATCTCGAGCGAAGTACGTCGAAACATCAAATTAACTCGATACCAAAGTGAAAAAATCACGGTGACTTATCAGGAGTACATGAACAGCCATTGGGCTAACGGTACGCAACGCTGCTAGCAAATAATGTGGGGCGGTGTCCAACAACCGTCCCCACACCAACCCCCATCTATTGTTATGCCGGTGTTGCCGTCCACCTCCATGTATGTAACAACACCACCCCAACAATCGCTGCTGTGGTGGGGTGCAACACCAGCTGCCTCACCACCCCATCATCACCAATTCTATACAACGCAACACCCGCCTCCACCTGCTGCCTCCACATATAGTCATAATCATCATAGACATCATAACAGTGACTTAGCCTACTATAATTTTAGTGCCACTGCTAGTCACTACGGCACCTTTTACTATAATCACAGTGACAGTAGACGACAGAATAGTCACTACTATTATAATGGTGGGGGTGGCAATAATAGTCACTCCAAGTGACAACATTTTCGGTGTCTATTGAGGTTATGTTATTGCTATTGTGGTGAATTATAGCGGCAACAGTGCTTTGTTTTTAATGACAGACACTTGACTGTCGTTTGTCTCAGTAGACACGTCATAATACAGGGTGTAACCACGGTAAATTGCGAGGATTTTAAAGTTTTTCTATTTATTAGGTTCTGCCGTGCCTAAAATTCTTAAAAAATAAATGCGAACATTTTTGATAATTTTTCAACAAATCATTTTGGAGAAATTATGCAGTTCATCGTAGAACACACCCTGTATATCAACACTGTCATTGTTTTTGTTCATTTAATTTGTTATGTTGTTGATTAGTCACAATGGTGCCTCAGCAGCAGGTTTTTTTTGGTCCTATTGAAGATCTAGACTCAAAGAGTACCTACTGTGTTGATATGGTATGTTTATTGGAAGTTCTTTGGAGTGAAATATTTTCTGGTTAAGTTCTCAATTTATTGTGTGTTCCTTTTACACCTCCCACTCATCTAAAGATTGTAGAAAGTATCGCCTATAATTGACAGACAAGAAATGTCAACGCTAGAGGTGCCTCACATATTATGAAGTTTGTCGATAGTGATTCTCGATCGTTGTTTGTTTTTTTGTGAAAATATTTTCCGAAGGACTTTTAAGAATAAAATTTTGTTTGTTTTATTGTTTATTTTAAACAAAAATAATAAAACGACTAGGCTAATAGGAATTAGTCATCAATCATCATGCATTTTGAAAAATTAGTTAGATTTTGACTTGTATAAAAATAAAACCTTTTATTAATCACTGCCACAAGATTATTATAATTATTGTCCATAAGATATAGTGTGTGAAAGTGATGAAACAAGAAATTGACTAATTTTAATTAATTATAATTAGAAGTGAATTAATACATTAATAATTATTAATGAAATATTTTTTTATAAGTCACTGTTCATCATCGTGTATAGTGACTATCTCTTAGTAGTCATTACGATGTTTTTTTTTTTTATAGGAATTAAATCAAAACAATTTCTAAAATAAGTGAATATTTTGTTTGTTTTTTTTTTTTTAATTAGAATAATAAAAAAACTGTAATAGTTTTAATTAAATTAATAAATAGGTGAAAAAAATGACGAAAAAAATTATTAATAAATAATATGAGGTAGTCTTTTTGATTTGATTGTTTTATTTTCTGTATTTCACCTGATTTTGGTTAGAATTAATTATTATTCCTTAAATTTTCCTCAATACAATACTGTGACGAATATAAAAATGTCCCCAACGCTTAGAGAGAAATAAATACATCCGGCAACACCGTGTTGGCTGTGTTATAGTAATCACATGAATTAGTCGCGAATCAAACCAAACGGGAGGCAACTCTGTACAAATATAGTAGGCTGTGCCTCGTCCGGGGCAGCGCTGAGTTAATTTAGTAGGATGTGCCTCGCTTACCGTATGGATCTAGAATGGACGTACGTATGTCAGAATGTTGTAGAAAATTCGACTACTCACTGGAAGTGTTCGAGAAAGAAGAATATTTTGTTTGTTTTGTTAATTAGAATAAAAAAAACTAGTAGTTTTAATTAAATTCATAAATAAAGGAGAGAAAAATGACATGAAAAATATTAATAATAAATAATATGTGATAGTCTTTTTGATTTGATTGTTTTATTTTCTGTATTTCACCTGATTTTGGTTAGAATTAATTATTATTCCTTAAATTTTCCTCAATACAATACTGTGACGAATATAAAAATGTCCCCAATGCTTAGAGAAAAATAAATACATCCGGCAACACCGCGTTGGCTGTATTATAGTAATCACATGAATTAGCCTCGAAAAGTCGCGAATCAAACGAAACGGGAGGCAACTCTGTACAAATATGGTAGGCTGTGCCTCGTCCGGGGCAGCGCTGAGTTCATTTAGTAGGATGTGCCTCGCTTACCGTATGGATCTAGAATGGACGTACGTATGTCAGAATGTTGTACGAAAATTCGACTACTCACTGGAAATATGCGAGAAAGAAGGCCAATCGTATACATTAAATAGAATGTGTATAAAAATATTAGTAATTACGTGTATTAAAGTCTTTAAGTAGTATATGTTATAAAGTTAGTGTAAATAAATTGTTTTATCTGTTTAAAGACATCATACAAGTCTTGTGGTGCAACAGAATAGAATAGAAATGTTTGGAAATGTTTTATTCTAATACTAATACACTAAATAAATAAAAAAATAACTCTTAGTCATCAATTTCTTCTCGTACTTCCGCCGCAAGTGATTCCTGAATTTTAAACACTGCCTCAGCCTCAAAATGCGTTAGAGCCATACCAAACACTGCATGACATAAAACCATTGAAATCAGTGTGTTTTTTATAGGTTTTGCGAACCGTTGTACCAATTCCAAGACTTTTATAGGGTTCTGAACTAAGCTAGGTACGTTATAAGTGTTATAACGTTGAACAAGCTACAAAACAATTGCTTAAATATACGCCTAATACACACACACACATTAATAATTACCGTTAAACATCCTACTGGGGCTATTATAAATGGAAAGACCACACCATTAACGACTTGTAGAAGCCCTGCACGGACTTGTAAACAAACAGGGCAATATTTTTCCGTGTTTAATAGTAGTAAATTGCGTAGAATGGCCTGTACACGCGGGTAATGTTTATTTGGATTAAATACAAATCAATTTGAGACATACCTACCTGTGTGTGAATCGCAAATGTGGCTATCGCTGGAACGACACAAATTGGGAGATAAGACGCGGCTCGACCGTATGCTCCTAGTTTAAACTTGCGTCTAAAATGGTTGTTGAGATACATAGCCGTGAGTAATGTGCTTCCACCAGAGAGAAATGCTCCGTAGTTCAATGCGAATCTGTATTAGTAATAATATTACAATTAGATTAGTTGAATTTGGGATGTACCTGTAATATTACGTGTCTTGTGGTTTTGGCCATTTACGTATGATGTTGATTTGGTACTTTAGGGCTTCGTTTTCACTTAATAATACAGCATCTTTTGGGATCTCGCTGTGTTTCGTACGTTGCAAAGCCATTTCGTATGTATTCAAAGCAGTCTCTGATCTATGATTTGTTTACATTTGAGGTTAACAAAATGTAAGGTTAACTTATAATGCGTTATGCTTCTGCTTGTCAGATGGGCTCATGGACATGATCACTTACGGCTCACCTCACTTGCATTTTTTATAAAACAACGGTCAAACTTTTTATTGGTAGTGAACCATTAACACTAACGGATCATTTAACAGCGATGAAGATTTAAAATCCGCATGTCCATATTTTGAATTTTATTTTATTCTTGTTTGAAAACATACAAAATTCTCGAAAATTTGTTGTCTTTTACAACAGGCGTTACCTGGCCGTAGGCACGCTGAATAACATCAGTGCTTTAAACTATACACATGAATGCTTTATTGGTACATCACAAAGAAATATTTGTAATGTTAATAAGATTTAATTTTATTATTTTAAATGGGCCGATCCCGGCGGTACTGCAATACCGGGCCAACCCGCGACGGAGGTGGAGCAAGCCCCTAATCCTCCATCATTTTCCAAAAATCAGTTTAATATACTGGCTCCGCATGCGGAGCGTATCAGATATTAAGCTGATAAGAACAGATACTACACTTTGATCTTAGCCATAGGGCCGAGAAGCGATACGTTTACAAAGTTTTTTCACCCTCTTATTATAAAAAATTAGTAATATGTGAAGTTTATAAAACCTGGCGCCATCTATGACTCGAAAAACGAAGCGACATTGATCAATATGTCTTCTAACGGGTCAACAACCTCTCAAGCATCGTACGTTTTATTTTTACATCTAGCTATATACAGAGCTGTTCAGAGTACAGGTATAATGTACACGAGTATAAAAAAAAAGTACATGGTCAAAAATAAACTAAAAGAACAAGTACAAATTATCACTACTTGGAGTTCAATTACAAACTCAAAAAAAATCACAAAAAAACACACATACACAAAGAAACGCACACAAAAAACACACACACACACACAAAACACATATACAAAAAACACACAAAAAAACACTAAAAAACACACAAAATTTGATGGTTTCCTTATTAATTAAATTCGTTTTGATTAATTTTTATTATATTGTGGGTAAATTTATACGAACTCTAGCACGTTTTGAATATGAAAAAAATTGGGCGTACGTCATTTTATACAAGGTGACACAAAGTGTGTTTTCTTACTCTACCTTTAAAACCACATGAGGAGTGTCAAAGTTTTTTCACCTTGTAATTTCTTATTTTGTAATCAAGATACATCGTTTCTTTACAATTTCGTATTTTATTTATTACAATCGCTTAACTTTTGTAAAAGATACAAGGGTTTAAGATGAACGTTAGGAATTTAACTTGTACAATAGATGAGGTATGACTAAACTGTAGTGGATAATATTGGGAATAAAATAGGGCAGATTGTTTAGCTTTTGTGACGAAATATTGTATTAGAAGTTGTTGAATTAAGTTTAGTTTGTTGTAGATGAAGTGAGGTGTTGTGTGTTTGAAGTGAGATAGTTGAAGTTTAAATTAACTTATTTATATGATTTTATTTCGGAAACTTTTCCATTTAGGGATAGAAACATAGCATATCATTTGAACAGAAATTGGAATGTATTTCAGAATGTTTTATAATATACACATGGGATGTAGGTGGCTGGTGATCATGTCGCATCAGCCAAACCTGAGTTGCAGAAGGCTAACGCAGATTATCAGTGGTTTGATTTTTATGTAGAAATAAACAAATTATATGTATTTACATCATGATTTATTCATATTTAACTGCTTTTCAATATATTTACAAACAATATCCAACTTGTTTTGTTGTTTTAACAAAAATATCATATTTCGTCTTTTGGGACTAATTAATTCATTTATTACAAATAATATTATTAATGGTAAGATGACTAAACTAGTGACTATTATTATTGATCATCCTGTCCAGCCAAAATGTAATTTTTCTACTATGATGCTTAATATTAGCGGAATTCGAAGTCGATGACGATGAAGATACCGAATCAGAAGATGATGCTTGTGCAAGTGTTGAAACGTCTACAGAAACAAAAATTATTATCAACGTATGAACAATACATTATCACAGTTTACCTGGTTGTGCAATTGTGGCATCCTGACTATTCGTTACAGCAAGTCGTCGTGCCCTATCGAATGATTGCAACCAGTCACTTTTGTCCTTTTGCGAACGACAACAGAATAATAACCATTTTTTCGATGTTGTCGGGCTGACAAATTCAATACGGATTGCGTGGCGAACAGTCACTCCCAACAATGAATCTAGAAGAATATTTTGGCTTTAAAATTCTGATGAAAGTAGAAACAAATCAATAGCGAAACATTGGTTCTTGTTGGCATGTGAAATCTCGTTGATTCAGAATGTTTTGCCATTTTAAAAAATATATCTACATAATTTTATAAGGATTTAAGACAGAAAATGTGTAATTCACTCCTGTGAAGTGTGATATAGTTTTCTGTAATTTGCTTCAAAATCATGTTACTCGATATCATTTAGGACAAAAATTACGAAGTTGGTTGTGATATAATTTTTTGTAATGTACGTTAAATTTGCTTCAATATGATATGTTACTCGATATGGTTCAGTGCAGAAATAGCGGAGTTGTGGTTATTCTGGTTGTGATATAATTTTTTGAAATGTACGTTAAATTTGCTTCAAAATGATATGTTACTTGATATGGTTCAGTGCAGAAATAGCGGAGTTGTGGTTATTCTGGTTGTGATATAATTGTTTGAAATGTAGGTTAAATTTGCTTCAAAATGATATGTTACTCGATATGGTTCAGTGCAGAAATAGCGGAGTTGTGGTTGTTCTGGTTGTGATATAATTTTTTGAAATGTACGTTAAATTTGCTTCAAAATGATATGTTACTCGATATGGTTTAGGACAGAAATAACGTAGTTGTGGTTATTCTGGTTGTGATATAATTGTTTGAAATGTAGGTTAAATTTGCTTCAAAATGATATGTTACTCGATATGGTTCAGTGCAAAAATAGCGGAGTTGTGGTTATTTTGGTTGTGATATAATTTTTTGAAATGTACGTGAAATTTTCTTCAAAATGATATGTTACTCGATATGGTTCAGTGCAGAAATAACGAAGTTGTGGTTATTCTGGTTGTGATACATATATACTAAGTAGGCAATGAATAACCACAACACAGCTATTTCTGCACTGAACCATATCGAGTAACATATCATTTTGAAGCAAATTTAACCTACATTTCAAAAAATTATATCACAACCAGAATAACCACAACTCCGCTATTTCTGCACTGAACCATATCGAGTAACATATCATTTTGAAGCAAATTCAACGTACATTTCAAAAAATTATATCACAACCAGAATAACCACAACTCCGCTATTTCTGCACTGAACCATATCGAGTAATATATCATTTTGAAGCAAATATAACGTACTTTTGAAAAATATACATACAAACCATACCATATATATATATAAAGAATTATAAAAAATAATAACCCACCTTTGCCATGTGGCACATTAATCACTCTACATGAATCAGTGGCAATCCGGCCCTTATACACGTACGTGTTGCGTTTGAGCAAATCCTGTAACACATTCCTAATTAGTCTGCTATAATAACTTACACTGTGACTGACTAACCTTTTTACAATAGATTAATTGATGATCGAACAGAAACAGTGTAATAGTACTGGACCACATCGCCGATTTGATACGAACCACATCACCTTGATGGATCAATTTCGAACTAAGCACTGTCACATCGTCACCCTAAAAACACGAAATCACGTAAGTGATTAATCCAGAAAGTGACTATTTTATGCAAAAACAACCTCCCAGCCTTCAATACGCTGTTGCCACGTCATTAACTTGCTCATATTCTCCATGCGACGTTTGTGTTCGTTGATCGCCATCGCAACGCCACGCATCACATCCAAACTGCTACGCAGCTCCGCATAATCACTTTCACTATCCTCCTGTGAAGTGTGCTTAAGCAGTTCGTGTAACTGCAAGGGGTATTTACAGATCCGCTGCACTGGGGCTAGTAAATAACCCTCTAATCGTATTTCCAGTAAATCGTACGTCGTTCTACACGTTTCGAAGAATTCCACGTACGTTTGACCGTCTTCAGAGTCTGGTATTAGTCCGTCTGAGTGACTAATTCGGTATAGAGTTTGTAACGTTGAATTTGAACCCGCATATCCGTTACAATAAACCGAATATAACTCCCGGAACGTGTTCGAATGTTTTCGGAAGCATTGGGATATTCTACTAATTGCCGGATTAGTCCAATCGATAATCGACTCGAGATCTGCGAGAAACTCCCGTTGGAACACGAGAATTTGTTCGAGATTTATGAAAATCGTATCAATTTGTTCGGTTGTGAACAAATCCGTTCGTTTACGACACTCGCAAATGTACGCGTCATAGATATTTTGTAGCACCTGGAATAAAATCGATTAATCAATCCGTTTTCGGCTTTTGACTAATCGCATCATGTTACCTTAACATAATCCCGTTCAGTCTCGACTAATTCCCTTATCACACAACCACGCATCTGTTCGTTAGTCCGATTTCGTTCGTTACTCATTCCTGTTGTTGTTGTTCGGTTTGGACAATGGACTAATTCAAAATAGTCACTGGTTTCGTATAGTTTACATGATGTGGATTGATCGATATCTACTGGTTGACTAATGGATCGTCTTATAACTATTGGAGAATTGTCATCAACGTCATCATCAATGTCTGGTGGTTTTTTTCGTTTGTTATGGTAGATGTGACTAATTCGTGAATGACTAGCACCAAGATCGCTACGTGTTCGGCGTACTAATACCGATTTTTTGTTATTGGGCGAACGTTGTTTTATGTCTTTCTGTGAAACCAATGAAAGTAAAACTAGTTCAAGTCAATTAAAATTCTGCGCGAGTCCCATACCTTGAATCTATCAATCAGTATCTGATTGAGAAACAAATCAGATAGAGGTCGCCGTTGTGGTGCCTTAATTCGCACCGGTGATAAGGATGCTGACGATGATGACGAAAACTCTCCCCCTGTCTCCGTTATTCCAGCTTCATCTACGTTCGTCCCATCAAGTTTTCCTCCTCCTTCAACTGACTTCGGTGGTTCCGAGGAGGATAACTCGACATCGTCCATCTAAAAATAGTTTAATAGAAAGTGACTAATCCTTACTAACTAAACAAATGATGATGACTACACCACACGAAACATAAACTACCAAAGAAACTATGAATGATACTAATCAGTTTTACCTCCGCCTGAAGGACTTTGTAGTCACTCGACGTCTGTGGCTTAGTCAGTGTATCGGCGTCACATCTAAAAAACAAAAAAATGGCAAACAAAAACAAAAAAAAAACAAAAAGGGAAAAAGATCTACAGCGAAACCTAAAATCTACACCCGATGGCTAGCTTTTACATTTTGTGTTCTGTTCTACATCAGTCACAATGACTAATAACCCTACCTGGATAAATTCTCGGACGACTCCAGACGTGCATCAGTCATACCACTAGTTGTCGTCGATGGTTTACTGTAGTTATTGTTATGATTTTGATACAGAGAGGTAAACGTTTTACGAAATTTCTTCAGGAGATTAGTCCGATAATCCCCTGGCTGATGTGATACGTTGGGTGGTTCTACTAAATGTCCTCTAGTTTCGTTACGATCATCATCGTAGTCTTCTAATGCTAAGCGGGTGAATTTTCTTTGAAATTCAAAACAAAATAGTATTAATAACTAAGTATACAGAGTGGTCTAACCTATAACGGCAGTACAACGTTTATCTATCATCTGATGAAGTCATGCCTGTTATAAATTGGACCACAGTCTATATTAGTGACAATTTATGTCAACTAGCAGGATGGTTCAAGTTGAATATTAGTGATAGGAAACCACAATCTAATTGACACGTTACGAGCTCGATTTGAGTGGGAAAGCGAATGCCCAAACCTGCACATTGATATCCTGAACAGTTTCAAAGATACACGCTGGATTTCACCCTCGTAACGACTCGATTAGATTTTTTCCTATCAAGTGTTCAATTTTCACCACCCCGTACTATTTAATCTGTGCAAACAGTTTGTGCTGTGAAGGCTACGTTAAGAAATCGTGATTAATTCTTCATTAGTTACTAAGAAAAACTTCATGCAATATGTTAGTTAAAGAGGGGTTGAGGGGCTGTATAAGTTAAGTATAGGGGCGAGGCTGGGGAGGCAAAGCAATTGCACAAGATATTTCCATTTTTTTTGGGATATCTTCATCACAAAATCCGGGAAAACGACATAATTTATATACTTAAAAAATCATCATTACCGTTGACTAAACTTTGATTTCAAAATCGGCATTCTGTAGACTACATTGTCGGCAAAATGCCCTAGCACCACGTGTATACCGTAATAGGGGTGGTTTTTTCACAATCACCACCGATGACCGTCTTCTAGACACAACTGTGTCCTCCCTGTATAATATATATGCAACAGAATAAATTGACACATTTTCCTGAATTCACCTTTTAAACTACCTACTTGTACAAAATTTACACATTCCCTGTGTTTTTTTTTTAATTGAACCCTTGAAAATCATTTGATCTTGGTGAGAATGCCACAAATCCCTTTGTATAAAATGTACAGCCTTTTTCCTAAATGGACTATTTTTGTTTTAAAGTAGTAAGTAAGGTTAAACAATCCCTGTAAAACATTGATAAATTTGAAACAAAATTAAATCTAAATCCACTGCATTTAACAATTAGAAATTAGAACAAGCTTTCTATGAGTAACAACCGATCAGCCTTAGATAATGGCAGAGGTCTGTAGTATATGGAACAGCAATAATAAGCAGTTGTATAAAACGACTTACGAGGTTTTGCATTTCAACCATTGATCTTGATTGGCTGATTTTATAATTTTTATTAATCATCATTATCAAAAATGAAACAGAAAACTCACAACAAACATTATTTCCTTAGTTAAACAAATATAAACAAATCTCAACTCCAAAACTACAAAAATATGAAGGTTAGAATTAGTAAAGTTCTTCTTTTTTGTGTTTAAATATGTGGCCAATATCACAGAGGGTTAGTTGCCTGATATAACATGATGATAGCAAAAAAGTTTATAAAATTTGCATGATTTTAAAGTAAATATCTAGAAAATATAAATAATATTCACAAATTTCAATTATTAAGATAAAATAAACATATTATTTAAAAAAATTTAGGTTCAAGATGGCGTCTCTGCATAAACGAACTCTTTGACACTAGTGAAAGCATTGAATTCAGCTTCTCGGTAGTGTTCGCTATACAATGTGTCCCAGATATGGCTCACCTTTATTATGGTTTTTTTGGAAATCGTTATAATTACAGGGTTGGACAAATTAGTTTAGGTAGTTCAAAAAACATGTAATAAAATTTCCTAAACCATTCCTAATTTAACAAACACTGTAACTGTAACGGTTTCCAAAATGAATAAAACATAATATACAATACATGTAAAACGACACACACTGTATATTGGTTAATTAATCCACGAACCAATGTTGACAGATTTAACAATTTTGTAGTTATAATATACATTTCATTTTCTGTTGTAAATATTTGAAAATAAGCTGATAAAAATTGGAAATTGACCATTGCAAGCATTTGAACTGAGTGAAAGTTTCGTAAACATTTTTTATACAGGGTGAATCAAGACTAACGGGGTTTATTTTATTATTTCGAAACTCAAATATATAATAGTCATGATTCAGCATGTATTATACTATATTTTTCAAGAAAATCATGACTAATCCACAATAACCACTCACCCTTCATCCAAACAGGTGGACGTGGTGGCCCCCATAAACGATTTCGGTAGTGACATTGACCGTTTCTCAACCAAAACATCCCCTTTGGATTCAATCAAAGATTCAGCCGCTGGGGCGCTACAAGGTCTTACCAAATCCTCATCATCCTTTCTCCGCTCACGTATAATCACTTTGTAGTCACTTGTGCTATCATTTTGCTGATGTACAACGGCAGGATGACTGTGCGATGCCCGTAATTTTGCGACACCGCGTACAACCTTAATGTTACTATTACTGTTTGGACTAGTGCTACCGCGGACTAATCGCCGGCGATTAGTCACTACCTTGTTATCATTATTATACTTATTGTGCAACATTTGTGCTGTTGCAGCGGCTTTGGAACGGTTCCCGTAAAGATAATTCGTTACAACATCTGCTTCATGCAGTAACAGATCATCAGTGATATTAGTCACTTCCTGATGCCTATGTTTTGGTGATAGTGACAGTGATGCTGACATTGGAGACACTATCGCGTCGCTATTCGAACGTTCCTCGGGCAGTTGTAAGCTGCGTGATCTCCGTACACAATCAGAATTTCGATTATGACTAATAGTCACTGCACGTCGGGGAACTGATGTCGTAAGGGGGAGAAATTCGGTACTATCACTAGACGAAACTGATTTCCGTTGCTCACCCGAATTAGCTGGGGATAACCGTCGACTATGATATCGTGTCGTTCGATTAGTCACTAATTTCGAGTCTCTGGAACATGGTGATATCCGCGATGGGGATATTCTAGTGTCTCTCGATGTAGGAGAATGTCTGGTAGTGGTGTTGCTGTTTCTTGACGAAGAAGGAGATATTCTATTGTCTCTGGAAGGTGAGATTTTAGTACTGCTCGATATGGGGGACACTCTAGTTTCTCTGGACGATCCAAAACTGCTGTCTCTTGAGCATTGCGACAATCGCACGTCTCTGGATTCGTTCTGTGAAAATTTATTTCTGGAACCAAAGCGTCCAATGTCTTGTGATGGAGACTCCAGTTCCATTTTACTCCTGGATATTTTGCTCTGACAATCTCTGTAGGTAAATCGTTCAAATTCATTTGACGGGGAGACTTGTTCATCTCTGGACGACAATCGTGACGGTGACACTTTGTGATGGTGAGCACTCGGTGACACTCTCGTCTCTCTCGCAGCAGGGAAGACTTTTGTAGACACAAAACTATTGTCTCTGGAAAGCTGAGATGAATACATTCGACTGGATGCGTCTCTGGAAGGCGAAATTCTAGTCTCTCTGGAAAGGAGACTGTTGTCTCTGGAAGGCAAGCTTTTACTACTATCTCTACTAGCAAATTGATGTGCGGTGTAGTCTCTGGAAGGTGAGACTCGTTTGGAAGACTTGTTATTGTTTGTGGAAGAAGAAAATTTATTATTGTTGCGCAACATAAAGGTACGTGAAGCGGACGTAGTGACTAATGGATCACGCATTGGCGTTACTTTGAAACAGCGTATTGACGAACTGTTATTGTCCTCATCATCGGCATCTTCGCAACAAATGTTGCTGTCTGATGAATGCTCCAGTAATCGAGGCATTGTGCTTGTGGTTCGATTTAGGCTGCTGTCGAGGCTTCTGTTGGGAAAATTTCCAGATTTACTAAAGTAAATGTCCGCATTGATGAACAACTCACCTGAATCCCATGGAACTGGATGACGATGACGAGGATCCACGATAGTTTTGAAGGAATTGAGTCCTTCTCCTAATACTATTACCCCCATTTCCCAGTAGATCCTCTTCCAATGATTTAACTTGTTGTTTTTGATGTTGAACAGCCATTTTGCGTGATAACCGCGGTGGTTTCTCTATCACGCTTTTCGCTGTGACTACACTCGGACGACTAATCACTGTCGCCGTTATCACTGGTGGTGATTGAGGCGGACTTCCATCACTATCCTCAATAGCTTTTGAACGAGGCAAAAATGGCGTTTTACCTCCAGTACTACCAAAGTAAGTTCTATTTCTTATTGTACTTGTCTTATCCGCATCCTGAAAAGCTGGTGGTGGCGAAATTATCACTGGAGAGGTGCACACTTCTTCCGGAGGAGGTGATTGAGGTTGTGGAGGTGGTGAATTACCAAGCAACGATAGATATGAGGGTCTACGCACGCTCGGCTCACTTAGAAAATGGTAATTCGCCAACTTACATCCGGTTCTGGCTGATTGTGTAGTCACTGTGGGATTAGTCCGTGTCTTTGGACGGCGTTTGTCCAAAAATGTCCGGTTTTCATCCAGAGATCTCTGTTGCACCTTTGGAAGTAATGACTATTAATCATTTATATAGTATGAGGGTCCTCTGTCAAAAGCACCCTCTAGTAATTAATCCATTTACCTGGACCCATCCAGATTTGCCCAAAAACACTCCATCCACTTCACGGTTACACCATTTGACAGGTGACAGTTCGCGTTGACAGCTGTCAAACGAGAACATGTCAGTAGTGGAGACTTCAACGCCCGAATGGAAACTGGGGGAATTCGTCCATTCATTGCTGTTGGTTTTCGTTTGTTTTGTTGGGATTAGAGTTGATGATGATTGTCTTGATAACGGCTGGTGACCAAGGGATTGATGTTTGGTATAGGACGATGGGGATTTACTAAAATAGTATTGGTTACGACGTGCTGCAGTGGATGAGGTGTTTAGTGGCGGATTTGTCGTGGTGGTTGAGGCATAATGGTCCCAGATTGGTTCGGATGTGCTCCGTAAATGCAGGATCGACACATTGTTTGGGCCTCTGTAATAGTCAGTGGTGGAGATCATGCAAACTTAAACATTTATTTCGATTTTTTTTGGTCCAAAACAGGTTTCGCGAAAATATTCGCCATTTCGTCTCCTGAATAGACAGACTTGTGAAATTTTGACGATAGTTGACGAATATCTTAGAATAATCAATTATATTAACAGATTAAGCCATACAGTTACAGGGTGGTCGCAAACTACTGTATTGTAATCTACTAATAAAAATAGACATAAGTCAATATTCTCAAATCGACCACCTTGTATATAATTATATTTTTCGGTTCCTTATCTGTTTCGGATTATTTTTTCTTAACACTTCCCTATACCTATCTTCAACGGTTTTTTGAATAAATAATTTATTTCGACTTTTTTTTGGTCCAAAACAGGTTTCGCGAAAATATTCGCCATTTCGTCACCTGAATAGACAAACTTGTGAAATTTTGACGGTAGTTGACGAATATCTTAGAAAAATCAATTATATTGACAGATTAAGCCATACAGTTACAGGGTGGTCGCAAACTACTGTATTGTAATCTACTAATAAAAATAGGCATAAGTCAATTTTCTCAAATAGACCACCCTGTATATTATCAAATATTTTGAAAGTCAATCAAATTATCTTTCAAATGATGTGCCATATTCCCATCCCTAAATGGTAAGTTTCAAGAGAAATAATTGTTTAAAATACTCGAAGTGTATCATCGAGAAACAATCACCCTGTATATATCTATATGATGTGAAATAGCTAAAAATTGGAAATGACTGGCTATTCAATTTGTTTTTCCATTTGAGTACAAATAACTGGACCTATTGGATAAAACACCACACCACATATATCAAAATAAATAAAAGCGTAGGCTTTAAAAAACCATTTGGACAAATATAGCAAGTCAAGTGTTAAAAAGGTCAAAAAAGTAGCGCCCACATCACATTTAGTGTTTTAATAAGAATAAAAAACAAGTTCAATGCCTTTTTGATATCATTATGTCCCATGTACGTATGCAATTAATTTTTTAATTTAGCTATTGATTATAATAATCTACATAGTCAGCAAACGTTCGTTTAAAAAAGTAAAATAATCACTTGACAAAATTCTATAAAATATACCAACGTGATCTTCAAATCATAATGAATATCTAAAGGAAATTATTGAGGGAAAATCGCCATAGTTTGGCACTTAACTGAGTTAATCCAAATTGACCTTACTGTGAGCGATATTTAAATTTACTCTAACGCGATTAATTATTTGTCACACTATCAAAAATGTGCCATTATTATTTTCTTTTTATCCATTGTTTGTTTAGTGTCCTTGAGTTTATGAATACTGTTTGAGTTCGTAGGTTTTAGGACAGGTTTAAAGTAAACACTCAATTAAAAAAGAGCGACGTTTCGCAGCTTTATTTGCCGCTTTTTCAAGCTCTGTAAAAGATACAAAAAAGCAACATGACAATTGAGTTTAAACCATTGACTAACATTAAACAAATAACTAATTTCAAATTAACATCAATTCAAAAATTATAAACAAACAAACAAACAAAAAACATAATAAAATCTAAAACCTTCACTATACCTCTTCTGTTACAAGTGTGTGATAATTACGATATTATTGGAGATCTTTGGTAAGAACATAATGGCAATAGAATTATTATTAAATTTGGTTGTCTCGTGTTCCACCAACTCGTCAAAATTTAAAACTGTTAAAATAAAATTTACATTGTATTCTATTTATCTTGGGAGGTATAGCGTTTTTATTTTTTACAAAAAACATAGTTCATTTCTGCGCTTAAGGGTTTTTTTCCTTTACTTTTCCTTTTTTATCATTTTTTATTTTTATACAAACAAACAGAAATTAACCTATTTTAATTGACATGAAATGCGTATACAGGTCGTCTCTCGAACATAAAATACTTCTAATAAATGCTATTCTAATTGTTATTGTGTCTGTGAACTTTTTAAACAATATTAACTAATGAGAGAACATAGGAGAAGTCTATTTGGTGAGGGAGTTTTTTTGATATTTATTTATCAAGTTAATGTATACATTGCTCAAGCCCTGGGTATCTGTTCTTAAGTTAACGCAATCCGAAAGCTTAATATGAACCATTTCACTAATGTTCCTCTTTTTGTAATTCACCTCTCTATCCAATATTTTTACCTTGTCAAATAGAAAATTGTGACCATTCTCAAAATGGTGTATGGCAAGGGCAGTTTTTTCGGGTTTGCACTGGTTCTGGTTCTTACAGTCAGATTTATGCTGCTTCACTCTGCTCTCCAGACACTGTCGAGTCTGTCCCACATAGCATTTTCCGCATTCACAAGGAATGGTATATACTAAATTAGATTGTTTTGCATGAGGTGTTTTATCCTTTAACCGTGTATATATTGTGTTTAAGCTTTTTATATTGTAAAAAGCTAATTTTATATTTGTATCCTTAAAACAGTGTTCAATTTTGTGAGATAAACCCGCAACAAAAGGAAACTTGAAATATTTTTTATTGGTGTTATTTACCTTCGTGTTACATGGTGAATTGGTTCTTTTTTGGTGGTATAACTTAATGCTTTGGTTGATAAAGGAGGTGGGATAGTTATTTTGGTGTAGTATGTTCTTAATTTTTGTTAAGTTTTCAGAGTAATACCTCTCATGACTCAATTTTTTGTTTGTTTGTTTGTTTATAATTTTTGAATTGATGTTAATTTGAAATTAGTTATTTGTTTAATGTTAGTCAATGGTTTAAACTCAATTGTCATGTTGCTTTTTTGTATCTTTTACAGAGCTTGAAAAAGCGGCAAATAAAGCTGCGAAACGTCGCTCTTTTTTAATTGAGTGTTTACTTTAAACCTGTCCTAAAACCTACGAACTCAAACAGTATTCATAAACTCAAGGACACTAAACAAACAATGAATTTAGAACCAAGGGGTTTTTTCGAAAGCATCAAGTTGAATTTTGGCGGTGAGACATGGCGATTGATGAAAGACTGGGTAAACATGACAAAAAAGCTAGCAAGACTGAAGAATCGGAAAGTGTTTCTGTTGAAATGTCGTTCAAATAATGTGTTTCCTAAACATATTGTCAATGATGTGAAATGTGTATACAGTCTACAAATTGATAGTCATCCGTATACAAGTAAGGTTGATAGAATTATTTATAGGTTCAAGAAGGCCATACTGAATATAGAATTGAGTGTCACGATTTGGAAACTGGAAAATTTGGCCAAAGATATATCTGTTGTTAAGGAGAAAGTAAGAGTCACTGTTCCGGGTGAGTTATTCATTAACTCTGTTAACGCAAATAACAACTGTTTTAACATCGAATTCAACAGGGTAAAGACTGCCAATATTAAAAAACTCAACAATTTAAAGTTAACACAATCACAACTAACCATAAAATCTCATGAGAAGTTTATATTTAATTACACACAGGTGAATTTACCTCAAGAGGTAAAAGCAATTTTGAGTTTAGCGCCTAATTTTGCTCTGCCGATGTCCAAATCTGAACTACCGGTTCCTACAATTATAAAAGATTTGGAGTTTTGCTTTTCGGACTCTTCTGTTCTGAACCAGGAGGACGCTAACATTCTGCGTGCACGGACAACCAATATAATTACAAACTTCTATAATAAAACAGAAATATCTAATGAAAAAAATAAAATGATCAATACTTATTATACAAATACGAAACAGTTTCTGAAAATGAATTCTGAGATTATAGTGTCTAGGTCTGACAAGGGTAACTCTACTGTTTTAATGTATAGAACTGACTATGATGAATACATGAAAAATATGTTATCGGATGGAAATGTATACAAATTAATAAAAAGAGACCCAACACAAAAATACCAGACCCAAGCAAATAAGTTGATTACCACTCTTAGAGAACACCACATAATTAGCGATAACCGTGAAAAATATTTAAAAACACATAATTCAGTACCACCCAAAATATACGGGTTACGCAAAACACATAAATCCGAGATTAGTTTGAGACCTGTGGTGAGTTGCTTGAATTCCCCATGTTACAATTTAGCGTCATTGCTACACGAGATGTTGTCACCTTTTACAACTACCTTTGAGTATAATGTTAGAAATTCCTTTGATTTTGTCGATTCGATTAAGGATGTTTGCTTGCCGGAGAATTATGTGCTTGTTTCATTGGACGTTAAGTCACTGTTTACTAATATACCTAAGCAGTTGGTGATGGATATTATAAGAAGAAAATGGGCTTTTATCTCTGCTTATGTTGATTTACCAAAACAAATCCTTTTAGATGTCATAAATTTTTGTTTTGACTCTAGTTACTTTTTATATGATGGACAGATATATATGCAATTAGATGGTAGTGCTATGGGCAACCCAGCTAGCCCTGTTTTGGCCAATATAGTAATGAACGACCTTGTTGAAACCGTCAAAAAAACTCTGCCATTTGCAATACCTTTTTTAAAAATATATGTGGATGATACCATTTTGGCCATTCCTAAAGAGTTTTCTCAAAATATTGTTGAATATTTCAATGGTTATCACACACAGTTACAATTTACAACAGAAATAGAGTCTAATCGGTCAATCCCTTTTCTTGACATTCTAGTGACTAGAGACAGTGAGAATTTTCTCGTGACAAATTGGTATACCAAACCTACAAGTTCGGGCAGAATTTTGAATTATTACTCGAACCATCCTACGCAACAAAAGTTGGCCGTTATACATGCCGTACTGTACAGAGCAGATAAATTGAGTCATGAGAGGTATTACTCTGAAAACTTAACAAAAATTAAGAACATACTACACCAAAATAACTATCCCACCTCCTTTATCAACCAAAGCATTAAGTTATACCACCAAAAAAGAACCAATTCACCATGTAACACGAAGGTAAATAACACCAATAAAAAATATTTCAAGTTTCCTTTTGTTGCGGGTTTATCTCACAAAATTGAACACTGTTTTAAGGATACAAATATAAAATTAGCTTTTTACAATATAAAAAGCTTAAACACAATATATACACGGTTAAAGGATAAAACACCTCATGCAAAACAATCTAATTTAGTATATACCATTCCTTGTGAATGCGGAAAATGCTATGTGGGACAGACTCGACAGTGTCTGGAGAGCAGAGTGAAGCAGCATAAATCTGACTGTAAGAACCAGAACCAGTGCAAACCCGAAAAAACTGCCCTTGCCATACACCATTTTGAGAATGGTCACAATTTTCTATTTGACAAGGTAAAAATATTGGATAGAGAGGTGAATTACAAAAAGAGGAACATTAGTGAAATGGTTCATATTAAGCTTTCGGATTGCGTTAACTTAAGAACAGATACCCAGGGCTTGAGCAATGTATACATTAACTTGATAAATAAATATCAAAAAAACTCCCTCACCAAATAGACTTCTCCTATGTTCTCTCATTAGTTAATATTGTTTAAAAAGTTCACAGACACAATAACAATTAGAATAGCATTTATTAGAAGTATTTTATGTTCGAGAGACGACCTGTATACGCATTTCATGTCAATTAAAATAGGTTAATTTCTGTTTGTTTGTATAAAAATAAAAAATGATAAAAAAGGAAAAGTAAAGGAAAAAAACCCTTAAGCGCAGAAATGAACTATGTTTTTTGTAAAAAATAAAAACGCTATACCTCCCAAGATAAATAGAATACAATGTAAATTTTATTTTAACAGTTTTAAATTTTGACGAGTTGGTGGAACACGAGACAACCAAATTTAATAATAATTCTATTGCCATTATGTTCTTACCAAAGATCTCCAATAATATCGTAATTATCACACACTTGTAACAGAAGAGGTATAGTGAAGGTTTTAGATTTTATTATGTTTTTTGTTTGTTTGTTTGTTTATAATTTTTGAATTGATGTTAATTTGAAATTAGTTATTTGTTTAATGTTAGTCAATGGTTTAAACTCAATTGTCATGTTGCTTTTTTGTATCTTTTACAGAGCTTGAAAAAGCGGCAAATAAAGCTGCGAAACGTCGCTCTTTTTTAATTGAGTGTTTACTTTAAACCTGTCCTAAAACCTACGAACTCAAACAGTATTTTCTTTTTATGTTTTACATATTGTATAGAGTTGCATTTATTAAACATAATAATTATATCCATGTGATATTAAAATTATTATGAGAGAAATGTTTAAAAATTTAAATTCACGTTTCATGAATATTGCGTTGATTAATAAATTATGTGTTAATTAATATACAATTTCGTGTCATAGCCATAAACAATACCACGTTTTTACTACACTAGATTTTATTTAAAAAAAATCAATAAATACTCTAAAAAAGCCGTTTGGAGTAGTATGTACCTATGTCTAACTTTAGATGAAAGCTTCTCACAACTTGCAGCTCAAACTTCGCTATAAGTACCTCAAGACTTCCGTTGAATTCGGGTGCAAATTTACTTATAGTTTAAGCCTTAATTCAGCTTTGAACTTCAGCAATATAGAGCCATAATTTTCGGCTATTTAACATTTCAATTCAAACTCAATTGAAGACTTAGTTTTACCTTTGAATTTGAGCAATCTAGAACTTAAATTTTTGTTAATTTTACCTCAATTCAAAGCTGAACCTTGAGCTTTAAAATGCTCCCCGTAATTTCCTTTGAAGTGAAATTAAAAATTACTTATAGTTTAAGCCTTAATTTAGCTTTGAACTTCAGCAATATAGAGCCATAATTTTCGGCTATTTAACATTTCAATTCAAACTCAATTGAAGACTTAGTTTTACCTTTGAATTTGACCAATCTAGAACTTAAATTTTTGTTAATTTTACCTCAATTCAAAGCTGCATCTGAGCTTTAAAATGCTCCCCGTAATTTCCTTTGAAGTGAAACGAAAATTTACTTATAGTTCAAGCCTTAATTTAGCTATGAGTTTGAGTAATATGAATTTAACTTCAATAGTTCTATAATTTCTGGGATATTCAGATTTATGAAATTTTCACTTTTAATTTCAACGCATTTTAAGCTTGAATTTAGAGCTTAATTTCAGCCGAAAGTACGCTGGAGTCTAAGCCCCACTTTGAACACAAATTTAACGTAAATTCAATTGAACAGTTCTTTTAAAATTTTAGTGTATATTTATCAAAATTGTAGCTCTATTATCTACCGGACTTTTGGATTTGCTTCCCAAAACTTTGAGCTTTAATTTCAATATATTTTAAGCCTTAATGGACCTTAACTTTGAGCTTTAATTGAACCCAATTTCACCCTAAAATATACTCAATTTTAAGCCCCACTTTGAACAGTAATTTAATCGAATTTTAGCTCCTAGGTTTTAAGATTTTTTCTTCAAACTTTAACCTCTAATTTCACGTTTTTATTTGGGCTTTAATGGATCTTAACTTTGAGCTCTAATTCAATATAATTTGGACCACCACACCAGCCAAAAGTACACTCAATTCAACTAAATTTGAACCTTATTTCTAGCACTTAATTTTAACTTTCTTAACTGAACTCAAATAAGGCTATAAAACAACACTACCACATTGTCTTTTAAAACCTTATCTTTGCTAAATTCAACGTTATTTGTTTCAGCTTTTAAGACTGGTAAAACTCACCTAGAATTAGCTACAACTGTAGCAGCTGCCATGGAATGTTTAGCGTTGTTTTTCTCACTAACCCGACCACTGTTACTTTTTCTGTAAGTGTTTAACAACAAACTGTTACTACTAGGAACTAGTGATGTCGAAGAAATGTCGTTCTTTTTCCCCTGTTGCGACATTCCAAGACTGCTGTTGGTAACCTTGGAAGAGACTGCCGGCATTGTTGTCGACGATTGTGTGTTCTTAAGATGGAAAATAAAAAATATTGTCGATGTTTTTTGTAATGTAAAGAGTTAAAATTTGGTGTTACCGTGTTGTGTTTTGCTCGAGATGTTAGAGCGAAGATTTCGGCGAGACGAGAGCGACGTCGTGATTTTTTTTCGGCTTCATCGATGATTGGTTTGTTGCGTTTCGGGGTGTTCTCGTGGGGGAATACCAGGTGTTCGATGTTTGGGGTGTAACTGTTTGGAAACGGGTTTTTTTTTTAGTAAATTTGTCTTGATTTTAATTCTTTAACAAAAATCTCCAGAGTTTTAAGGCTTTGTTTCTGAATAATCAACTATAAATGCCCCTCGAACTTCAACGAAATTGCAGCGCTTTAATTTATGGTGAATTTCGAACAAAATTTTTCATGAATTTGAGCCCGAATTTCACATGAATTGAGAGCTCAATTTGAACACTGATTTGCCTCAAATTTCAGATAAATTCAAATCGAAAATTAGTCTTAACTTTAGTTTTATTTAAACACGAAATTCAATCTCAAGTTTTGTTAAAACTCGTCTATAAATTTAGCGTAAATGTAGCCTAATACGTTTTCTTGAATTCTAGCCTTAATTTTTCGTGAATTTCCAACTAAATTTCAAGCAAATTCCAGTCTTAATTTGACTTGATTTAAGCTCAATTTGCACACTGATTTGCCTCAAATTTCAGCTGTAATTTTTGTTAAATTCAGATCGAAAATTAGTCTTAACTTTAGTTTTATTTAAACACGCAATTCAATCTCAAATTTTGTTGAAACTCGTCTACAAATTTAGCTTAAATGTAACCTAATACATTTTCGTGAATTCTAGCCTTAATTTTTCGTGAATTTCAAACTAAATTTGAAGCAAATTCCAGTCTTAATTTGACTTGATTTAAGCTCAATTTGCACACTGATTTGCCTCAAATTTCAGCTGTAATTTTTGTTAAATTCAGATCGAAAATTAGTCTTAACTTTAGTTTTATTTAAACACGCAATTCAATCTCAAATTTTGTTGAAACTCGTCTACAAATTTAGCTTAAATGTAACCTAATACATTTTCGTGAATTCTAGCCTTAATTTTTCGTGAATTTCAAACTAAATTTGAAGCAAATTCCAGTCTTAATTTAAGCTCAATTTGGACACTGCTTTGCCTCAAATTTCAGCTGTAATTTTTGCTAAATTCAGATCGGAAATTAGTCTTAACTTTAGTTTTAATTAAACACGAAATTCAATCTCAAGTTTTGTTAAAACTCGTCTATAAATTTAGCTTAAATGTAGCCTAATACGTTTTCTTGAATTCTAGCCTTAATTTTTCGTGAATTTCAAAGTAAATTTGAAGTAAATTTCAGTCTTAATTTGACTTAATTTAATCTCAATTTGAACACTGATTCCTGCTAAATTTAGATCGAAAATTAGTCTTAACTTTAATTCTATTTAACTAGAATTTCAATCCTAAATTTCGTTCAAAATTGTTCTTGAATTTGCCTCAAATGTTCCTGAATTCAACCTATCACAGCTTACCTGGGATCCATCCGAACAAAATCCCTCACAGTCTTCGTCGATTTGGACAAAACATTTTCAGAATTCTGGCGTTTAACATTCTGCACGAAGATCGGCTCGTAATAGTGTGGCTCCTCCTCATTATCAGCTGCCTCCTCTCCATCGTCATCGTCATCTTCATCGTCCTCATTTCCGAAATCGGACGATTTGCTTTTCGAGAACGATCTTTCGGATAATTGTAGCAATTTGTGTTTGATATGTTTTTTGAAGCTATCTCTATCCATTATTTTAGAAATTATTGCTTAAAATTTAGATTGTTATCTATATAGTAAATTCTTGTGCATTAATTTGTTTCTGTTTAATTTTAATAGTTTATATCTGCAAAAGTTAAAAATATTATTTAGCTTTGATTTTAGAAGTTCAGATTCATTAATATTTTCTAATTTTGAGTCAAAATTCTTCGTAAAATTCAGGTATAATCTGATCTATATTTTTGCTGATAACCTTAGCTATATTATCAAGAATTAACTTTAGCTAATCTACGTTTATTCTAGATTTTAATAGAAGTTCTTACTGATGACCGAATTTCACATGAATTGAGAACTCAATTTGAACACTGATTTGCCTCAAATTTCAGCTAAATTCAGATAGAAAATTAGTCTTAACTTTAGTTTTATCTAAACACGAATTTCAATCTCAAATTTTGTTGAAACTCGTCTACAAATTTAGCTTAAATATAGCCTCATACGTTTTCTTGAATTCTAGCCTTAATTTCTCGTCAATTTCAAACTAAATTTGAAGCAAATCCCAGTCTTAATTTGACTTGATTTAAGCTGAATTTGAACACTGATTTGCCTCAAATTTCAGCTGTAATTTTTGCTAAATTCAGATCGAAAATTAGTCTTAACTTTAGCTTTATTTAAACACGAAATTCAATCTCAAATTTTGTTAAAACTCGTCTACAAATTTAGCTTAAATGTAACCTAATACGTTCTCGTGAATTCTAGCCTCAATTTTTCGTGAATTTCAAACTAAATTTGACCAAATTCCAGTCTTAATTTGACTTGATTTAAGCTCAATTTGAACACTGCTTTGCCTCAAATTTCAGCTGTAATTTTTGCTAAATTCAGATCGAAAATTAGTCTTAACTTTAGCTGTAACACGAAATTCAATTTCAAATTTTGTTAAAACTCGTCTACAAATTTAGCTTAAATGTAACCTAATACGTTTTCTTGAATTCTAGCCATAATTTTTTGTGAATTTCAAACTAAATTTGAAGCAAATTCCAGTCTTAATTTAACTTTAGCTAATTTACGTTTATTCCAGATTTTAATAGAAGCTCTTACTGATTTCTAGCTATATTAAATTATGCTTAGCACTTTTCCTGATTGTTCATTTTAATTTCTTCTAAATTTGAACACTATTTCTTGTTAAAATTTAGCTATAAATTCTTTAAAAAATTAGCTCAAACATTTATTTTTGCTTTAAATTTGTCCTTTTTCAAATTTCAGCTATAATCTCCCAGTATTTCAGCTCCTATTTTCCACAAACATCCCTATAACGAAAATAAATAAAAAAAAACTCACAATATATACAAAGAGCTGTTCTAAATAATATTTTCCTTGTTCCGAAAGCTACATATTTTTGCCTAATCCATAACACATGCTAAAAAGAGAAAAACTCCCGTGCTTTTCCGGAAAAACTTCATGAATTCCTTTAAGAAAAACTCAAAAACTACCTCAATATTAAAACAATTACGATAGAACAACATTATAACGATTTATTTTTTAATTATTTTATAGCACAATCTAACAGAGCCAAACAGTCTCTATAGATATACATTTTGAGCGTTTCTCCCGCATGAGGGCGCTGACAGGGAACTCCGGCAACTTCAGCTCACAATTGGAGTTGAGTTTTTTTTTTTATAAATATAATCTAGTATATGGCAGAGGCGTATTGAGAAGGGATACGTTTGTGACAAAATATTTTTAATTTAAGACAGTTTTTGAGGCTCTATTATATAAATATTTAGCTATAATTTCGCTCATAGTTTTACCTCAATTCTTATTACGCAAATTTCTTCTAAATATATGCTGAGAGTTTTCTCAAACTGACCTAGACTTCTCTAAATTTTAGCTATAACTTCTGAAATTCAACTGATTTTTTTTCCAATTTGGAGACAAAATCATTATATTCTTTTTTACCCTAGGAACCTCCTGAATATTATTCTTCATTCGGAATCACATAAATGAATCTTGAGGCGCTACTGTAATATATTTAGCGCAGTCTCACAAACGCATATCAGAGCTTCGCTAAACTAAAATATCTCGCAAGTTGCGCTTATTATTCAATAAATATGGAATATAGAATAGCCTAGATATACACGTACTTTGGTAAATAAATCGGAAGCACAATGCCTATCAAAGTGAGAGACAGTTTTATCTCGTTTAAGCATAGATAGAGCGATACAACCCGTTTTACATAGAGCTTTCGTATTTACGCTCTATTGTATAGAGCGAAACCAAAAGAGTATTGGAAAAATGATGAAATATCTATTTTCTTGGAGATATTTACGTTTATGTAAAAAAAAGAGGATGTTGAAAATAGGTTTACGTTATAAATGTTTATATAACCATATAATTTATGTCGATCTTCGTCATCACACTGAAATTTCCTTTAAAATGAGGGGTCACATGCCGTATTTATCTCCAAAACTAAGAAAGTTGTATTGCTAAGTCGATTTTCGCCATTTTGCCCTTTTCGAAAGAAATAATATGCATAGTTTCTCGCATTCAGTTCCTATTGCTACCGATGATGGTACAACAAAACATTGTACCATGTTTTTGTTTGTAAACTATTATGTAATGGCGATGTTTCGCCACATTATGATGGCTCTTCAACTTTGTTATTTGATTAAATAGATATGTGATGCGACCACTCGTTTTAAAGGAAATTTCATATTAAATTCAAATATGTTTAGAAATCAAATAGTTATATAGTGATATAATAAGGAAAATACGAAAAATCAACACTTTTTTCTAGTTATCCCGATAAAACATCGAGTAGTTACTAATTTTTAAACATTTCTGATACTGAGAATTATTTTATATGGAAACCATACAATGTAACTTATCAAAAAATTTTTTACTACAACTTTGTTAATCAGCCCGGTAGATATAGCATGCGACCCCTCATTTTAAAGGAAAATTCATGACGATTACGAATATACCTATAAGCACCTACATAGGTATATTGAAACCTAGTTTACGAATATATAAACAACCTCTTATGTATTATGTGTGTGATATCCACGGTAGAAAAGTTCTATTTTCATTTCCGTTTTAGACCGGAAACTGTAACTATCTACCGAGAACTGTTTTTCGATAAACACGGGTGAATACAATGTATATTAAAGTACAATTCAATGTAGTCATTTTCTGTTGACGATAAGTAAAACAATACTTTCATATTGTTAGATCAATTTGTCTCAAAATAGAAATCAAGTGAAATTTACGTTTAATTACATATTGATGTAATTAAATACTGACTACTTAACACTATTTTTTTGAACATCAACAGCATCTAGTATTGTATAGCATAAGTAACACATATTGTATTGATTGAAGTAGTAGAACTTATTTGTTTAGATATTGGAAGAAATTTAGCACCTTCATCATTTGTCAAGACGATTTCATACTGTGTTTTGAACTTAAAATATCTCAATCATCTATAGCACATATAGTATAGAAATTTTGCGCTTTCACCATTTGTCAAGAATAGTACTAGAAAAGAAGCTAGTGTCTTGATAGAGAGAGATAGTGACACCCAATATCAGCAATTTTCACAAAAATCTGTCTTAAATGCTGGTTCCTTTTACAAATTTGATTGACAGTTAAATGAGTAGGTACTTGTCAAATGATAATTTTGACAGTTTTTTGTTGTAGAAGATTAAAGCTCTCACTTTTATTTGGGTTTTGCTGCCATATTGTAGCAAACTTCGGAACATTGTATTTTGTATTGCATAACAGTTTAGACGTACTATGTATACAGAGTTGCATACACAACAACTATTTAAAACTAAGAAATTTGTCTATTAGATCATGGGGAACACTCCCCAGGGTGGGGCAAGAAATCGAGGAATCCAATCTTAACATAAAAAATTCTCACAGATCAACGGCACGAATTTTCGCCGAAGTGGGGATTTTCTTAAGAGGTTAAGGAAGTAAGTAGGGTTTTTAATAGGGTCCGTGCAGGGGTATACTAATAAACTTCTTATCATTAGAGTGTCAAAGTTCAAATATTCTGTCAATACAAATTACACCAATAATGTGAGGTCAAAACAAACGTCACCTTTTCGATCGTATAGAAACTCCTGATCTGTCATAGGTTTTGTAAAAAATGTGCATCTCTAGTCTAGCATTTAACATACACAATCAATATGACAGATTGGGATAGAAATTTGTTTACCTATGAATATGGCGTCAAATTGAATAATAAAACAGCGTTTTATCAAAATTATTAACAGATTTATTGAAGTCAGTGTTACAGTCTATGGATAATAGCTATAATTAGTGAAAAAGAAAATTATTTACATGTATGTAGTAATAATAATAAGCGTTTTGTGTTTTAAACTAAAGAAAAGCGTAAAGAGTAGGTAGTTGTTGAACGTTAGCCGTCTAATAATAAAAACGTTTGTACCACTTAAAAATAATTAAAACAAAAATAACTTTTAATTATTTTTAATAATTAGACAGGTAGGTATAATTACAATATAAAAATAGGTATTTATTCTTTTTGTTTGTTAATAATAACATAACCTCTAAATGTGTTGATAAATATTATTAGTTAATAATTGTTTGTTTGTTTTGTTTTTGACTAGAGGTTTGTATCGTTAATAATTATAATTTATGATAGGAACGCCCGCACAGTTGCTTCCAATTTCCGCCGACAAATCGCGCACGTTTTCAACGCTGCGGAACATTCAACGCACGAAACAATGTGTCCACAAGGTAAAAACACAACTTCCAATTGGTTTTTCAAGCAAATCTTACACAAAGTCGTTGTATCACTACTACTACTACTATTACTATTAGCTGTCACTTCCTTTTTACTACTAACTTCCGGTTGCGCAACTGTTTTCTCTTCTCCCTGCTCAGGCTCAGTTTCTTTGGTATTTTTAACATCAAATCGCTTATGAACAGCATCTACGAATGACTGTCCCTTAGTCATTAGCAGAAAACTACATTCAGGAAACCACAAAGCATGCTGCTCCCACACGTCATCACGTGGTTCCCAATCTTTCAAGCCTCCACCGCAATGGAAACACAGGGTCTGATCACCAACACCCACATAAAAGAATCCTGCCTCACTAAGCTCGTGTGGGGTCTGTTTAATAGCTTTTGGCCAATTCTCGTAAGACTGTAAGCGACTTTCGTAGGAGAACTTTTCTGGATGCGTTGGACCTCGGTTACGGTGAATGCCGAGTTTAGTTAAATCAATATTTAAAGTAGTGTCTTCAGGGATTGAATTCGGTAAGATTTCGATACCGTACAGACCGCAAGTATCTCCGCCTAGTGATGGGGAAGAGGAACTCGAACTCGCGTTATCGTGTTCGACGGTTCTTCGCACAAAAGGGCAGTTGGGGCTCCAATTGCGGTGATCGTCCATCGGGTTGTCACCAGCTACCCACTGGTAGCCCTCAGTTTTGCAGAAAGGGCATTGAACGATGTCATCACGATTTTTGTATACAAATCCTGCCTCTGCAAGCTTTTCCTTGGCCACGTCCTTGTTCGGCCAGTTTGAGTACGATTTGATGCGATCCTCAAGCTTTGAATAGTCCAGATTAACGTTATTGGTTTGGTTTGTCAGTTTTGTAGTTGGAGGGTTGTTGTCCGTATGATCGTAGTTGGTCTTGTAGGAGAATAGATTTATTTTTGGTGCTGACGCGGTTTTAAACATTATTCGATTTTTTTTCGGCCTAACGAAGCGTATCAAACAAATTTACGCTAGACCTGAAACAGAAAAATGATCATTTTATAATTAAATGTATAATAAACATATGGTTTTTCATGTAGATTTGGAATCAGCATAGAATTTCCTTTGAAACAAGGGGTCACATGATATATGTATCTAATCAACTAGCCAAGTTGTGGTAAAATGTTTTTGTTTAGGTATACAACATTTTGTTTTTAATGTAATGTCGAATACGTACACAATATGCTTTAAAATCCAGTGATGAAAATGGCGAATTGAATGTTATGCAGTAATTTTTTATTTGTTATCGAAAGTAGGTCAAGTGACCCCTCATTTCATAGGAAATTTTATGTTAATTGCAAATATATATAATATGAACTGAAAATATAAATCATACAATCCATATTTTCCTTTAAATACAAATTTCTAATATAATACGCTGTATAACATAAAATAAATATCCAGGCCGACTTTCACATCAGCAAACTTTACAACCAAGTACACAAGCACTTAAAATTCCCAAATTGGCAACGTTGTACGTCTAGAGAATTCAAGAAACCATTCACGGTTTCCCGACATTCTTTCCCACCAACCAACAATACAGCGTTGCCACAATCTCCTAAATCTCACAGCAATAGATTCTAATGAACAGCATTAGAAGAAGAAAAACTACAATTAGAAACCACATTAAAGTATAACAACGAATAGATATGGCAACACTGTCGGCTAAACTGCATTCCTTTGAGATCACATCAATGACCGAACCGCGCCGGATAAAATGAATAGAAAATAATAATATAAAAAAAATGAGTACGTACACAAGATACTTTTATACACAGTACGAAGAGAATGGCCCCGGATTCTACAGGGGCGTAACTGTAATTTGTTTGGTACCTACATAACCATATGGATGAGGTACATATTCGGAAACAGCATACAAATTCTGCGAAAATGAGGGGTCACATGATATATCTATAGGGATAAATAAAAAATACACATTTCACCACTTTTCTCCACTAAATCGATATACAACTAGGTGTTATCTATGCATATTTGTAAATAACGGAAAATTTGCGTTTCAACGAGTAGTCACATGACCTATCTACAAGGAAAATTATATAAGTTGTGGTAAAATGAATATATTTCCGTTCAATAGAAATTTACATTAAATGCAGAATAAATTACCAAAGAAATAACATTAATTTATAAGTTTGAATATTGAAATAATAAAATGAAGGATCTACGTCACTGCTGCAATGGCATCCAGACGTTTTCTGAGAACCGACCTACCGGTATCTCGCATTCCAAAGTACTACAAAGTCCTGATAGGCAGAGAACGGACCCACCGCACAGTTAGTATAATAACTAAATAATATAACAACTAAATGATCGAATTTAGTAGGCCATGAAATGGCGACATATGGCAAACGAGCAAAAAAAACACTAACAAATTACAAATTACCTTGCTCCGACTGTCAAATTTGGTGTTATTATAATTTACCACTTAAAATACGATTCAAAGCCATTTTGATAATAATTATTACTAGCATTTAAACGTAAACGTCACTACTGTATTATTAAAGACTATTAAAATGCGAATAAATTTAGAAAACAATATTTAAAATAGTAGGCCTTGCACACCTAGGCTGGCTTTTACCACGATAAAACAATAATTGTAAAACTGAACAACATCGTCATCACAATATCGCAGTCGGCTGGGGGAAAACAGCCATAACAGTACAGCCGCGCGCATTATCGCTAATCCAACGTTGCCATACCTAATAAAAATCAATACATTTCTATATGCTATATATCTACAACTCGGGAATGAGTGCTGTTGCATATTCTATTCACTTGGCAATAACGCCACAATTTTTAATCGAGTACGTGATCGCGGCGCCTAGACATGACTAAAAACGGAATTATTTTTATTCATGAAAACAACGCAAAAAATGTACCGAATATTTATGAATATTTGTTGTATGCATTCAAAATTAGATTGGACGTATTTTGTCATTTACTATGCACATAATCATTCGGTTTTTATCCATATTTGGAATCAGCATAAAGTTTCTTTTAAAACGAGGGGTCACATGACATATCTACGAGGATAATTCGAAAAGTAACAACAATTCGCAACATTCTCCACTAAACTATAACAATACCACGAAATTTGACGTTTTAAAGCATATTCTAGAAGGAAATTGATCAATACGAGTTTCGTCAATAATTTATCACAACTCCGTTAATACTCCAGGTACGTATGGCATGCGACCCCTTATTTTAAAGGAAATTTCATGCTCATTTCAGATATGCATAGAAAACCATACCTTAATTCGAAAAAATGTGACATAGCTTACCTACAATTATTACTATCGATAACAATTCCTCTTTGTGTATTTACAAAACAAAGGCGTCATTAAATTTTATGACCAGTTCATAAAATATTGTAACGAAATATTGTTTATGTGAAATAATCACGTTTTCAGATTAAGTATTTTTTTTTTCTTGAATTTTGAAATCATTACTATTACTTATTATTCTATGGTTAAAAAATAGACTTACGCGAAACAATAAATTATTATTCTGCATTGTTTAGCACAATTTATTATTATGTAGAAATAAGTACCTACCACTAGACTGTTCTTAAAATAACTTTAGAAAAAAATCAACAAATATAATTTAACGGCATAATTTGAAAGTAAAGACTATCACTTTCAAACTATGTAACAAAACTTATTTTTTGCAGATATATATATAACCAAATATTTAAAAAAAATCATTACTTGAAATCGATAAGCCATACTTATCTCTGTGATACTTACAATTCTATTAAATTACTCTCTTTTGTTGAAAAAATTCTAAATAACAATTTAATAAACAAAAAAACACCACTTATAATGAGTTCTGATGAATATTATTGGCTTCCGAAACTTGTATTAAATTCTATACACAAAAATTGTGTGTGTTAACTGCGTAATAGTTCGTATATTTTTATTTAAACAATATAAATTTTTTATGCTATTATTAATTCGTACCACGCAGCAATAAAGTGAAAAATACCAATTACAAATAATTACTTTCGTAGGTGTAACATTTACGTAGGCATTTTGCGATTAGTTTTACCAAAAACGTAGGTATACACTGTGTCCTACGGTGGCAACCCATTAGATTATTTTTTCAGAAACTACTTCGAATTGAATTTTGAAAATTTCAGTGTCTATATTGTCGAATATGCTCTACTCAAATAATATAATAGCAACGGCATAGCACTTCCGGTTATACCGGAATTTGATGGCAACTTTGTTATTTTAAATGGAACACCCTATATATTATTACATTTTTGGATTCTACATAAGATTTTAGACATATTTCATGTATCATGTCCTATACCTAACGTCAGTCGTTTTTGACTTATATCAAGATTTATGTCAAAATTGACAGATTAGGGCGTTTTTTCCTTTTAAATCAGTGTTTAATAATTATTTTGCAGGTATTTTCTTATCAGGTGGGATCTTCTTTTTCGAATTGACAAGACATTTTCTGATTAGTTTATATAGGGTGGTTAAAAAATTATATTGAAAACGGATCAAGAAAAACATTCGTTGAAAGTCAATTTTTTCAAATGGAATGGGTATATTATTATTATTTTATCTTCCTTAACATTAAACAATAATGCAATTTTGTAATAGGTTATCATTTTATAAAATGCATAGTTTTCGAAATATCGTCATTTTAAATTTTTCTGCAGCGCCTACCGTTGTCTCTCTGGAGGCTAGCTAATTAATTTAGTTAGCCATGAAATTATTGTCATTTTAACGTCAAACTAAACGTCAAATTAATAAAAATGAAAAATACTTACAAATATTACAACGAACTAAGACTAAAATTTAAAATAATACAGCAGAAATGAACAGAAGATTAAACTAAATAAATTTTCAACTAAAAAAAGTTAATCAACTAACGATAACAAAACTAATTTAATTGTTCGATATGACCCCCATTTAAAGTGACGATATTTCGAAAACTATACATTTTAGAAAATGATAACCTATTACAAAATTGCATTATTTTTTAATGCTAAGGAAGATAAAATAATAATAATATACCCGTTCCATTTGAAAAAATTGACTTTCAACTGTTTTTCTGGAACCGTTTTCAATATAATTTTTTGACCACCCTGTATAAACTAATCAGAAAAAATCTTGTCAATTCGAAAAAGAAGATCCCACTTGATAAGAAACTACCTGCAAAATAATTATTAAATACTGATTTACAAGGAAAAAACGGAATTCTTATAGAGCCCTAAACTGTCAATTTTGACATAAATCTTGATATAAGTCAAAAACGACTGACTTTAGATATGACATGATACATGAAATATGTCTAAAATCTTATTTAGAATCCAAAAATGTAATAATATATAGGGTGTTCCATATAAAATACCAAAGTTACCATCAACTTCCGGTATAACCGGAAGTGCTATGCCGTTGCTATTATATTATTTGAGTATGGCATATCTGACAATATAGACACTGAAATTTTCAAAATTCAAGTCGAAGTAGTTTCTGAAATAATCATAGGGGTGCCACCGTAGGACACCCTGTATAGTATTTTTTTTCGATATATGGCTATAAAACTAATTATTTCTATGCATTGTGGTCGTGTGACCACTCATTTTAAAGAGAGGTTTATATAGATTTTAAATATGTATAAAAATCATAAGGTTGTCCATTCCTAAATTGTGTGCGATGTGGACTTGCTTATTGTCTTACTTCTACGACTGAAATTAATAAATAATAAATATCATGAGAATTAAGTACAAGTAGGTACTTATCATCATAATCCCCTTCATTTGAACAATAAACAATAACAATTTATTATATTATCAATATGATAAGAACATATTATTTTTTCCTGAAAAACTTCATGGCGCCAGAATAAATCCACGCTCTAGTCTAAGAAAACTAATTGTTAGATACTACCTATTAAATGTATTTTCCCTGTACTGTCATCATTCCTATTAACTATTACAAGTCATATAAATAAATTATTAATGAACTTTTCTAGGAAATGAATAATTATTGTAAATATTAGACAAGAAAAATCGTTTTATTTATTTATTAATGAATTGTAAAATTATTCTACATGATTCATAACAAAATTACCTATCAAACAAATAAATCGTGAACTTTAATCTGTTTTATTTTAAATACTTAATAATTATTTCACAAACTAAAAATAACTCGAATTAAAAATAAAAAAATAACACCGGAAGTACTACCAAGAACTAAGTCGACTGTGTAAAAACAAAAGCATGTCGTTAACACATACCTACATTTCCGCTGGTTTAAAAACAAAACATAATCGAACTTCCTGAGGCCATAATATAAATACTGTGAATACTACACGTCTAACATCAGCTTGCAACAAATATTTAAACAATTATATTTAGGTACTAAATATTTGCTACAAAAACTGCAGTCGGCTATGAGATTTTAAATAACAAAATCAAGAGTTCTTTGAAATAGGCAAATTGATCTACCTACTAAGCCAGCTATGATAATTACTAAGTTAAACTAAATTTATTAATACAAAAGAAAACACAATATGAAAAACTAACCTATATTACATAGAAAAGTATTATTTCTTTATTATTAAACAAGCAGATGGTCATTGCTTTTCTGGGTAAACCACCTGCTTTTAAAACATCTGCTTTTTGATGATTATAAATCTAATAATAAGTTATCTTACAAAAGGAGCTAGTTAAATTAACCATATCAAAATTCAACCAAATAATAAAGACAAAAGAAATTAATTTAAACTAAATAGGTACTTACGTTTTATAGGTATTGGTTTTATGATAGTCGTGTAACTTTTTAAAAATACATTACTCCAGACGTCTTAAGTATTGAATTAGATTATTTAAATGAATGAACAACACTTTTAAATCGATTTACAGCTTCTATAAATTATACATTCACAATAATAATTACTTCTTTCTATACAAGGTCCTAACTATGGAAGCCAATGAAACGTGTTAACAATATTATTACTGTTAATTAAGATCTTATTATTATATTTACCAAGTAATTAATGTTGTCTGATATTATTAGTAGTTTTATTTATTTGGTGAGTGCTATTTAGAACAGAAAGGTTTTAATTTTAATTATATAAAGAAGTTTTATTAAATTTAGACAAACAACACCACAATTTCAGACATTAAAAAAATGTTTCTGAAGCGGCATTGCCAGAGCAGTTTCAAGTATCAAGAAATCTATAATACACGTGTCAAAGTTGTCATAAATGTTGATACTGTATAAATAAATCTCAAACTTTGCAAAGGAATTTTTTTTAGTAAAATAAATTATGACGCTTGCCTGTTTTAAGCAGCATTTAACATTAGTGCAAACAGCTATTTGTGAACTATTCGAAATGTGATAAATGAATGCCGATGAATAAAATTTGTTACAATTGAAATAAACTGGCAACGCTGTTCAGTAGTGTCATAGAATGTCAAAGAACTACATTTGATTCTTCTTCGTTTAAGGGAGACTAATTTGAAATGGTAAGTATTGGAATAAATGTTTTATGCAAAACAATGCAACAACACATAATAATATCAAAGGAATTATTTTGTTCATTTTTATTAAAATATCTAAATTCGGGTATGTTCATTTAACTGTATTGGAAGTTTATTAAAATTGATGAGATGTTAGAACATGCCTCCACAAGTTGGATGCCGATATTATATAGATCGGATCTATCTTCACACTACATAATATGTATACGCATGTGCAAAACACAATAGAGATTTGTATAGAAAAATCGCTGGCCGAATGCTTAATGAAGCAAGTGGCCAAAAGAAAAGAAGAAGATAGAGCTTTGTATTTTAGTGTTGTTATTTTGTTTACATTTGAGATACAAAAAAAACTTATTGTTCATTTATTAGTTCAATAATAAACAGAAAATGTCGGAATACGACCAAGTGCGTATTAGCAAGTTAAAACTAAAAGGCGAAAAATCAAATAACACCAAGTATTTCCCCACATACTAACCTAACCTCATTTCCGGATTAGTTTAATATTATTTTGTATTTTAGATGTAAAAAGCGGAAACACAAATCAAAAAAGCACGAATCAGAAGCCCCAAAAGTCGATGAAGATACTATTAACCATGGCAACTGGTGGCGTATCAAAAAAATCGAAGATATCGTTGGACCAGTAGCCATAGAATTCGGGCGTAGTACCTATGTAAAGGCGTTGGATAATGGGCTATTCACGCTTGGAGCACCGCATAACGAAGGCGAAGGACCGTCACCAGAAGAAATACTAACGGGCGTAGCAATTGACGACCGTAAAGTAGCATTTAAATCAGGTTATAACAAGTATTTACGTATAGAAAAAAATGGGGCTGTCACAGCACGTTTAGACGCTATTGGAGCTATGGAACAATGGGAATTAGTTCGGGAAAATGGTAAAATGGCGCTTCTGGGTTATAACGAATGTTTTATGTCTGTTGACGATGAAGATACAGTTATTGCTAAATCTAAGAAAGCGGGTCCTAATGAATTCATACAAATTCGGTCTCAAACGATGAAACAAACAGAGGAAGTCGTTGATGTACCGGAGGAGGAGCGTGGTAGTGTCAAACAAATCGAAATAAACTACGTGTGAGTGCTAAAAATATCCTAAAAACTGTTAAACATGTTTTCAAGTGTTATTTATTGAAATTTTAGGAAGAAATTTCAAAAATTCCAAGACAAACGTATGCGTCTATGTACAGAAGACCCAAAGTCTTTAGAAAAAGCCCGTGATGAAGGTACATTCCATGAAGCCCTATTAGACAGAAGAAGCAAAATGAAAGCAGATCGATATTGTAAATAAATAAAAAAACAATGCAAAATAAAAATGTGTATTATAATAAAAATTAAGTGAATTACTTTTTTTATTTAAATTTTGACATTAATACATAATGTACGTTAAATTTATTATCAACAAAAAAATATATAAAATTCATTTAGTCCTACATCATTTTTTTCCATTTAACCATTCCACAAATTCATCTAGCATCACAGGCCCTAAAGAAGAGGAAGAAGATTTAAGTGAAATACGACATTTGAAGTGATAAACGTCTACTTACAAGCGCCATCAACGTCATAATTTGACATATCGTTGCTAATCGTCCGTGAAAACTCCAAAATATTACACCATTGATCTTTATTTATAACTTTATATTTGGATTGATCCAAGAATTGGTTAAATTGAATACATAGCGACCAATGTTTGCCTACTAGTAATTGTAACATTGCTTTCGCCGTTTCTAAATCCATACTACGCTGGTCTTTATCCTTAAGAAGAAGCAATTATGATTTAACCTAACTTATTCAATTTAACATTTTTGGTTACATACCCTAGCGAAGTCGTACGCATATCGATAAATGGATTTAAATGTATTTGGATCGTTCAATACGCAACGTAAATAATCGAGTCGATATTGGAGTTTCTGTATCGAATCACAATGTAAATCGCTTAAACCCCTAGAAACATAAAACTGAATGTAACATTATTACGAAATTTGCATACAGATGCTGCGTAGCAACAATACGAAAAAAAGAAGTAGAACAAACAAGGTTAAATTTAATCTAACCTTAACCATTCCTCTTTAGTAAAGAACCCCATTTGTCGGGCCTGCATTTTATACGCCAACACCAACATAACTACGTTCTCGGGCTCTACTCCAATATCTTCACAAAACTTTTCCATACCTTGTTTTTCGATTCAAAAAGTAAGGTTATGTTTTGATAAATTCGACACTAAATTCATTTGTAGTACACATACCTTCCGGTGCTAGAGTATCGGGATCGTCGGGGGTCGTGTATTCCCGGAACCATGCTACACAACGTTTCTGATTAAACGTTTGAGGCTCGCCGGAATCCAGCCGATTGGAAAGCCTAGTACTGCGCGAACTGTAAGATAAGGGGCCCAAATGTCAAAATGACGTTTATGAAATTCAATATTCAATTGACTTACTTGCTATTTTCATTACAGTCAGAATACTTATTATTCATATTTCCTCATAATAAATAATTAAATGATTTGATAGAAGAAATACACAACAAATTTATATACAAGAAAAATAATAGACTATTTTTTTTGTTGCTAGTAGCTATAATATTTTATATATTTAGATTATATACTTATTGTTGTGTTTAAAAATAGTTTGGAGGATTCAGAAATATACATGGTCATTCAAAAGTAGACATTTACCTGTGTTGTGAATTCCTTAATCGTTTTGAACCGTATCTGTCTGTGTCTTCATTATTTGTTGTGGAACTGTTCATTTCTGTTGTTGCTCGTCGTTTGCTGCGAGGCATTTCACTAGAACTAGGTTGGTTGTGATGTGAGAATACGCCCCACACTATTATACTAACTATAACTAACTACACTGTAGACTGCTATTTTTTTTTTAACAACAGCCGAAACAATTTGAGGTTAGGAAATATACTGTTAAATCATATTTAGGCACTACAATCGTGGATAGTTAATTAGTTTAAACTTGATTGCGGGATAGTTAAAACTAAATTGATTTAAATTATATTTTTAATGGTAAAACAATGTTTTAAAATATTTGTTAATCAGCTGTTGTATATCTGCTCTGGGCTTATTTACATTTTGCTTATGCGCAGTTGCTAAACATCATAACCCACCAGATTATTATTTCGAATAGGGGTGTCAATTCCAACGTTTTAGATTAAATTTAAAAATCGATTCTTTCATAGGAAAGTTCTTAATTTTAACGATTTAAAAAAGTTGATATATTTAAGCTAGTTTTTTGATCAAATAAATTATTTTTTTTTTAAGTGAAAATTAATAGTACAACAAATGTTAAGAGTATTGTATCTTGTCTCCATTCCAAGGACATAACGTACTATCTTCATGTTAGTTATTTGAAGCATTTCAACGTTGCCAACACGTCAAATATTTCACTAGTGATTTAGAAAATTAAACACAACATTAAATGCTTCATGATATGTAATTTATTTTGAATGTTACTAACACACATCTTTAACTATAATTTAATCATAATTCGTTATAAATGCATTCTGTCGTTTATTTGTGGGACAATATTCTGCGTATTCCTCCCATGTACATCCCCCAGTCGCAGACTTACAACATTCATTTGTTATGGAAGGAGTGCTACGCTTTCTGCGACGGTATCTCAGCATTGTTTTCACGTTGGCTTTACTGACATAAGGAAAGGAATAAACTAAAGAAAAACCAAATTATCGATTGAAATTAATTTTCTATTATTATAAAAATGCCTATACCTTCATTGTCGTCGTTCTGTTCCTCATATTTTGGATCTGTTCGTCGATTTATGCGATAAATATCTTTTTCACATGCCCAGTATAAATGTTGGATCAAACTTTCGCGACATCTAGCGTATTTTTCTTTATGCCACGCATTCCGCCAATCAGAGTGTGTCCTGTAATACAGAAAAAATGCGATATCTCTAAAATGAAGAATCGGAAAAAGTAAAAAAAATCGGCGTTGGATTCTTTATTTAATAGGCATTGATTTATCTTATTAAGTTTTTCGTGGTTCTTAAACAGTTAACGAGCTATCTGGCATTTAATATTGCTTGAATCAATTGTATATTAATTTAAGTTAAACTGCAATATCTCAAAAACTATAACAGCTACAATGTTTGAACTAACAGTATTTTAATTAGTATTAGATATATATTTTCTGTTCTAAATAAAAGTTTCGTAACTTTTAGATCTCATAAGATATATTGGTTTAAATAATGTATATATACGAGCTAATAGTAGCGAATATATTTGAAAAGTTTAGGGCTATAAAAAACTAAATTAAATTGAGCATAAATCAATTGATTAATTATATATTTATTTAGAATTTAAAAGAATTATGTTGCTAACGTCTATTAGTAACTATGGATCAAAAATAACAAGAATAACAATGTTAAAAAATAAGCTTTCAAGAAAATTAGGTATATCTTGGAAACGCCTCACCGTATTGACTTGGAGTAAAAAGTATTTCTAATCTAATCTAAAATGTAATATAAAATTTTCTATATGTTCAATAGTTTGCAAAATATTTAGCATTAAACATACCTTTGCGTAAAAATTAGTTCTAAATCGTTATCTATTTTCGTACTATTAAAACTGTCAAACAAAATACATAAAGCGATCATTGATAATGGTAACCACATATTTTTTTTTTTTTTTTCAACAAAAAAATTAAACAATTTTGAAACACTACACTCGAGAAATGTTCATGAGTTTCTGGAAAATTTATCCCCAGCATGTGAAACTATCTAGTGCCTTTATTGGTTGTTGGGGCGGTCAAATAAAATTACGCGCGCAATAAAAACTTGTTGCTTTCATTATATTCCTGTCTTCTATTGTTTTCCTTTGGCAAGCATAATAAACCACGAAAAGGATCATCGCCTACAGGGTGTTTTAACAGCACAACACAGTTAATCATTTAAATTAAATATTCTTGATTAATAACACATACTTTGATATATTATGCGTTTATGTTCCTGCGTTTTCGAGATATATCTATTTATTTGAACGCGTTTATTTCTTTAACATTTATCTACAATTTTCAATTCGAGATATATCGCGTGGATTTCATCATAAGAAAGCTGTTAATATCTTAAATCAATGAACATTTGTTCGTTAATAAAATAAATACAATTGGCGCCATATGGTATTTTGGTTTGATGCATTTTCGAGATATATCTATTTATAATGACATATAGGTACAATTTTGATTTGGAGATATCTCTCGCATGTTTAAACGCAGGTAAATAGTTAATAATTTAAAATTCTATGCCTATTAAATATTGAAAATAATACAGTTTAAAGAAGTTAGTATATTTTATATTTAAAGAACTTTTACAAGTAACCTCGTAGTGATAATAACAATATTACCACATAAATTACCGATGAATATAACAAGGAATACAAAACAACAGTATCTCATACATGATCTATATGAATATTTAGCAGTTCCACTAGGTAGAAACAATAAATTTGACGTCAGGTTTTGTTTCCTGCTTTTTCTAAACAAACCCAACATATTTAGGGACAATTTTTTAAAACTGATTTAAATCTCCATCTAATACCTACCGTTCAAATCACTTCATAAGTTAAATCACATAAAACACTCCATTTGGTAATTTATTTCCAATCTACGTGAAATTCCTACTTTATTTGTATTGAAGACAATAAATCTTACGGATACTGTCCGTTTAATGAATTTATAACCAGCACCCTATAAAGGTTATAATGCGAAACAAAAACTTATTATATTTATTATTAATTCTAGTAAGAAAACAATAAGTCTATTGTGTTGACTTTATTTTCATTCTGATCAGTTTTATTATACCTACACACAAAAGAAAACTTATAAAACTTTTAATTAAGATGAATATAACAGAATTTAATACATTTTTTATATCCGTATGACATGCCTAAATACTTCTTAATAATAAACAAATTGATATTGTAAATCTCAAATATTTAAATAATGTTTTAAAATATTATATTATTTATGGTAAAATTAGACAATACCCACAGTAGTATTATATATAGTTGGCAACATTGTGCTGTATAGTTGCATCCTCTCTTTTCTTGTCAAAGGTTGCATCTGTTTGGTATTAGGGCCACCAACTTCTTCCTCTTCCAAAATTGGTTTTATATTCAAAGCATCTTTCACTCACTTTACGTTTCTTTTACAAATTTAATTTAACCTCAAAATGTTTTGACAGTCGCTATATTCCTTTTACAATAAAAATTCAAGTGAGATGAGTAAAACTAATATTGTGTGATCATGTAATATCAGGGAAATAGCGGATATTTTGAATGCAGTAATAAGTAGTTGCATTTTGCATAAGCAATCAAATGCAATCTAAAAACAATTATTAGTTAATAGTTATGATACTGTAAAAACATTGATAATAAAAAAAGCAATAAAACACGAATAATAAGGTACAATTTTATTATATTCCTAATCTTTGTTCACATTTACTATACGACACTAAAGCACGCCGAAACTGTTTAAAACTAATATTATAATGCGATTTAATACACACAAATTCAGTAAGCCGTAACTGCCACGGATTATAACTATGCAGCCGTAAATATTTCCCAAAACTTATCGCTAAATCAGGCTCTGGGAACTCAAATTCTCCCTGAATAACTGTGCCAATATCACCTCCAGTTTTACACAGTAATTTAGTGGCGTTTACAATTGCCTTTCGACCATTTGTAAGGAATTTTATATGGATTTTCGGACCAATAAATCCATTTCTGTTGCTGACACCACTATTATGCCAGATGACGTGTGCGTTTGGGGGCAGTTTTTTGTTTAGAGCTTCCTCGAATTTATCCTGATTGCTGTGGAGCATATCTGCAAACAAATAACCTCACTTTATTCAGTAATCACAAGCCCACTACTTAAATAAAAATATTATTTCACAGCCTACTAGATTTCTTACCTTTGAAATCGTAAAACGAGATAAACGTTATGCCTGTAATCAAGGACCACAGAACTATGTTTGCTAAGTCTTCGTAATTCGGCAATTCCTCCGATAAGAACACCGTTACATGCTTGGGTGTTTTATTCAAATTATTTAATTCATTAATTATATTGTTATCGTTATTTTTATTTAATAAAACGATCTCGTGATAAAAATAAATACACCGTTCGTACACTGCTTGCATCACATTTTGTATATTTTCTACTATTGTATATAAGATATTAATTAGAATGTATAATAGTCTATAAATTGTTACACGTTTGTTATTCATTGTTTTATTATCATTAGCAGTTTTCGTGCATAATTAATTAGAAATTAAACTATTATAACCACATCACTCACTATGTACTTTGTTGTTGTGTGAAATTGAAATTCGACTATATGAAGTTAGCTGCTGATATATAAGTTGTAGCCCTCGCACTCGTACAATTAAACCGCAAATTATGTAGTTTCTATAATGCAAGCGGGCAACCAATTGTTGCGATTGGTTAGTGCTAGTAAGCTTGTTATAAAAGGAAGGAAAAACCTTCAAAATTATCAATAGCTCTCAATCAAATTCTCACTTGACTGTAATCAAATTTGAAAGAGGTGAGGGAAAATTGCTGATGAACGAAAATTACTATTTTGTGGCATTGAATTTTGACTTTTGACATAAGTCAGTCAGATTTTAGTGACAGACAACACATCACATTTACGTCAAGAAATTTACAAAAGATTAAAAAAGTTAATTTTTAATACATACTTTTCCTTTAAAATTACATTTATTACTTAATTAGATTAATTAAAATACTCGAATTAATAGTATTAGTAATTGTTTTGTGTTAATATAACTCTATGTAAGTCCCATAAATCATAATAAACAAAGAAATTTGGTCAAATGTAATGACGTAGTATTAACTGTTATTAAGTGCTTAGTTATAATAGTGAAAAATAGGTTTTAAGTCGTAATCATTGTACTGAAAAAGTTTAAAACAAAGTTGATTAATCACAATGACAATTAATAATTTTCTTAACATATAATAGTGATAATATAACTTGTATTCTATAATTTTTAATAGATAGAGGTTATGTAGAATTACATCTTAGTACTTTTTTTTCCAGATTTAATTAGTTTTGGACGTGAAGATGTTTATTTGGGATTGGTTTACTGGTGTTTTAGGATATTTAGGTAAGTATTGTATTTAAATATTTGCTACATTAAAAGTTCATTATTTTACTTTCAATCAACGGCATTACATACTTACAATGTTCTTCAAAGGAGTGGTATTTTGGATTATTGTTTTTGAATTTTTCAAATACCATTTTGATAATCATAGGTTTGAAACGAAAACCGAGATTTGTCTTCCTTGGCCAGCCGAATTCCGGCAAAAAATCCTTAATTCAACTACTTTTTGACGAAAATTCAATCAACACAGTACCGTACTCAGATAAATTTATCGATACAGCTACCTACGGTAAGCGTTAACGTTCTGTTTCTCTCTTCAGGATTATGGAAAAAGTCTGGCAAATTACTATTTTTAGGCTTAGACAATGCTGGCAAAACCACATTGTTACACATGTTGAAAGATGACAGATTAGCTCAGCATTTGCCGACATTACATCCAAGTAAGAATGCTAACATAAATTCGAGGATTTAGCAATAATATATTATGTTTTTGTGTTTCAGCATCTGAAGAATTGTCTATTGGCAATATGAGATTCACTACATTTGATTTGGGTGGCCATCAGCAAGGTAAGGGCTTGAAGAACTAGCTCGAAGGGCCAACAATTTTTGTTTTTCTCGTACTTCGAGCACGAACTCAGCTAATTTTTTTACATTTATAGCTCGTCGCGTATGGAAAGACTATTTTCCCGCAGTCGATGCGATTGTGTTCCTAATTGATGCCAATGATCGCTCACGATTCGTGGAAAGTAAACAGGAGTTGGACTCGTTATTGACTGACGAGAGTCTACTTAATTGTCCCGTACTGATTCTAGGCAATAAAATTGATTTACCTGGTGCGGCGTCTGAGGATGAGTTGCGAAACTTTTACGCGTTGTTTGGTCAAACTACGGGGAAGGTGAGAAAAGTCCAGGAGTTTTTGTTTGTAATGGATTTTTACAAGAGTGTTTTTATTTTTGTTTATAGGGCAAAGTAGCGCGTTCAGACTTGCCTGGACGTCCTTTAGAATTATTTATGTGTTCGATTTTGAAGAGACAAGGTTATGGTGAGGGTTTCCGCTGGTTGGCTCAATATATTGATTAATAATTTTAGTTAAATAATTAATTTCAATTTTTCCGTATTATAATTATTTTTTTCCTTTGTATGGATTGTTTGTAATATTTTTTTGTGCAGCAAATTATTATTTTTTGTATAAAAATTATTGAGGTTAAGTCAAATAAAACATTGTCAGGTCACAAAATATACAAGATCGTTTTATTTTAAACAAATTTTTCCCTCAGAAAACTCGAAAAACTTCACACTTAACTGTTGGCCTCATATAAATCTCTAAGAAAACTTCATTCTCAATTCTCTCAAAAACGAGTGAAAATTCGAATCAACCGAACTAAAACTTTTTTGTAGCTATTGAGATAATCTATCGATTCCATACAGCATTTCGAGAATCCCCTCACAAATAACTCAAAAAACCTCAGCCTTAACTGCTGGAGTCATATAAATCTCTAAGAAAACTTCATTCTTAATTCTCTCACAAACGAATGGAAATTCGAATCAACCGAACTAAAACTTTTTTGTAGCTATTGAGATAATCTATCGATTCCATACAATATTTCGAGAATCCACCGTCAAATAACCCGAAAAACTTCACCCTTAACTGTTGGCCTCATATAAATCTCTAAGAAAACTTCATTCTCAATTCTCTCAAAAACGAGTGAAAATTTGAATCAACCGAACTAAAACTTTTTTGTAGCTATTGAGATAATCTATCGATTCCATACAACATTTCGAGAATCCCCCCACAAATAACTCAAAAAACCTCAGCCTTAACTGCTGGAGCCATATAAATCTCTAAGAAAACTTCATTCTTAATTTTCTCAAAAACGAAGGAAAATTCGAATCAACCGAACTAAAACTTTTTTGTAGCTATTGAGATAATCTATCGATTCTATACAACATTTCGAGAATTCCCCCACAAATAACTCGAAAAACTTCACCCTTAACTGTTGGCCTCACATAAATCACTAATAAAACTTCATTCTCAATTCTCTCACAAACGAATGGAAATTCGAATCAACCGAACTAAAACTTTTTTGTAGCTATTGAGATAATCTATCGATTCCATACAACATTTCGAGAATTCCCCCACAAATAACTCGAAAAACCTCAGCCTTAACTGCTGGAGTCATAAAAATCTCTAAGAAAACTTCATTCTCAATTCTCTCACAAACGAATGAAAATTCGAATCAACCGAACTAAAACTTTTTTGTAGCTATTGAGATAATCTATCGATTCCATACAACTTTTCGAGAATCGCCCCACAAATAACTCGAAAAACTTCACCCTTAACTGTTGGCTTCACATAAATCGCTAATAAAACTTCATTCTCAATTCTCTCACAAACGAATGGAAATTCGAATCAACCGAACTAAAACTTTTTTGTAGCTATTGAGATAATCTATCGATTCCATACAACATTTCGAGAATACCCCCTCAAATAACTCGAAAAACCTCAGCCTTAACTGCTGGAGTCATAAAAATCTCTAAGAAAACTTCATTCTTAATTCTCTCAAAAACGAATGAAAATTCGAATCAACCGACCTAAAACTTTTTTGTAGCTGCTGAGGTAATCTATCGATTCCATACAACATTTCGAGAATCCCCACACAAATAACTCGAAAAACCTCACCCTTAACTGTTGGCTTCACATAAATCGCTAATAAAACTTCATTCTCAATTCTCTCACAAACGAATGAAAATTCAAATAAACCGTACTAAAACTTTTTTGTAGCGGCTGAGATAATCTATCGATTCCATACAACATTTCAAAATTACCACCCCCCCTTTCCTCCACAATAAAAAAAAAACAATAATTTCTAAAATGATTTTATTTACAACAAAAAATGATTCCGAAATTCGTTACCATCTCCAATTACAGCAGTGGCCGCACCCCGGTGTGGGTCGCCCATGATTGCAAGGGGGAAACACCGGTGGTGGCGGTGGATGATGATGGTGAGGTGGTGGTGGTGGATGATGATGAGGTGGTCGAATAGGTAAAATTGTATGGACTATCCCAGATACAACTCCACCAACCCCTGCAACAACTCCACCAACTCCGTGGATAACTTCGCCGATTCCATTGACTTTGCAACGATGGTGGGGGTTGTGACGATGGGGGCAATCTCTGTCACACATACTGCAATCGAGAATAGCTTAAATAGTAATTGAAAACAACTAGTTGAGGTTATGTGGAAAACAGTTTTTCCTGCTAAACGGTTGATATGAGTACAAAAATTGTAGAAACACTTTTTAAAGTAAATTGAATTTCCTATTAAACACAATAATTTTTATTTGTATACAGGGTTACTTTGAAAAGTTATGCATTATTTCAAATAGATGTTTTGGGGACGGGTGGATTTCTACAAAATATTGATTTTCTTCAAAACTATCAATTATACGGCAAATATGGTAAGACTATTTTCGAAAGAAAACTAAATTTGCCACCAAATGCAACTATTTTTATTTTTATATAGGTGTAATTCCAAAAGTTATGCAACTATTTTTAGAAAGATAAGGTAGGAACTTCAAATATGCACACAGTTCTGTTAAATATTATTTTTCTCTGGATTTGCTCAATTTTCGAAAAAATCACTAGAATAACTTCTTAAAGAAAACTAAATTTCCTATAGGGTACAATTGTTTTTAGGTCGATACAGACGTTATTCTTACATGTATTAATGGATTAGTTAATTTAATCGTTAACTGGACCGCTATCACTATTCGACTGAGATTATTTGATAAAAACAAAGCCTATATATATATATATATATATATATATATCAAGCTTGATTTTTAAGTAAATTATTTGAAAAATTAACAAAAACAAAGTAATCAATGTGAATATAAAACCATATCAATTTTCATTATAAATTATTATCAATTGAGATATCTTTGATTACCTGTGTCATTTTATATTTGAAAACATTGTTTTGTTTGAGTAGATTTTCTGATTTCCTTAGAATACTTGAATCTTTATTGTGATAAAAGATACTCGTATAGCAATTAGTCGTTGATATGATAAAAATTACTTACGGATTTCTTAGATCATCTAATATAAATAAGCTATTTTTTGCCAAATGTATCCAATTTATACAAATTTTCACTGTTGGGTTCTATAAAATATTGTTTCTCTCCAAAACTATCAATTTCATCACAAAAGCACTTTAGTAACTTTTGAAAGACAATTGAACTTACTATCAAATTTAGTAAGTTTCATTCTTATACCGGTGTTGTTTCAAAAGTTATTAATTAATTTGTGAAATGAATATATTTCGAAATCATAAAACAATCTAGTCTTGAGTTTTATGAAATAATTTTTTTCTTCAAAACTGTCAATTTCACGACAAAATGTTAGAATAACTTTTGAAAGACAACTATATGTACTATCAAACCCAATAGGCTCCATTGTTATATCAAAGGTATTTGAAAAGTTATAAGCTAACTTTGAAATTTAATATTTTTGGAACAAATGGAACATGTCACTTTTGAGTTCTATAAAATATTTTTTTTCGCCAAAACTATCATTTTCACCACAAAAATACAGGAGCAACTTTTGAAAGAGAATTGAATTTAATATCAAATGCAGCAAGTTTTGTTTTTCTACCGGTGGTGTTTCAAAAGTTATCAATTAATTTGTGAAGTTTATAGTTTTGGAATTCATGTAAAATTTATTTTTGGGTTTATAAAATACTTTTTTTCGCCAAAACGGTCAGTTTTACCAGGAAAATACTGAATTCATTTTTGAAAGAGAATTTAATTTACTATCAAATGCAGCAAGCTTTGTTTTTGTACCGGTGGTGTTTCAAAAGTTATCAATTAATTTGTGAAGTTTATAGTTTTGGAATTCATGTAAAATTTATTTTTGAGTCTATAAAGTACTTTTTTTCGCCAAAACGCTCAGTTTTACCAGAAAAATACTGAATTCATTTTTGAAAGAGAATTGAATTTGCTATTAAATGCAGCAAGCTTTGTTTTTCTACCGGTGGTGTTTCAAAAGTTATCAATTAATTTGTGAAGTGTATAGTTTTGGAATTCATGTAAAATTTATTTTTGGGTTTATAAAATACTTTTTTTCGCCAATACGGTCAGTTTTACCAGAAAAATACCGAATTCACTTTTGAAAGAGAATTGAATTTGCTATCAAATGCAGCAAGCTTTGTTTCTCTACCGGTGGTTTTTCAAAAGTTATCAATTAATTTGTGAAGTGTAAAGTTTTGATATTCATATAAAATTTATTTTTGACTTTTATAAAATACTTTTTTATTCCAAAACTATCAGTTTTACAACAAAAATACTGGATGAACTTTTGAAAGAGAATTGAATTTACTATTAAATGCAGCAAGCTTTGTTTTTATACCGGTAGTGTTTCAAAAGTTATGTACTAAGATAGTTTCATTTGAACAGTTCTTAATCACAATGGCTCTAGTTTTGTGGACAATTTTGTAAGATTTCTTAAGAGATTTGGACGTATTTAGTTAGATTTACTATAAAATGCAAATGTACTTATTTTAATAACCTGGTAGTCCAGGTACGATCTAATTTAATTACAGTTTAAGACCATTAAAAAGCGAATTAACAATAGCTAGTTAGAAGAAAAAAAAATAATAAAATTAACCCAGTTATCTAGGCAAGTAATAAAAATGTATTTAATTTAATTTATCAATGGACAAGTGGAACATTCATTTCAAATTAATCATAGCATTAGTCTTACCTACTACGAAATTGTAAAATGAAATTTTTAATAATAATTAAGACATGTTTTTCAGCACAGTACCGGAAAAATATTAATAATGAATGATACACGAAAAAAAAACGGAATATTAAATTAATTTTGACAAGTTGCAGCTAGGTACTTTCCTTTTACGAGGGACACCTCTTATATTTTCATAAGCGAGCACTAGATGGTGCTTTTATTTTTGCGATTGACTCTGGAATAAAGGAAATGCCTTCATTGTCTTATTGATGAACGATGGACCCTCTCAATCAACCCACCCATGTTTAAGAAATTTAAATAACAGAAGATATGAAAACAAGAAACAAATACTATTCGAAACTGAATTAAATCGATCGTGAAATCAGTTTTTGGGAACTCGCTGATTATGCACGACTGCGGTATTTAAATTATTTCCCTCGTTCTTCCGCATATATCTTTATTTATTCTTATTTTATATCGAAAGTTAGATATATACGCAGGTGTCTACATATAATACCGACTGAAAACCAGTCGAAAACCACCGAGAAGTGAAAGATTGAAATAGATATCGGCAATTTTCAATTCGTAGAAAACATTCTTTATGCATATATGAATCATGTATAAGAAACGCAGGCTGTACCATTATTCAAAATTATTTTTTTCTGGTCCTTTGAGCTGAACACAATAGTTCAAAACATAGTAATCTAACTTTGGGAATAACGCCGGTACATTTGTTGTCAAAACGTAATTTATTTCTCAAAAGGAAACATATTTGATAGTAAATTCAATTGACTTTTTCGTCAAACTTATAGTTAAAAAAAAAAGGATTACATAGAACAAGCTCAAAAATGTTCACTTCACAAATTAATAACTTTCCAAACACCTCCGGTATCAAAAGAAACCCTGCTGCATTTCATAGTAAATTCAATTCTCTTTCAAAAGTTCATCCAGTATTTTTGTTGTAAAAGTGATAGTTTTGGAAAAAAAAAGTATTTTCTGAAACTCAAAAATAAATTTTATATGAATTCCAAAACTATACACTTCACAAATTAATTGATAACTTTTGAAACACCACCTGTATAAAAACAAAGCTTACTGTATATGATAGCAAATTCAATTCTCTTTTAAATGTGTATTTAGTATTTTTGTGGTAAAACTTACCGTTTTGGTGAAAAAAAGTATTTTATAAAAGTCAAAAATAAATTTTATATGAATTTCAAAACTACACACTTCACAAAATAATTGATAACTTTTGAAACACCACCGGTATAACAACAAAGCTTGCTGCATTTGATAGCAAATTTAATTCTCTTTCAAAAGTTCATTCGGTATTTTTGTTGTAAAACTGATAGTTTTGGAGTAAAAAAGTATTTTATAAAACTCAAAAATAAATTTTACATGAATTCCAAAACTATACACTCCACAAATTAATTGATAACTTTTGCAAATCCACCGGTATAACAACAAAGCTTGCTGCATTTGATAGAAAATTCAATTCTGTTTTAAAAGTTAATCTTAAGTCATAGTTACCAGATATACAGGGTGACCTAAAAAACGTAAGTTTACAAAAGAAATAATTACAGAAGATTGTCATGTACCTGTATACATATTAATTATTTATTCAAAAACAGTTGAAGATAGGTATAGGGAAGTGTTAAGACAAAATACTCCAAAACAGATAGGGAATCGAAAAATATAACAATATCCAGGGGTTCCATATGAAATAAGCACGTTTGCCAATGAAACACATTGATGTTGTTAAAAACAAATAAATCATTCGACCCCGGTATAATCTATCAGCCACCAGACTAAACCATATTATACCCAGCAGCAATAATTATTAGTATTGCAAGACTGGTGAGAGTTCCAAACAGAAATGACGACTGAAGATACTGATGACCTACTTGCGGCCGCTCGGTAAGTATTATTCTCCTTGTTAAACATGCTATAAAAAAAATAAAATAATAATAAAATGCGAAAATAAGAATGATTGTGTTTATTTTAATTTAAAACTGGCTGCGTTTTCTGTTTAACAAACTGAGAAAAGAAGCAATAGTTGCTAATAATCATGAAGAATGAGAATGATGATGATGATGAAGAAGTAGAAAAGAAGGAGGCAAGTTGCTAGTCGGCAGACGATGGATTTAAATTTTAGTTTCTTTCGGTATTTGCTCGAGGCTTGAACACTTTTATTCTTATATATATCCCAATTTGACACGCAATTACAAAAATAATTAAAAATACTATAAAGAAGAAATGTACCTATACAAATAATTAACAAAAAATAATTAAAATGACAACAAAATTATAAGAGAGTGTTATTTCAAAATACTAATATAATTTTTGATCATGTAGTTTCATTCGTAATTTTGTATGTGTTTTATTTTGTTCTTCGCGATCATTAAAAATGTTTTAGTGTTTAGAAATATTTGAAAAATATTCAAGAAATACAATATGAAGGAATTTCTGGTGAGAGGACTTTTGTATTCTTCCAGTAAGTATTTCGGGGCGTTTTTCATTTAATAGGGGATAAGGGTAGTGTTGTAAATTTAACCACAACATAATAAAAGACTGTTTTAATTTTTACTTTATCCAAATTTTGCTGGTTGCAAATACAATTCCAATTTTTTACATATTTTACTTTATTATCTAAGTAATAAAATTGGTGATTAATTTTTTATTTTAACACAAATTATTTTGATGATGATTATTACAGTATTTTTACTAAATTGTTATAGGAATTCCAAAAATCTTCACATCACAAATTATTTGATAACTTTTGAAATACCACCGGTATAAAAACAAAGCTTGCTGCATTTGATAGTAAATTTAATTCTCTTTCAAAAGTGAATTCGGTATTGTTGTGGTAAAACTGACAGTTTTGGCGAAAAAAAGGATTTTATAAATCTCAAAAATAAATTTTATATGAATTCCAAAACTATACACTTCACAAATTAATTGATAACTTTTGAAACACCACCGGTATAAAAACAAAGCTGGCCGCATTTGATAGCAAATTCAATTCTCTTTCAAAAGTTCATCCAGTATTTTTGTTGTAAAACTGATAGTTTTGGAGTAAAAAAGTATTTTATAAAAGTCAAAAATAAATTTTATATGAATTCCAAAACTATACACTTTACAATTTATTTGATAACTTTTGAAACACCACCGGTATAAAAACAAGGCCTACCGCATTTGATAGGAAATTCAATTCTCTTTCAAAAGTTCATACGGTATTTTTGTTGTAAAACTGATAGTTTTGGAGTAAAAAAGTATTTTATAAAAGTCAAAAATAAATTTTACATGAATTCCAAAACTATACACTTCACAAATTAATTGATAACTTTTGAAACATCACCGGTATAACAACAAAGTTTGCTGCATTTGATAGCAAATTCAGTTCTCTTTCAAAAGTGTATCCGGAATTTTTGTAGTAGAACTGATAGTTTTGGCGACAAGAAGTATTTTATAAAACTCAAAAATTTCTTTGAGATCGTTCCTACACTGAAACAAAGATTTGTTTGGATCAAAAAAAATGGAGTTGAACCAAACAAATATTTCATCGGTATACGACAATATAATATGGTTTATTAGAAACACCCAACTAGTACTTATTTGACTTAAATAAATATTTATTCGACTTAGTACTTATACTTACTTGTTAACAAAGCATAAGTCATAACTAACACAATAAAAACCACCTTCTACATTGGACTAACTAAAACGCGTGCGCTATGGAGTTGAATTCCCAACAGCGCGTCTGCTCATTTTATTATTATTTATTTGATTCAAATAACGGTGGGCTTGTTTCAAATAACCAGGAATTAACTTAATCTGTTATCTGAATTAAATAAATATTTATTTCTGCCAAAGCAGCCCCAGGCCAAATAAATATTTTAACAAAATCACATAACTCTATTTATTCCCGACAAACACTGTTTATTTGAGTCAAATAAATTTTGTTTGAGTTAAACAAATAAAAGCCAAATAATTATTTATTAGGGATCATTTTTTTCAGTGCATGCTCATTACTTTTAAACAATAGAGACTATTATGTAAAAATATTTAAAAAAATATGAAACTAAAACTAAAAGTGAAATTATAATAGCAACAAAGACAATAACGTTATTGTTGTTAAACTTAAAGAATGATAATAGTAATGCAATAATAATATTTTACGTTCATTAAATATAAATTATTTCGTAATTTGTTATATGATTACGGATTAAATGAGCAAAACATAAGGTTCAAAAAATATTTCATAAATTAGATCATAGTCTTATTATCATTATCGTTTTTATTTCAAATTGATATCTCGGGTAGTTTTTAAGATATCTCAAAAAATGTCCAGCTATATTTTCACCTGAAATATCACAATTTTCTGTTTAAACGAAGCTAAAAAACTGGAAGGTGACTTGTTACTTGGGTTTGCTCTATCTGCCTTTACTATAATTTGTCCGCCCTGTAGATTGATGCGTTTTCCGTTGGGACAGAGTGTATATTATGTAATAACTGTTCTTTAAATTAGTAGTTTGTTATTGTTTTTTCTATTTTAAAATAATGGTACATTATACTTTAACAAAAACCTTCACAGTTGGTTGTTATATTATACCTACTTAACTGATTATTAAAAAATACCTCTTGTAAGCCATAACATAATATTTCTTCCTGAAATTACCAGAATTAGAAAGAACGTTCTTATTAAATAATAACCACTTTGAAAAATCAACATTAATTTTGTCTTAGCAAAGTATAACGTAAAATGTGATTTCTTAGTTTTATTTTCTCCAACAATTAGTGTTTGTTAGATATTATAATTTCGATGCCTTTCTTTTTTTTTTTCTTTTCGTCATTATTTCACTTCTCCTATGATCAGTTTCTTTACAAGTGAGATTTCACGTCGTGTTCCTGCTAATTTGACCAGTGGTGGCGCAGAAACTGCCATAGTTATGGTATTATTGCAGGAAAATTTAATCAAAATTGAAAATCCTTGTTCATTCATCGTTATTTCACTTCTCGCATGATCAAATTCTTTACAAGTGAGATTTTACGCAGTATTCCTGCTAATTTGACCAGTGGTGGCGCGGAAAATATCATCATTATTGTATTATTGTAAGAAAACTTGATTAAAATTGAAAAGCCTTGTTCATTAATTATTATTTTACTCTCGCATGATCAAATTCTTTACAAGTGAGATTTTACGCCGTATTCCTGCTAATTTGACCAGTGGTGGCGCAGGAAATATTATACTTATTGTATTATTGTAAGAAAACTTAATCAAAATTGAAAATCTTTGTTCATTCATCGTTATTTCACTTCTCGCATGATCAAATTCTTTACAAGTGAGATTTTACGCCGTATTCCTGCTAAATTGACCAGTGGTGGCGCGGAAAATATCATAATGATTGTATTATTGTAAAAAAACTTAATCAAAATTGAAAATCCTTGTTCATTCATCGTTATTTTACTCTCGCATGATCAAATTCTTTACAAGTGAGATTTTACGCCGTATTCCTGCTAATTTGACCAGTGGTGGCGCAGGAAATATTATACTTATTGTATTATTGTAAGAAAACTTAATCAAAATTGAAAATCTTTGTTCATTCATCGTTATTTCACTTCTCGCATAATCAAATTCTTTACAAGTGAGATTTTACGCCGTATTCCTGCTAAATTGACCAGTGGTGGCGCGGAAAATATCATAATGATTGTATTATTGTAAAAAAACTTAATCAAAATTGAAAATCCTTGTTCATTCATCGTTATTTTACTCTCGCATGATCAAATTCTTTACAAGTGAGATTTTACGCCGTATTCCTGCTAATTTGACCAGTGGTGGCGCAGGAAATATTATACTTATTGTATTATTGTAAGAAAACTTAATCAAAATTGAAAATCTTTGTTCATTCATCGTTATTTCACTTCTCGCATGATCAAATTCTTTACAAGTGAGATTTTACGCCGTATTCCTGCTAAATTGACCAGTGGTGGCGCGGAAAATATCATAATGATTGTATTATTGTAAAAAAACTTAATCAAAATTGAAAATCCTTGTTCATTCATCGTTATTTTACTCTCGCATGATCAAATTCTTTACAAGTGAGATTTTACGCCGTATTCCTGCTAATTTGACCAGTGGTGGCGCAGGAAATATTATACTTATTGTATTATTGTAAGAAAACTTAATCAAAATTGAAAATCTTTGTTCATTCATCGTTATTTCACTTCTCGCATAATCAAATTCTTTACAAGTGAGATTTTACGCCGTATTCCTGCTAAATTGACCAGTGGTGGCGCGGAAAATATCATAATGATTGTATTATTGTAAAAAAACTTAATCAAAATTGAAAATCCTTGTTCATTCATCGTTATTTTACTCTCGCATGATCAAATTCTTTACAAGTGAGATTTTACGCCGTATTCCTGCTAATTTGACCAGTGGTGGCGCAGGAAATATTATACTTATTGTATTATTGTAAGAAAACTTAATCAAAATTGAAAATCTTTGTTCATTCATCGTTATTTCACTTCTCGCATGATCAAATTCTTTACAAGTGAGATTTTACGCCGTATTCCTGCTAATTTGACCAGTGGTGGCGCGGAAAATATCATCATTATTGTATTATTGTAGGAAAACTTAATCAAAATTGAAAATCTTTGTTCATTCATCGTTATTTTACTCTCGCATGATCAAATTCTTTACAAGTGAGATTTTACGCCGTATTCCTGCTAAATTGACCAGTGGTGGCGCGGAAAATATCATAATGATTGTATTATTGTAAAAAAACTTAATCAAAATTGAAAATCCTTGTTCATTCATCGTTATTTTACTCTCGCATGATCAAATTCTTTACAAGTGAGATTTTACGCCGTATTCCTGCTAATTTGACCAGTGGTGGCGCAGGAAATATTATACTTCTTGTATTTTTGTAAGAAAACTTAATCAAAATTGAAAATCCTTGGTCATTCATCGTTATTTCACTTCTCACATAATCAAATTCTTTACAAGTGAGATTTTACGCAGTATTCCTGCTAATTTGACCAGTGGTGGCGCGGGAAATATCATAATTATTGTAAGAAAACTTGATCAAAATTGAAAATCTTTGTTCATTCATCGTTATTTCACTTCTCGCATGATCAAATTCTTTACAAATGAGATTTTACGCTGTATTCCTGCTAATTTGACCAGTGGTGGCGCAAAAACTGCCATAATTATGGTATTATTACCAATCTGTCAGTTATTACCCACTGTATCTCTGAAACTTTTGATCACGGCGGTCAACTGGATGTAATCTATACTGATTTCACCAAAGCCTTTGATAGGCTAGACCATGGCATATTGCTGAGTAAACTGCATACGTATGATGGATTTCCTTCCGGCTTGATATCTTTGTGCAACTCATACTTGCATGATCGGAAACAATATGTCTTTTACAACGGCTTTAAATATTGTTTTTACTCGGCCACGTCAGGAGTACCCCAGTGGTCTAACTTAGGTCCATTGTTGTTCCTTCTTTTCATCAATGACCTGGACCCGTGTTTACTTCAGCGTACTCTATTTTTCGCAGATGACTTAAAAATCTTCGCCTCCATAGATTCAGTAGCAGATTGCATAAACCTGCACCATGATCTGTGTGCTCTAGAAAGGTGGTGCGACAGTAACAAATTGTCTCTTAACATTCGTAAATGCACATGTCTGAGTTTTACACGTAAAACAACGTTTATTGACTATCCGTATGCAATCTCCACAAATAAACTTGAACGATGTCGGGTATTCACGGATCTTGGTGTTACCTTCGATCAGAGGTTCCAGTGTTTGGAGCATATGGAGAGAATGTTTGGTGAGGCATCTCGCATGTATGGCTTTATAATGCGTAACTGCAAAGGCTTCAATAATACCTCTACCCTTATCACCTTGTTCAATGCCTATGTGAGGTCAAAATTGGAGTATTCTTCCATCATCTGGTATCCTCAGTATAATATTCATAAACTAGAGGTCGAGCAAATTCAACGTAGATTTTTGAAATATTTAGTTTTTAGAAACGATGGTGCTTATCCAGTAAGAGGTTTCGATCATGAATTGTTACTATCACGTTTTGACGTTCAGAGTCTGGAGTACCGAAGAATTCAGAGCTCATTAACCATGTTATATAAATTGCTTAGAGAAAAAATCGACTGCTCTTTTCTGCTATCTTGCTTGAATTTGTTAGTTCCTAGGTTAAATACCAGATCGAATTTAACATTTCACTTACACAGAGCTAGGACCAATGTACTGTGTTGTTGTAAGAAAACTTGACGAAATTTGAAAATTATTTAATTCAAACTTAATAATATTTCAGGTTTCAAAATGCTATGGCTAGCCCTTCTAGGAGCGCTAGCATGGTCACTCTTCCCTGGCGCCGGAACTGATACATCGAACAGACAAGGTAATTCAGTATTCTCGTGTTATTTTAAACACATTTTCTGATCAATTTCACGAAATTCGTTAGCATTTCAAATCAGTAGAAAGCCCTGTTCAGTCAACGGTCAAAAAGGCATCTGTATGTTTGTTTATGAATGCATCAAATCCCAGGGATACCACATAGGAATGTGCGTAGACTCGTTTATGTTTGGATCGTGCTGCGCAAGTAGCCAAAACAATCAGACATCACCGGTTAAGCCGGAAGTACTGTATACGGAATTGAGCAGTGTGGCTTCTACTAAGAAACCAATATCAACGGAAGTCGTACAAGATTTAAGGTAAATCCAATTTAATCAACTCAATTAGGAGTGCTTGGAAATAAATAAATTTTACAATTGAATTTAGTGCGAATTTCAAGTCAAAATTCATTCAAAAATAGCCTGAATTGTTTTGTAAATCTTGAATTGATCTTTTCATATTTGAATTCAGATTTTATAGCCATGATTTCAGATCAAGATTTAACAAATCAAATGGCTGACTTTCTTTTAGAGGTCACCTAAATAAAAGTATTCTTTCTTCAATTCAAATATGTTTTGTAGAAACCAATAAGTATGCTTGAATTTTTAGGTTTTGGTTTGCAATTCTGATAGGTTTAGTAGGGCGTAAAAATAAATGTTTAAGTAACCCTTATTAAAATTTAAAATTGACTAGAATTTGTTTTGAATCTTATTCTCAACCTTTGATTTAAAAGTGTCTAAAACTAAAGATTTTTGGTTGTAATTTATGGATTTTCGTATAACTAAAATCAAAGGATTTTTTAACCATAAATTCCGATATTTTTATCTCCATTTATTAGGTTTTCTGTTCTATTCAATTTGACTAAAAACCACCGGATCAGTGACATTATTTAGTCCAATTTGTATGTGAAATATCAAATCCTTAAATTTGCGATAAATTCTATACATTTTAATTTCGTCACGTTTTATTCTAAATTGAAACTAAATTCGTAAACAAACTTCAAATGAAATCGTGAATATTTTAACGGTATATTTCTAGACGACTGACTAAAACTAGATGGATAATAATTCATTGGTAAAAGTAAAAGTCAATTTAAACTTATATAAAGTAACTTAAGATCGCTTATTATATTTTTGATAACAACATATAGTAGCAGCTTCGGTAATAATATTCAAGTGCACCTATACCTGCTTTCATTGAAATGCAAATGCGATAAGCCATTATATACGATACCTACGAGAAAATTATTCAATTTTATAACAAATAACATACATAGTGGCAAAGAAAAATATAATTAATTAAATAATTTTAAATTTTTGAAGCATTTCCGAGAGTCTGCACTCAGCGCTTGAAATCTTCGCAAGTTATTACTTTAATATCTGATCTAAAGTTCTGCTAAAGTAATTCCTATAATATTAACAACTTTAACGTAACTTTACATAACTTTAAAACATTTTAATCAAGTCAATTTGTCAACAATTAAGAAGTTAAAGTAATTACTACAACTTTGCGTAACTTCAAAGTTAAAGTATAGGTATTGTAGAGTCCTAAGTCAACACTTTAAGAAACTTACAACATCTCAACTCTTTAGAGTTGTGAAGTGAAGAAATTACTGTAACGTCACGTAACTTTAAAGTAGTTATATGATTGTTAAATATTACAGTGAACTTTGAAGTATAACCAAGACTGCGGAGTCGTTTGTAACTGCTCTAATTCTAGTATCAAGTTATGAAAGTTTATAGAGTTGTCCTAGTTTAGAAATTACTATAATGTCACGTAAGTTTAAAGTAGTTATATCATTGTTAAATATTACAGTGAACTTTGAAGTATATCCAAGACTTCGGAGTCGTTTGTAACTGCTCTAATTCTAGTATCAAGTTATGAAAGTTTTTAGAGTTGTCCTAGTTTACAATACTTCCAAAAATCAAAATGTTAGTGTCCTAATATTCTATTCAGTGGCTTTAAAAAAGGACGCTCAGTATTTTATAGAATTTTTAGAGTATTCGTGAGTATTTTCAAAGTCCTTGATGACTCTTGCATTCTTTATATAGAGTTTTATTGTACTTTGGAGCATTTTAAATGTTCTACAAATGCTGTGAAGTAATGCAAAGCCTTCAATGAAAGTTTTGTAGATAGATGAATACGTGACTCCAAAGTTCTTTATATAGAATTGCGTCAGAAAATCACAATCTGAAACTCATACACATAAATTGTAAAAGTTCTTCGACAGATATTGATGGTTCATTTTTTTTTACATTTCAGTCAATTTACCACACCAACCGGAATAACATACCGACCGCCTTTCCATGTGACGTCATCCATATTAATTGTAAACAAAAATCACGTGACACAGATGCCATTACGACACAGTATGCGACCAATGATGAGTCCGGAGGAGAATAGTATGCTGTCGTAACAACTTCATTGTAATTTAACTTTCTTGATTTGGTTTGTTTTTAGATTATTATACAACACAATCAAGTATCGCGGAAAAATCTACATATGTCATGTATAATCCAAATGCTATTGTGACAGATGGCAAACCCGGTTGGCAAATCACAACCGAACCGGGTTTTGTGACGCGTGTGAAAAAACCGACGAGTTTCTGGCCAAATAAACCAATGCAGAGCAGCAGTAAACCGAGTAAGAAACCGGTCTTTTATCCCAGTAATACAAACAAATATCACACAGTCAAAAGTCCAAACATGAAACCGACCAAAGCACCGGTAACGACGAGCACCACGAAAAGGTGAATTTTTTATTTTTTTTATTTAATTTAAGATACACTGCCCAGACAGATAAATAATCCAATTAAAGGGCAGGAAAAATTACAATAAATTCTTAATATACAACATTCAAATCGTCCTGAAGATGAGAACAATCTTCAGTACTATTAATGACAGAATATACTTTGAAGTCGTCAGCATATAATAACGAACTATTTGTCAAGCCACTAGAAATATCATCGATAAAACACAGGAACAACAATGGTCCAAGGACAGAGCCCTGGGGAACACCAGACGACACTTTAAAATTTGCGGAACGAAATCCTCGACTTTCCACATACTGAAATCTATCCTTCAGATACGACTTCAAAAGCAGCAGTAAATTTTAAGATAATCCATAACGACACAGTTTACGCAGTAGAATACCATGATCAAGCCTATCAAAGGCTTTAGAAAAATCTACACTGGTAGATTACATCTACCTGACCCCCGTTATCAAGACGCTCAGTTAAAAAGTGTGTTAAAACCAATAAATTAGTTGACGTAGAACGACCGGGAAAAAAGCCTAACATGGTTCATAATAATATCATGGAGCACAAATTCAAAAACACGACTGTATGGAAATTGGTCTATAATTTGAAATATCCTGTTTATCTCCCTTCTTACGAACCGGCGTCACTCTAGAAGATTTCCAATCAGAGGGGAACTACACGATCGCAAAGAAACATTGAATATTGTACACAATGGTTTAGCAAACACAGTGGCACAATCCCTAATTACAAAAGATGGTATACCATCAGGACCCGATGTAAATTTAGCTTTTAACCTTCTCAAAGCTCCATAGACTTCCGTCTCAGTAATCACGCGATCAAGTAAATGAGAGACATTCAGAACATGAAACAATCCCTGATCAATATCAAATGCCTGAGATGCAACATATGATGTGTTGAAAAATTCCGCAAGTTTATTGACAAGTTCCTGCGGATCATCAATATTATTACCATTGTAAGTCATACTACCAGGCAATCTCCCAGATTTGCTTCTGGAATTGACAAAAGACCAAAACTTGTTAGGATCACTACTCAATCTACGCTCAGCATCACGCAAGTACACCCTGTAAGAGGAACTCGCCTCAGTTTTTATATTGTGACGCAGAACTCTAAAATCATTAAAAAATCCCCGGATGTTTTATATTTTTTCCATAGTTTAGACTTCAGTTTGGTGCTACGAACAATATTACCCGAAAACCATGGAGGATACTTGATGAAAAACTTTATTAATTCTATTGATATTGCAGATCGGAAACTACAGACAGACCAACAAAGACACCTTTAATAATAAAAGATTTGACCACTAACATCGATAATGCGTTATCGACTCCCCACAAATTCAACAAAAAACGATATAACGGTTCGTTTAAAATATCAAATAAAGACATAAGTTTGTTCAATGTAAATTATTACAGATTGCGGAGTCCCGCAAATGTTTACCAAGGCTCAGACAAGGATTGTGGGTGGTAAAAGTGCGCCGTTCGGCCGATGGCCTTGGCAGGTGATTCTTAAATCAATCCCACATCTCTAAACTTTAAATTAAACGGTTGACATTGTAGGTTTCAGTTAGACGAACGTCGTTTTTTGGATTTTCAAGTACTCATCGATGTGGAGGAGCGATCTTGAACGAGAATTGGATTGCCACAGCTGGGCATTGTGTCGATGAGTAAGTCGAATTAGAGCTTAATTAAAATTACCTCAAACTATTTTTTTCCGTGTAGTTTATTGACGTCACAGATTCGCATTCGGGTTGGGGAATACGACTTTTCAAATGTCCAGGAGGAATTGCCATATATGGAACGTGGAGTCGCCACAAAGACAGTCCATCCGAAATACAATTATTTCACATACGAATACGATTTAGCACTGATTCGTTTGGATAAAACCTTGGAATTTGCTCCACATATTTCGCCAATCTGTCTGCCAGCCACTGATGATTTACTCATTGGCGAAAACGCCACTGTCACTGGATGGGGACGGTTGAGCGAAGGCGGTACTTTACCTACCGTTTTGCAAGAAGTAAGTTTTGCGGCCAACGTGGTGCTATTTGACTGTATGTTGCCATTTCCAGGTTCAGGTGCCCATAGTGAGTAATGACCGCTGCAAATCCATGTTCCAACGTGCAGGTCGTAAGGAATTCATCCCAGACATATTCCTATGTGCAGGACACGAGGGAGGAGGGCGAGACTCGTGTCAAGGCGACTCGGGTGGACCTTTACAGGTTAAAGGAAAGGACGGACGATATTTTCTCGCTGGAATCATTTCGTGGGGCATCGGATGTGCTGAAATTAATTTGCCAGGGGTCTGTACACGCATCTCCAAGTTTGTGCCGTGGATATTAAAGACAGTGACGTGACATCTAGCTTAATATAACAGGTCATAACCAATTTGTGAATGTTTTTGACGTTGCTTCACGCGAAATACTATAACTAACGAATTAAAAGTTAGATTGCTGTCAAATTTATACTCATATCGCTTGAAGGTTAGTACTAAATAAAAATCATATGGAAAACATTCTAGTAACGCCATCTATACTTATTGAATGACCTAATAGGTGTCTCAGTATTGCTCAATTCGTAAAAATGAAAAAAAAAACACAACCAAATATTTTTGTTCTTTTATTCTATTATACTTAGTATTTTTACAATAAAATTAAATCAATTTTTTTATACTGCTTATGTTTATTGTCGCTTAGTAATAAAACTAAGAAAATATATTGGGTCGGGCCGCCTTGCCGCCCTTCTTGTGTTTTATTGATACAAACGCCCCTCTACGTTTTAGTATAGATAGTGGCCCTTTTGATTTATGACATCAAATGTTTTAAAAATACACTGTCCGACCCTGTATATTATTGTAAATATTGTAAATTTAATTTAATATATTTATTAGTATAAATATTGTCATTAATTACTATTATTATTTATTTGTTTGAAATAAATATTGATTTTATTGCAAAAAAACACTTATCAGTTTTTTGATTGGTCTAAAATTTGTAATGTGTCATCCAGACATTGTAAATTTACCGAATCCGCACTTGGCACGATAGTCAATTGTTCCAAATCACCCTTAAACAAACAATTAAAAAATAATTTCAATAAATTGGGCCTTTGAGCTACTTACAGTAAATAAGTAACCAATAATAATGTCGGAATCATCGAGACTCGGCAAGTCGAGAGTATGGCTTTTAAGGATTTCTCGTCTCGACCATATGCAATCTACGAAAATATCGACGATGTTATTGTCCTTGATACTGTAACATGGAAATAGGTTAACAAAAAGCAAAATCGAAAAGAACTTTAGGGTCGATTACCTGATCGAAAACTGATGCCAGTTTTTATTATCAAACTTAGCGGGCATCCGCAGCAGATCAGTTCCATTTTGGGCGGCATGTATCAGTTTAACATCAGATCCTGCAACCTCCAATGCTAGATAGTTGTCTTGAAACAGTCTTGAACGTAAACTGAAGATTGTACCAAAGGTTTCCTGCAAATAGTGTCAATTTCTAACATATGAGAGTTGAAGTTTTAAAATAAAATTTGAACGTACGTTTGGTATTCGCATCGTGACAAAAATGCTGAATTCATTTGGGAATCGATACGACGTGAATAATTCTGTAGCTGGCATCCAAATATAAGAATTCGGTGTGAGACGCCACGCTGTCGCTCTGTCTGGCACTATTAACCATCTATCTTTAGACGGGTGAAAGAATTTCGTTTCTTTCATTGTCAGTGGATTCACGGAATTCTCACAACTACGGAAAGAATAAATTTAATCTGTTTGGTATGTGTATAGGTAGCAATTTAAATTAGAACAGTTCTAATAAACACCTGAACAAATTGCAGTGGCGTTGCTCCACGTTGAAGCCTTGACAAAAGCTTTTCAGGCATTTTCGGTAGCGTTGCTGGATGCCGATAGCGCAGGAGACGCTACAGGACGACCAGTCGCCCCATTCCGACCAACCTTTATAAATATATCAAACAATATTAGTTTAAATGTAAAAAAAATGTATGCGCGAGCAGGTCTGAACTGCTGGATGGTACTTGTTATCAACAAATTAAAATAATATAATTTTTAGGCACGGCAGAACCTAAGAAATAATAATATCTACAACAAAAAACATGAAAGTGTAAGTAACATAAGTACAAACAAATTAAAAGCGACTAATTACTAAAATGTACAACTTCCTTGGAATATTCTTCCACAGAATAAAAAGCATGCTTGAGCAAGTATGATTTTATAGTTCTTTTGAACATTTCTGAACTGTACTCCCGGACCCTACGAGGAAGTGCATTATACAACCGAATCTGTAGGGAATTCTTTGCAGACTTAGTCAATCTCCATCGCCGAGCCCGTACCAAGTCCGCAGATTTCGTACCATACTCATGACAAGCTGAGTTAATACACAAATCGGGCTTACATCTGTGAATCTCAAGCAGTTGACAATATATATATATATATATAAAAACGGGAGAGGCATTATATTGAGAGATTTTAAAATGGGCTTGCAATGCTCTAGATGCGAACCACCTTTTTTTGCACTCTAAATATTTGCATAGCCGATGACGAGAGAAATACGAGAATGGAACAGTGAGAAATAAACAGTTCTCAGAGCTTGCTGACTCAGACAATGTCTGAGCCTCCTAATAACGTAAATACTAGAAGACAACTTACCCCTGAGAAAATCAACGTGCGACGCCCAGCAAAGCGCATCATCAACAATAATCCCCAATAAGTTGGCTCTTCGTCCCCGAGCATGACCACTAGCACTACAAAATGTAAGTCTCTGGGTCTTATCAATATTTAGTTTCAGCAGATTACTAGTGAAGGGTGCCTCGCACGACCTTCGAGCTGTGAAACACTGCTCCCATAACACACCAAAGAGGTATCATCAGCATAAAGAGTGACCCTTCCAGGATTCAAATAACTATATAGGTCGTTAATATAAACGACAAAGAGCAACGGACTCAACACAGAGCCCTGGGATACTCCACTCGTTAATACCCTCACCTCAGACAGCTCCAATCGAAGAGCCAGTCAAGTACGACCGCAGCAGCTGCAACGAGAGTTCCCGCACACCATATCGAGAAAGCTTGGTCAGAAGAACTTCATGAGACACACAGTCAAATATTGAATAACTTTTGTTTTTTCATATACAGGATGACACTATATTTTAAGCAAAAACTATGTAATTGAAACAAATCAAATTTTCAATTTTTTGGGTAAACTTTATTAATAAACTAAAGCAGTAGGGTATCAATAATTAAAATAATAAAGGGTACAAAATGCAATAATTGCACAATTTGCTTGGGAAAATTATTTTAGATAAGACTACCACAAAATAGAGGGGAAATCCCGTGAGGGATTTCTTGTTAACTATAATAGAGCGTGCGCTCTTATTCACGCAATTTTTTCGTAAAAGTAATGTCATTAGAAAAGACAAAAGATGTGTGTGCTTTTCTTATGAAGATCTACTTGCCACCTAAGTTCTCAGCATCTTCATTTAATGACAATAAAAAAAAAAACCATTCATGGCATACCTACCTGTTGGCCTATGTGTTAACGTTAAGTCGTCGTAATCGTAAGGTTGCGAGTTCAAAACTGTGCCCTGTAACTTTTTTTTTATTATTAATGCTATTGTAGCCGGTCTGCACTTATTGTTACCCAAATTGCTAAACAATTGTGCGAAATATATAAACAATTGATAAAATAGTAGTATTTGACGTGTCGAATGTCATTGTAAACAAAACTGCAGACCTAACGGATACATTTAATTTGACGCAAATGCTTAAAATTTCAATTTTCTTTTATTAATAGAGATGCTAGAAATGTATCGATATATTCGATTCGGTCTCATTTCGTCCGGAAAGGTGTTCCTTTTCTTTCTAAGTACACAATATACTATTCTAAGAAGAATGGTTTTTACCTAGAATACGCCAAATCCTCTGATCAACGCTCTCGTCAAATTTCACGATAAACTTTGCTGAAATCTCATTGTACGAATCGTTGTTCCAATCAGCAAACACTACATAATCACGTGGTACATCCTCACAATATCTATTTCTCCAATCAAATGTAATATTCAATTTCCTGCAAAAATAAATATATAAAGTGACAGGGTACATCCTCGCAGAACACGAGCACATTTGTTTTTTTCTTTAATGAGGTCGTATATTTGGTTGCCTTTTATATTTCGGGATTTGGCAACCCTGGTGTTGCTAACTGGCAACTGACAGCTCTATCGTAAAGTTGGATAGTTTTGAGGTTATACGTACTCAGAACGTTTTGACATCTCGGCCCAAAAATGGAATTAAATTGTAAACAGTACGGGCACATCTCGAAAAACATTGCAAGTATACAGGGTGACCCAAAAATAAGATAGGTAGGCTTAAAAATAAGTGGTACTTGGTATACGATGTCTTACAGACATCTATCTCTTACAGTTTTCACAAAAATCATCAATTTGTGAAAAATTAGAGGTTAGGATTTAGGGTAAAAAAAAAAAAAATTTCGTTGTATCTTTTTCTTAAGTTATACAGAGTGTTCACAATTAGTAATCATAGTTTATCGTCATTTAAATAGGTGGAACTTGATTTTTTCACATAGCACACCCTGTAAATTTTCTATATTAACAAGATGCAGATTTTAATTCTGCATGAATTTTGTTATAAAGGTTGTCCGTACTCAAATTGCTTAATTTTCGCTCGACACACGTTTCCATATTACTCATGCCTGATTTTTTTTGATATTTCTTTCAAAATCTAGCAGACTTACATTAAAAATGTTGGTCAAATATTGTTAATTATTTAAATAAACAAAACACAATTAAGTTCAGTTTTAACAAACTACAATTTGAGAGAGATAGAGTCTTTCGGTGGTGATTGAGAACTTTTATATTGGGTCTGCCAGATAACTTTTTTTTTTTTTGAAAATGCTATAAAAGAAAAACTGCTGAATATTTTCTCAAATTTCTTTTTTTATTTGAAAGTACAATCCTTCCGGTTAATAATGACAAATAATTTCATTCAAATGGCTACCTCGGCTGGCCATGCAGTAGCCTACACGATCGGTCCAATTTTTAAGCACATTATCGATTGTGTGCAGCTGTATTTCACCAATGGCTTCACGAATATTGTCCTTTAAAGCGTCAATTGTCTCTGGCTTGTCGGCGTAACACTTATCTTTGACGGCACCCCACAAATAATAGTCCAACGGTGTCAAATCGCAGCTCCGAGGTGGCCAAACGACATCAGCTCTGCGGCTGATAATGCGATCTTCAAAAACAGGACGCAAAACATCGAGTGTAGCTTCGGCTGTGTGGCACGTAGCGCCGTCCTGTTGAAACCAAATGTTGCCAATATCCTCCTCTTCAATTTTTGTGAACAAAAATTCGTTCAACATGGCCCGATAACGATCGCCATTGACTCTAACGGCCACTCCTTGCTCATTTTCGAAGAAAAATGGCCCAATTATGCCTCCGGACTAAAATCCGCACCAAACAGTGACTCGTTTTGGGTGCATCGGCTTTTTGTAGTAATTATGTAGTAATATTAATGTTTATTCAATACAAATAATTTTGATTTGATTATGTATTGGATTTCGTAGAGTACCTAGTGAATGGGGCATAATTTTTTAAAACAAAAAAAAATAAGATTTTTACCTTAATAATTTTCTACTTTTCATCTAAGGCGCTTGACCTTGACAATCTAAAAAAAAAATCCCCTGCGGCGCCTTTTTCTTCACATCCATTTTTTACTTAGTGCCTACCTAATAAAATTACCCACGAGCCGCCACTGATTGACAGATAAAAATAATATTTTTGTTCTAATTTTTTGATTAGAGTGTATTTCGATAAACCCTGTATATTTAAGTGCGATTTATATGCGGGTAAAAATGAAAATATTTCGAAACAACAAAACTTACCCATTTTTACAAAAAATATCGTTACCTTTGTACAGGTAGTGTACATCGAAAGTTACACTAATAGCTTTGCGGTTAATATGCGTGTAGAATTCAGTCGCAGCTACTGGCATGGACATTCCACGTAAAACAATCGCGGATGTAATTGTGTTGTATTCGATGCTAAACATTTTCAGATTTTCTTCGGAAACATTATTATTAAGCAAACTACAGCTTGATACACAAGCTGTATTATAATGTGTCACGAGAATTGCCAGCAAATAAATTAACATTATGATTTGGTGTATTTCTTTTGTATCTACAATTTTACGTAAAACTAATTTTGTTGTGATTTTTTGTTTTGCTTCAATTGCACTTCAATTTGAAGAGGATACACAAAACAGACTGATATAACTCCCCAACTTCGAAACAAAACAGTGAGTTTATGGCTGGACGCGCAAACTCAAAATAGGGCCTGTGGAAACTCCATATAATACGGGGAAAATCTAACATGTCCAACCTAGATTTTTCTAAATGGGACACATGTTGATGGTGGAAATTTAATGCAAAACGAGTAGGTACTATTCATCTAAAGTATTTTCTGAATTACGGCACTTGCGGTTGTAACGGAAATGAACGACAGATACAGAGCCGTACTTAGTTAATAGTTTCTTCATAAAAATTAGTTCAAAAAATTGAAGCTTTTCAAATACAAAACTCCAACATGCGGATTTCTGTTTGGAAATTTGGAGCTCTTTTTATGCGCACCCTGTACAACATCGCAAACTGAAAATACAAGAGACTGTTTGACTAATTGTTTATTCATTGACGATTCGCGCTACTATTCGAGATTTAGCCCCACATTGGGCGCCAAATCTAAAACTCTTTAAGCCGGAAGTTGTTGGCCTTTCGAGCTAGTAAAAAATGTACACGCAATATTTAAATTTTATTTCTCATAATATCTTCCTTTACAAATTAGAACGTGTCATAGGGTTGTACTGCATATTTATCGTACAAATTCTGCCAAAATGTGTAAACGTCATGTTTTGGATTTGTTTTAACTTCCAAATCTTTAGTGATATCCAAATAATTGAATGCATTGCTAGTGACTTTTGGCCATTTGACTGTGATCAATTCAGAATCCGTTTCAGGTGTGGGATCTCTATTACAAAAATTACTATTAAACAAAAAAAAACATAAAACAGACCGATATACGTACAATGTTTTAACAAAATTAGTCCACATTGATAGTAGTCTATAATGAACATTCAAATCATCCTGTCCAAATTTAGACAGATCAGTATTTAGCCATAAAGGCAGCGTGAACAGATAAGGGATTTCTTCAATATGACTCACATTACCAAGACCTGCAAATTAATTAAGTAATAGTGTTTAATAAAAGGACCCTTCGAGCTTGGCACGTTGGGCGCCAAATTTACCTGCATGTTCGAAATTAAACACTCCCATTTTACCATGGTACGAGAACGTATAGAAATAGACATCATTATGTTTTGCTTGGAGTTCTGCTTGTTTTATTATTGATCTCGCAAAGAAATGATCGGTGAAATACTATAAAAATCAACGTTTAACAAATCGATAGAATAGCAGGATCAGTTTGTTCTTACTCGAATACTTCCTGCCGTATCAAGTTCCCAGAATAATCCTTGAATGTACTGATTTCGAAGTTGTGTGCCAACTTCTTTTTTGACACTCTCACTGGTTATATGCATATTATCCGGTACGATTTGATCTACATGTAGATCGAAGGTTCCTTGGGTTGATAATAGATTTACTAGTTGTTCTGCAAAGGAAATTGGCAATACGGTTAAAATGACACTTCGAGCTAAACCTTTTAGTACCTGGACCGAGTAGGTAAATTGCTTCTTCAGCATTGGTTCCAATCAGGACTGGTACTTTATTGTAATTCCCCTGTTCAAATGATCCATATTGGGCGTTAGTTATGAACGCGTGATCGCTTTCAACTTCGATTACAGGGCCGTAATAGCTGCCTTGTTGCATTTGTTTAATATGACCAGTTGCCTAAAATAATTTGTGTACAGGGTGAGCCAAATTGGATGCTTTTGATAGGAAATAACTCTATTTTTTGATTTTGACTTATGAACGCTTTTTTAAATGTAAAAAAAACATCTTACACTATTGGCTAAATATCCTGCAGCTTTATCAAGAGTCGCAGCATCGACAGAAACAAGATACTCCATCAATTCTTGGGAACTTATACTTGGATCACTATATTTGTTGTCCAGATATGCTGCAGTGGCTCTTGTATGATTAACCATGTCTCGTTGATAAGCAAAAGAACATAGAGCAGAACCACTTTCCATAATAGCAGCCCGGAACATCCCTGCTGATTTCGGACTTAACAAATGATATGCGACAGATGCGGCTCCAGCACTCTGTCCCATGATTGTGATACGATTCGGATCCCCACCAAAATATTTGATATTGTCCTGAACCCATTTCAAGGCCATTTGTTGGTCTTTCAGACCGGCGTTGCCAGAAATCACGTCATCGCCAGTTGAAAGGAATCCTGTGAAATAATGTGGAGGAATTAATCGAAAATAGAAAGAAATAATTATTTACCGAAGGGCCCCAATCGATAGTTGCTGTTTATGACAATGACATCGTAATCCATGAAAAAGTCGGGACCATAACCGATGGCAGATAGCCCGGCTCCAATGTTGAAGCCACCACCGTGGATATTGAAGATGACTGGCAGGAGGACACCGTCATAGCCTGAGGTGCCTGGTAACTGCAAGAATTTATAAATAAATCTTCGTTTTTGAAATAAACAGGGCCGTTTTCAGTTTTATTGTATATAATAATGACTTTATTTAGACAGGGCGAAGTCTAGCCTAATGGCCACTCATACTTAACCCTCTATAAAGAATAATAAATTTGCTACATTTACCTTTGGAGTATATACGTCGAGTAAGAGGCAATCTTCGCTCTCAATCACAGGCAGTACAATACCGACTTGATAACAAAGTCTTTTTTCTGAAGTACCGTCATATACATCTGACCAAGGTTCCAAAGGTTGCGGAGGCTAAAAATATATTAAATACCTCTCAAATCATCAATATTTCATAGGAGTATTATCTATAGCTATACTGACCTGGAAGCGGAGTTCCCCAGTTGGAGGTTTTGCGTATCTGAGTCCGTAAAATCCATAGTACTCTCTCTTGCTGTTTTTCACCGAACTATTTTGTAATTTACCTTTGATTTTACCATCTGGTAGTGATACAATAATATCAGCTGCCTAAAGAGACATTCAATCAATTAAATCAGATCTAGATTAGGATTAAATTTAAGGATATTTACCGTAATGCCAATTACGGCAGTTAAAACCAGAAAATTCTTCAACATTTTGTTACACTGATATTTTACTAAATCTTCTATCATATTTATATAGAACTTGATTGATTTAAATCCACTTTTAGATAAGATTTCGTTGTATCATTCTGGTTTTTTAACGAAATATCCTTTGTTATAATTATTATATTCATATTATATAACATGTTGAATCAAGTATATACCGAGGATGTTGGAAAATCTGTTTATTAACGGCCTTTTATTTTTTCAATCCTAGCCTAACTCTCAAATGGAAACAAAACTCTATTATAGAGTTTCTACGTAAGTTTTTCTAAAATAAGATTAGCCTAAAATATAAATTGGTTGCTTTTATGCATAATTCTGTATTTTTCTAAGAATAATTCCCAGCCAAAGTTTCCTTCAAATGTGACAGCATCAGATCGAAAAATTAGTACATTACAAAAAACTACACTTATTTATTTACATAAATACTGCAAAATTCTTTAAATTTATTAAAAAGTAACATTATAACATTCTTTTGAGATTTTAATGGCCTATCCATTTCAGTAAGAATAATTTAAATCCCATGTTTTGTTCAAGAGTTACAGCATCAGATATAAAAAAATAAGTCCTTGAAGGTGTCTATTGAATTAAATATTACGAAAACCTTTAACTCTACTGAAAAATAGTAAAATAATAATTTGTTGCGATCTTAATTGCCTAATCTCCACCGGCAAAATAATTTAAATCCCATGTTTTGTTCAAAAGTTACAGCATCGGATATGAAAATATTTACTGATTCCTTGAATCTGTATTCAGTTCTTAATATTGAATTAAATAGCACAAAAACCTTTAACTCTACTCAAAAATAGTAAAATAATATTTTTTGCGATCTTAATTGCCTAATCTCCTTCGGCAAAATAATTTAAATCCCATGTTTTGTTCAAAAGTTACAGCATCGGATATGAAAATATTTACTGATTCCTTGAATCTGTATTCAGTTCTTAATATTGAATTAAATAGCACAAAAACCTTTAACTCTACTCAAAAATAGTAAAATAATAATTTGTTGCGATCTTAATTGCCTAATCTCCTCCGGCAAAATAATTTAAATCCCATGTTTTGTTCAAAAGTTACAGCATCGGATATGAAAATATTTACTGATTCCTTGAATCTGTATTCAGTTCTTAATATTGAATTAAATAGCACAAAAACCTTTAACTCTACTCAAAAATAGTAAAATAATATTTTTTGCGATCTTAATTGCCTAATCTCCTTCGGCAAAATAATTTAAATCCCATGTTTTGTTCAAAAGTTACAGCATCAGATATAAAAAGATTTACTAATTCCTTGAATCTGCATTCAGTACTTAATATTGAATTAAATATTACAAAAACCTTTAACTCTACTGAAAAATAGTAAAATAATAATTTTTTGCGATCTTAATTGCCTAATCTTCTCCAGCAAAATAATTTAAATCCCATGTTTTGTTCAAGAGTTACAGCATCAGATATATAAAAAAAAGACTAAATCCTTGAAGGTGTTTATTGAATTAAATATTACGAAAACCTTTAACTCTACTCAAAAATAGTAAAATATTAATATTTTGAGATCTTAATTGCCTAATATTTTCTGGCAAAATAATTTAAATCCCATGTTTTGTTCAAAAGTTACAGCATCAGATATAAAAAATTATAGTAACGCCTTGAATCTGTATTTAGTTATTAATATTGAATTAAAAACTACAAAAACCTTTAACTCTACTCAAAAATAGTTTAATAATAATATATTTAGATCTTAATTTCCTATCCTTCTCCGGCAAAATAATTTAAATCCTCTGTTTTGTTCAAAAGTTACAGCATCAGATATAAAAATAATTACTTATTCCTTGACTATAAATTTTATACCGAACTATTTAAATAAATATTAGAAAAATCTTTAAATTTATCCAAAAATAACATTATAATAATCTTTTGTGATTTTAATAGCCCATCCATATCCGTAAAAATAATGTAATTCCCTTGTTTTGTTCAAAAGTTACAACATCAGATATCAACAAAATTACTTCGGAATCAAGTTCGAAGGACCTGCGACTTTACTGAAATATCTTTTACAATGCAATTTACATTTTTGTCAATAGCTAAATTATTATTATTATTATAGTTGTTTTAGAGGAAAAAAAAATTAACTTCCTGTGCTGTATGTGTTCAATTTATCAGCGCGCGAGACAAAATTTTAAAAATAGCATTTCCCCATAAGTTTAAATACAATTTTAGCTATTGAGGGTCGACTATTCCCCAGTATATACGTGAAAGATGTAAGTATTTTTTTTTCATTTCCAAATGTGTTATTTTTAAATAACCAAAAGGGTGTTGAACGCGATATTTGGAACGGCACGAGCCTTACGTAGGCCTCCCGCGAACAGTCAACAGTATTTTATGAACTTGATAATACCTAATGAATGTACCGTTAGTGAATTTGTAGTGTTTACAATTTTTAATAGTGTTTTTGGATAACTAAATCGACAATAAGGTATATTTGATTTTTATATGTGTATCTAAATAACACCGAAAAAAGTTAAGGGTTGAAAAAAACCCCTTATGGAAAGTTATATGCATTTACAGAATCCCCAACATTATAATTGTTTTTCTTTTTTATTTTACCGGTATATGAGGCTAGAAAAAAGAAACTTGGTCAATATTTCATCCCCTAAATGGGTTCGATGTTATTTTGGTACACCTCGTATAGACGCCACTACATTACTCCCGAACCAGAACGAAAAGTACATAAAAAAAAGACAATATGTACTACTTCAGATGAGGAGCTTTTCGAAAAAGATGTTAAGCACTATTGTTTCGCACCCTTATTGTTTTCGTTCATACCCCTTTCTTTAGATGTTTATAATACACGATGCATGAGTTAGTTTTTTGAGCTTTTAACTTAATGGTGCACCCTGTACATCATAGTCTTACCACCACATCAAAAGCTAAAAGCTTTCTACCACATGAAATGATGTACATGTTTCGATCTTAAAGAGAAATAATTAATATACAGGGTATCGTAGTATTGTAGAACATGTTTTAAGAATTTAAATAGACCAGACCACTACAAAGTTTCATTTGGAATTAACATCATCAGCATATTAAAACTTTGCAAATCAAATATTATACTCTCAAATTTTACTAAAAATCTAGAAAATGCTCAATTCTATTAAAAATGTTACTTTAAAAATGATTATACAATTGAATTTACTATATTATACTAGAACAATATTTACTGGCGACGTTACATTCAAAAGTTACAGCATCAGAATTGAAATATTGCAATAAAATCTGAAAAACGAAATTATATGGTCATATTTTATTAAATATTTTGAAGATTTTTAACTCTATTAAAAAGATTACTTTAAAAATGTTTAGACAATTCAATTTGCTCTATTATACAAGAACAACTTTTATTTACGAGGTTTATTTCAAAAGTTAGAGCAATCGAACAGAAATATTGCAATAAAATCTGAAAAACGAAATTATATGGTCAAATTTTATTAAATATCTTGAAGTTTTTTAACTCTATTAAAAATATTACTTTAAAAATGTTTAGACAATTGAATTTGCTCTATTATACAAGAACAACCTTTACTGACGAGGTTAAATTCAAAAGTTAGAGCAATCGAATAGAAATATTGGCGAAATTTTATTATTTATAACTGAGGTGGGGTAGAAAATTTAATTTTCTAATTTAGAAATCATTTTGTATTTACGTACTTGTATTGGTATAAAATTGCTATTAAATTTCAGCGATAATTTTGCCGCAAAATCCTCCAAAACGGGAAATTACGGTTGCGCGCTATAATTTCCGTTCAAATGTCCCACAAATTTTCAGTTTCTCATTTCCTAGTGGAATTAATTTCCACGACACTCTTCCGTTTTTACAATTTTTTTTGTTACTTTTTCTCAAGTCTGTCGTTAAATAAAGCAAAAAATAAATCGTCACGTGATTTTATTGTAAAGACATTCATCAAAATTAATCGTATGTATGTTTTAAAATAGAAACTATTTTTTTTTGGTCACAAACGGCACGTTCCTAGTTGCAGTCTAAAATTAGAGACATAAAATGCTTTTTAGCACCCCTTATTTGAGCAGATGTTAGTTGTCAGAGATGATCTGATACCTAGTCCATCCGGTTTTATAATAAATTAAAACTTATTTGGTTTAATATTAATAATCCGGGATCTGATAGTTTGTTTAAACATTTTTATGAAAATTCAAGAAAATATTATTTTATATAATTAAATCTGATGGTGTAACTTGTAAACGAAACGTTATATGCCAATTCTTTTTACAGGATAGATAGAAAATATCGTTGCGTACAAATCATTTTTATAACATTTTTACACAAAACTTATAGTTTTTGAGATTTTTTGCAAAACGTGTTTAGTCTAAGAATTTATATTGAAGTATTAGATCTGATGCTCTAACTTGTACACGAAACGTTATATGCCAACTGTTTTTACAGCTGAGATAGAAAATATAGTTCTCTATGAATACAAATTATAAAATTTGTATACAGAACTTATACTTTTTGAGATTTTTTTAAAAACATGTTCAGACTAATAATTATTTTGAAGTATTTTATCTGATGCTGGAACTTGTGAACGAAACGTTCCAAGTCAATTGTTTTTACTGTATAGATAGAAAATATAATTCTGTACAAATCTGTTTTATAACAGTTTTACACAAAACTTATAGTTTTTGAGATTTTTTGCAAAACGTCTCTAGTCTAAGAATTTATATTGAAGTATTAGATCTGATGCTCTAACTTGTACACGAAACGTTATGTGCCAACTGTTTTTACAGCTCAGATAGAAAATATATTTCTCTATGAATATTTGTTATAAAATTTTTATACAAAAGTTATACTTTTTGAGATTTTTTGAAAAGCATGTTTATTCTAATGATTATCTTGGAAGTATTAAATCTGATGCTGTAACTTGTGAACGAAACATTACATGCCAATTGTTTTCACAGTATACATACAAAACATAATTCTTTACAAATCTTCTTTATAACATTTTTACGCAAAACTTATAGTTTTTGAGATTTTTTGCAAAACGTGTTTAGTCTAATAATTTATATTGAAGTATTAGTTCTGATGCTCTAACTTGTACACGAAACGTTATATGTCAACTGTTTTTACAGCTCAGATAGAAAATATATTTCTCTATGAATATTTATTATAAAATTTGTATACAGAACTTATACTTTTTGAGATTTTTTTAAAAACATGTTTAGTCTAATAATTATTTTGAAGTATTTTATCTGATGCTGGAACTTGTGAACGAAACGTTCCATGCCAATTGTTTTTACAGTATAGATAGAAAATATAATTCTATACAAATCTGTTTTATAATATTTTTACACAAAACTTATAGTTTTTGAGATTTTTTGCAAAACGTGTTTAGTCTAATAATTATTTTGGAAGCATTGAATCTGATGCTGTAACTTGTGAACGAAACGTTCCATGCCAATTGTTTTTACAGTATAGATAGAAAATATAATTCTGTACAAATCTTTTTTATAACATTTTTACACAAAACTTACAGTTTTTGAGATTTTTTGCAAAACGTGTTTAGTCTAATAATTTATATTGAAATATTAGATCTGATGCTCCAACTTGTACACGAAACGTTATATGCCAACTGTTTTTACAGCTCAGATAGAAAATATATTTCTCTATGAATATTTATTATTAAATTTTTATACAAAACTTATAGTTTTTGAGATTTTTTGAAAAACATGTTTAGTCTAATAATTATTTTAAAGTATTAAATCTGATGCTGTAACTTGTGAACAAAACGTTACATGCCAATTATTTTTACAGTATAGATAGAAAATATAATTCTATACAAATCTTTTTTATAACATTTTTAGATAAAACGTATAGTTTTTGAGATATTTTGTAAAATATATTTAGTGTAACTACAAACCAATTAAAGAAATTTATCTATACTTAGTACCTTAGTAACTGACAGATGTCGTTGCATTACTTGTTAAAGATGGACTTCCGTAACAGCATCGATTTCGACAATATTATGGACTACTCCGCGAACATAGCGACATCTACCGAGGAGATACTGTGGTCGGACGATGAGACAATTGTCGCAGAGCAGGAACTTGTAATGTGGAACGATGGTACGTAATGATTTTTTTACTTACTTATATAAATATAAAGAATAGTATTTGACCTGCTGATGTAGCGAAGAAAGGAAGAAGCCTTTTATGGACAAAACTAGTTATATTTAGAACCTAAGGCATTAGTGCAAAGACCGAGACAAAATTATGTCTGTGTTGTATACCTACTTGTTTTGTGACTCATCCGAATAGTGAACATGTTTTAAGCATGGGAACTGTTTTTAAGCTGTATAATTATTTATTTATAGGAACATTTTTTTGCTGGATTCTGTCTGCGCCAGTTATTTGGGCTCCCGTTGACACCAAAGTCTATTTGGAGTACCATATACCTATTAGGTCATTCAAAAAGGCTATAGATGGCGTTACTAGAATTGTTTCCATATGATTTTTATTTAGTACTAACCTTCAACCAATACGTGTATAAATTTGACAGCAATCTGACTATTGATTCGTGAGTTATAGCATTTTGTGTGGAGCAACGTTTGTTATTGAAAAAATCCAATCTGTCTACGGATAGAGTTTGGAAGAGCAACAACTTTTTTATTTGTAGATTTAGACGAAAAAGTTATTCTTTATAAAAACGTCTGCTTGTGTCGAAACTACAATTTCAAGTACCAAATTTACGATTACTATACAGGGTATATCAAAAATAACCTTTTTAATGATTTTGATTTTCTTGTTTTTTTTTTAAATTTTATTATTTTAATAGTAGCTATGAAATTAACCACTTTGAGAAGTTTATTAGTGTTTTTTCTACAATTGGTGTAATAAATGATAGTTTTGAAAATATTTTCATAAAATTACAAGAAAAAAATCAAAATAAATAAAAAAAGAAATAGAAACATAAATTATATTAAATTCTTACATACTAAATAATATTTAACTATTTTCGGAGCATCTTCTGCATCAGTCTCTGGTAACTCATCTGTGACAGAAGACTTACACGTTAAATCTAAGAACTCTTCGTGAAATATGGCAGGAATAACGTTCATAATATTACAGAGTTTCTCCAAATCCTTTTTTTTTTTTCAAATCGACTATTGGAAGCTTTCTTTTATAAATTTGTTCCGGTTTAGAGATGGCCTTTTCTTGTCGCTTTCGACTTAAAACAATAAAAACACTTCTTAAAGAATATTATTTAGTATGTTTCGCTTGTAAGAATTTAATATAATTTATTTTTGTATTTCTTTTTAGTAGATTTTAAAATAATAATTTAACTATTCAGGAGATCGACGCAACCGAAATTTTGAACATTTTTTATGCAGTCCTTCATTTCATGACCCCTGGATCCTAAAAATGACCTCAGTTCAAAAGTTTATATATCTATATATACAGGGTGTTAGTAAATAATTGCTATAAATTTCAGGAGGTAATTCTGCTTGAAAAAATAATGACAGTTTGCTATATAAACACATGTCCGCAAATGCTTCGTTTTCTGCTGAGATACAGTTAAAGTTTTTCTTAAAAACGGAAGATTTATTGATTGCTCTGAAACCGGTGGAGATATGCAAATGAAATTTAGTGGGTTTTAAGAGGTAGTTATTGCGCCTTTTTTGACATGCAATTAAGAATTTTATGTTCATCAGTGGCGCGCATACGGGTAATGATCTCAATTTTTTTGAAGAAAAAAAAAGGTCCGGCACTGGAATTTTTCAAATTAATAATCATTTTGGAATTCTTCGTTCAATTTGTCATAAAAAATTATTAGTGTTATTTTCTCTTATTGTATTGGTTTATTGTTTATTGTATTAGATAGTTCTTGATAATGTATTAAAGAAATGAAAAATACGGGGTAAGTTGTTTTATTTTTTTGCACAAAGATGATGCCCCCTACGATTAAACAGCAAGAGAGATTTTTTATCTCAAATTGAACGAGAAATTGCAAAATGATTTTTTATTTGCAAAATTCCAGTGGCGTACCATTTTTTTCTTTAAAAATATTGAGATTATTACGCGTATGCGCGCCACTGATAAATATCAAATTCTTAATTGCTTGCCAAAAAATGCGCAATAACTACCTCTTAAAACTCACTAAATTTCATTTGCATATCTCCACCGGTTTCAGAGCAATCAATAAATCTTCATTTTTTTTTTGGATATATTTCTTGGGTTTTTTGGTTCGTATTGACAACAATGGTGAGATAAAAAAATTTTTTATTTCATGTCAAAAAATGTTTCTCTCTTTACGACGTTTCGACAAAATAGTTTTTGTCTTCTTCAGGTTTTTTTTTTCTTTTTGTGTTTTTTTTCGTCAGTCTTCCAACATTTGCTTTGAAACGTACTTCCGAAACAAAAATTACAATACAAAAAATGGAAATAATAATAAAAAGAAAAAGAGAACACTAAATATGTTGGAAGACTGACGAAAAAAAAACACAAAAAAAAAACCTGAAGAAGACAAAAACTATTTTGTCGAAACGTCGTAATGAGAGAAAAAATTTTTGACATGAAATAAAAAAAAATTTTATCTCACCATTGTTGTCAATACGAACCAAAAAACCCAAGAAATATATCCAAAAAAAAATTATAAATATATCGTTCAAGAAAATTAAGAGAAAAAAAATAAATCTTCAGTTTTTAAGAAAAACTTTAACACCCCGTATCACAGAAAACGAATCATTTGCGGACATATGTTTATATAGCAAACTGTCATTATTTTTTCATGCAGAATTACCCCCTGAAGTTTGTCGCACTTATTTACGAACACCCTGTATATATATGGGATATAGAAAACTTTGCGGCACGTTCTAGGCCGCATTTTGTGACCAATCGAAACAAAATTTGGTTAAAAAATCGGCTAGGTCATGGAATTGAGTGAGTTCGTTGGCGATTGAAATCGGAGAGCTAATTTCAAAATGGCGGCCTGTCAAAGTTTTAAAAAAATCATATTTTTTTCATTCTTACTAGAAAATACCGATGTTACATATCAAATGATAGAGCACTTAAATCTCTACAATGTTTATTTGGAGAGTTTTTTATCGCAGGCATATTTAAGTAAGTGTAAGTCAATATAAAGTAACAAAAAATAAAAAAAAATATCATCACTCGCAAGTATTTTTGACAAATAAACACCTGTGAAATAACAATAAAAATGCATCGATATATTAGACATAATACATTTCATCATTTCTTTCGCCCTGTATATCCGCCAAAACGTAATATGTAAACGACTGAAATTTGTTGTATTAAAATTACCGTGTGGGTCGAAAGTACTTCCTTTTACCTAACCATAGAAGAAAGAAAGGCTGGTCTGGCTGGGGAAGAGAGGGGGGTATAGAGAATATTGTATTAATATTATTTATAAATAATAAATAAATAAATAAAAGTTAGTTATATATTTGTAAAACCTGTTTGTGGCGTAGAACACCTACAGTAAATTCGTAATACAGTTTAAAGAGAAATGGGCGAATATGCATGTCCATATTAGATTTCGTATGAATGAAAATTACAAATTGTGAATGAGATAATCAATCGTAACACCATATAAATAAAGTTAGTTATATTTGTGTTTATTGCATAACAAATTAGCACATTTTAAATATAGAAATATATCCAGAAAATAAAATCAAATAGAAATGGGGACCAATGAATTCGTTTTTTGCAAATCAGCAAAATGTTGGACGGTTCTAAAGAACACAGGGGCATGTGCCCACTCAAAGTGGAGCAGTGTGAAATGGCAGACTTGGACGATGTCTCTCTTGGAATCAGTCATAATCTATCAGACTCTCATATACAGCGAGTGTCGTTTTCGTCGAGTTTTTGAATTGGAAAACATGGAGTAGTAAGCGGAAACTGTAGAGGCAGACAGGGACCACAAAATAATATCAGATTATTATGTAAACTATATTCGAAAAATGCTTCGTTACAAAGGTACAGGGTGCCAAAGTTTTTACTAAGAATTTTAAATTTAATCATATTTTTAAAACTACTTTAGATATTTAAATCAAATTCGGCACGTTTGTATATATAATTCCGATACATCTTCTGACGCAAAAATTATTATTTTACTGTCACCAGTGGCGTGCGTACGGACGCATCTCAAACAATTTTAATGAAAATAATAGTACGCCACTGGTTTTTTTAGAAGCAGAAATTATTTCTAGAATCCTTGTTCAATTTACAACAAAAAAAGACTCTTGTATTTTTTTTGTTTGACACGCCGTTTCCAAGTAAAAAAATAATTAAACTCGGTACTTATTGATTTCTGAAAAAAAATTAAACAAAAACTAAAATAAGAAATTTAAATTAAACAACAATAATAAAATGAAAGAAAATTAAAGGTAAAATCACAAAAAATACCTACTACCCTCCAGTTAATTTCTTGCGAAACAGCTAAACACATCGAATTGGGGACATGCTGTATATTACGCGTGTGAGCCACAACAATTATTTTTACAACAGCCAGAGTTAATAATAGCAGGAATACACAGAAGACAAATAATAGCAAGACGTTACAACAACAAAAAAACTAACTATACCTACCTACCTACCTTTATGTACCTATATACAGACTATTCGTTAGGGATAAAGACAAAAATAGAATCTTTCACTATCTCTGTTTCAGAGTTCGTCTCTATACCGACAAATTATCTTTTTGCGCCTCTTATTTGCTCCAAGAACACAGTCGATATTAAAATGTTAAAATACGTTGTCTCTCTGCCAAGATCTAAAGCTCGGTACACATACGTGCGTACTAAATGTATGTGTTCTCAAACCATGTGCTCTCAAGTGTGTACCCAGCTTAACATTACTTAAGCATCTAAAGCAGTGGTTTTTTTTGGAAGGTACAGTGTTTTTGGGCCTTGGTTTGGTATAGGACGCTATCATACAGGACCTAATCAAGACCTAAGAAACTATCCTTAATGACCGTTCCGAACAATGTCGTCATTGTCCTGCGTAAATTTCACGACCCCATTATTAAGAAAACAGATTCCAATTTTTTGGGGCCTTGGTTTGGTGTAGAACCCTATCATATAGAACCTAATCAAGACCTAAAAAACTATCCTTAATGACACTGTTTCCGCATGTCGTTTGGCATGTAGATAGCCCTTCATAATATCATTATCCTGCGTAAATTTCACGACCCCATTATTAGGAAAAAAGATTTCAATATTCCGAAGAATGTCGTTTGGCATGCAAATAGCCCTTCATAATATCATTGTCCTGCGTAAATATCACGATCAGATAAAAAGAGGTGTGCGACAGGGGTGTATATTGTCCCCATTATTGTTCAATACATATTCAGAGCACATTATGAACCTAGCGCTAACGGACATAGACGAGGGAATACTTATAAACGGACAACGATTGAACAATATAAGATACGCTGATGATACTGTCATTTTTGCAGACAGTCTTGAAGGTCTGCAGACACTTGTCTCCAGGGTGGCAGAAGTAAGTAGCAGGTTTGGCCTTGATTTTAACATCAAAAAAACCAAATACATGGTTATAAGCAAAAATAGGATACCACCTGGTCAATTACTAGTTAACCAACAACCTATAACACGAATCACCAACTTTTGTTATTTGGGTGCAAACTTAAATGAACAGTGGGACCAATCGACGGAAATTAAGATAAAAATCGAGAAGTCAAGATCAGCTTTCGTCAAAATGAAAAAAATCTTTAACAGCCACGATATAAAACTGGAAATAAAAGTTCGTTTACTGGCTACGTGTTCTCCGTTCTTTTATATGGCGTGGAGACATGGACCTTAACTGAAGCGTCACTGGGAAGACTCGAGGCATTCGAAATGTGGTGCTATAGACGCATGTTGAGGATTTCCTGGACAGACAGAGTCACCAACGAAGAAGTTCTACATAGAATGGGTAAAGAGCGCGAACTAGTCGTAACCATAAAATGTCGCAAACTGGAATACCTGGGCCATATAATGCGTAATGAACAACGGTATGACCTGCTTCGGACAATACTTCAGGGTAAAGTGAATGGGAAAAGAGGTCCAGGGCGAAGAAGAATATCCTGGCTGCATAACCTGCGAAAATGGTTTAACTTAACCACTACCGGACTTTTCAGGGCAGCAATCAACAAAGTAAGAATAGCCATGTTAGTGTCCAACATCCGTAACGGATAAGCACCATAAGAAGAAGAAGAAATTACTTCATTTTTGCTCAAACCTCGGCAGATGAAGAAGCTAGTCAAACAAACCACAGTGAAATTCAGTCCCTTGTCAAGAAAACTGACGTTATGGCATCCATTTTTCTCACAAAAGGACGGATATCATCATAAGGTTTCTTGTTTTGAAAGACAGTTGGCGTATCTTGCCGCCAACCCTAACTGGTGACGGTGACAATAGTCTCTTATATTGGCGCCCAACGTGGGGTACCTCTCATCCTTTAGCACACTCTGTACACTTTTATGGCACAGAATATAATATAATGTTAAAACAAACAAATAAAAAAAGAAGAAAATAAATAAAACAACATCTTTTAACCGTTTTCTTATTAAGTAGGTACAGCAACAACGATGATATGATGACTTTTAGTCTCCCTCTTCCCTCCCTGACTCGGAATTTAAATAAAGACAGACAGATAGAACACTACAACTCTCGAGTACTAACGAAGTGATACGAACCATAAAATACAATCTAGTCAGCACTCAGTAAGTTTGGAACAAGTGTGTACATTTGGTGTTAGTTCTGTTCTCGGATCTAAATAATTAATTTTTAATACATTTAATTATTGCTTTAAATGTTGTGCGACAAGTTCATGATTGATTTAATTGATCAATTAATTAAATCTATATTTGTTTAAATAAATTGATGTAACTATATTGAATTACAGTTTTTCACCGGAAGCTGTATTTTTCAGTGATTATTAATTAAGTGCTCTGTGATATTATTCATACATATTTGTATTTAATTAAATCTATCACGTAAGTATTTCCTAATTATTATAATAATTTTTTTATTAAATAAGTAAAAACTGTAATCCTATATTATTGAAATATCGTAGGCGCCAATTTAAAATTTTGTCTATACTTTATCACTTGTTTATTCTCAATAAACACCGTTATCACATATATTATGTGTTACATTTTATTTATTCATCTATATAAAGATAAATCCAAGAAAGTTTTCATTAATATAAATGTGTTACTAATCTGGTTTCAGTAGGATTCCTTGCGGTATACCACAGCAATAATAATACGAGTAAAATAGAAATTTTACTTGTAGTGTTTAATATTTTATTATATATCTCAAGAACTTTCAGTTTTGTCCCAAAAATAGTTATATAAAAGTTTTTAGCAAATTTAATTCTCTATCTAACAATATAAGAACCATTGATGTACAATGGTTTCGTTACAAGTTACATCGTCAGACTCCAAAGACTGATGGGTATCACTTTTCCAATGTAAGTGGCATATATTTTATTAAATAATTCAGAAACCCTTGCATTTAAAATAAAATGTTATAAGAATATTTGTTAGTAAATTTAACTATCTTTTTATAGATGTTAATATAGTCTCTCAGTAATGTTTCGTTTAAAAATGACAGCATCAGTTCTACAAGACTATATCTAGATCTAACACATTCATATTTTGATTAATATCTTAAATATATCTCAAGAACTTTCAGTTTTGTCCCAAAAATAGTTATATAACAGTTTTAGCAAATTTAATTCTCTATCTAACAATATAAGAATCATTGATGTACAATGGTTTCGTTACAAGTTACATCGTCAGATTCCAAAGACTGATTTGTATCACTTTTCCAATGTAAGTGGCATATCTTTTATTAAATAATTCAGAAACCGTTGCATTTAGAATAAAATGTTATAAAAGTATTTGTTAGTAAATTTAACCATCTTTGTATCGATGTTAATATAGTCTCTAAGTAAAGTCTCGTTTAAAAATGACAGCATCAGTTCTACAAGACTATATCTAGATCTAACACATTCATATTTTGATTAATATCTTAAAGGGTTTTCATTTTATTTAATATTACATTTGTACTAGTGTTTAGCGAATTGAATCTGTATTCCAATGGTGTTAAAATCTTTGTTTTATGACGTTTCGTTATCAAGTTACAGCGTCAGATCTACAGATATAAATTTATTGTTTGAAAATCACTGTAAAACACATTCATGATTATCTTTAAAGAATTAAATTTAGTTACGATACTGCAAAATGGCTGAAATACAACGTTTCGTTCAAAAAACCAGTAGAATTTTTAATTGGATTCCTAAACATTAAAAGAGAATAATGTGTTAAAATGTTATCTGGTCCTAAGGCATGTAATATACCTGTTTTTCATTTTATTCTTCCAGGTATCGGGAACCATTAAGTACAGAGGGACAAAACAGACACAAAAAAAAAGGGCCACACTTAATAGTACATAAGAATTCTTATCTTTATTTTAAAATTACCTGAGAAAATAAATAAGCAAAGACTTTTCAACATGTGTTAAGTGTTTTTGACGGAGATATTTTTAAAATATGGTGATATATTTATTAAAAAATTAAAAAGGAAAAGAAAGGTGTGAAGAATTATGAGTCAGAGTTCTTCATCACGAAATAGCGACCGTGAAAGTGGATTAAGTCTAAGCTTTATGGGTAAGTTAATATAAGTTTAGCATTTTTAAAAGCAAAAATTGGAATATTAGATAAATTATTATAGTGACAAATACAACAGCTGTATTGCGTATTTCCGACACTGAGGAGGCAAAGTGAAGTCGAAACATTACCATGAATGATAATAAAATAATGTATATGAAACGTTTCACTCACAAATTACAGCATCAGATCGACAACACTAGATATAATAGAAGCAAAAAAATGTCCCCAAATTATGTTAAATATTTCAAAAACTATTTGGTTTACAAAGAAACATGATAACAATTAATTTTAGTTCATTTAATTCGGCATCGAATGATGCTAAAATAACATATATAAAACGTTTCACTCACAAATTACAGCATCAGATCGAAAACACTAGATATAATAGAAGCCAAAAAATGTCCCCCAAATTATTTTAAATATTTCAAAAACTATTTGGTTTACAAAGAAACATGATAACAATTAATTTTAGTTCATTTAATTCGGCATCGAATGATGCTAAAATAACATATATAAAACGTTTCACTCACAAATTACAGCATCAGATCGAAAACACTAGATATAGTAGAAGGCAAAAAATGCCCCCCAAATTATGTTAAATATTTCAAAAACTATTTGGTTTACAAAGAAACATGATAACAATTAATTTTAGTTAATTTAATTCGGCATAGAATGATACTAAAATAACATATATAAAACGTTTGAGTCACAAATTACAGCATCAGATCGAAAAAAACTAGATAAACTATTCAATTTGCAAAGAGAAATGTCATAATAACTCATTTTAGTGAATTTATTTTGTGATCAAATAGTGCTAAATTAAATAAATCATGTGCGACGCCACTGCCTGGCAAATTATTTATTTTTAAATTTAATCGTATTCTTCCACAGGGGTCGTAAAGTGCATTCTCGTGCATATATAATTTAAAAAATTAATAATAAAATTGCAGACCGGCAGGCCTTGAACTATATTTTTATTGAAATTTCACTTGATTTTAATAATAATATTGTTATAATAACATTTTCAAGTAAACTTTAACGTGTAGTAGGAATTTAATGTGACGGACGGGGACCCAGACATCACGAAATTAGATACCCTAAAAATACCTGAGGTCTAATTATGGGAAGCCTCTGTTGTTCAAATGTAGAATGCGGTCTGTTTCACAACATGACCATTTAAAATTAAAAATGTCGAAGTTAAATTAACAAAAAAAGAAAACAATATGGAACTTTTTATCTACTTTAGTATTGTTTTGAATCTGACAAAGTTTAAATATTTACTTCCGCTTTGAGAATATATGTATAAAATTAACAACAGCTGTGTATATTTGGTTTTAGTTCCATCACGTTTTTTCTTTCTTTTTTTTTTATAATCAAGCTGTTCAAAAACTAATCGGTTTACTCGGAAAAGTCATAATATAAATTTTTTAGTAAATTTAATTATCTACGCAATGACGTTCTAACTATCTATGAGAGATGTTTCATTCCGAAGTTACAGCATCAGATATAAAACGCTGTAGATACTCAATTCTCGTGCGACGACTGAAGAATATTATTTTAATTTTGGTTAAATATGTCAATAACAGATTGTTGCACATAGAAACTATGTACTACGTTTTTTGTAGAAAATTTAATTGCCTATTTAGCAATTCTAAAATAACACCTCAAAGACATTTCGTTGAAAAGTTATAACGTCAGATGTAAAAACGATAAATGCAATTCTAACGACTAATATACATTGTAATAAATTGAAAGATTATTCAAAAACTATTCGGTTTTCTGGGAAATGTCATAATATGAATATTATAGTAAATTTAATTATCTACGCAATGTATGTAACAACTATGTATGAAAGTTGCTTCGTTCCGAAGTTGCAGCTTCAGATATAAAACGCTGTAGGTACTCAATTCTTGATACGACTAAATAATATGATTGTAATTTGGGTTAAATATCTCAATAACTGATTGGTCCACATAAAAACTATGTACTACATTTTTTGTAGAAAATTTCATCGCCTGTTGAGAAATCCTAAAATAATACCTGAACGACATTTCGTTCAAAAGTTACAACATCAGATTTAAAAACGATAAATGCAATTCTAACGGTTAATATCTTCTAATAAATTTAAAGATTATTCAAAAACTATTTGGTATACAGGCAAAGTCAAAATAAAAATATTTTAGTAAATTTAATTATCTACACAATGAAGTAATAACTATAGATGAGCGATGTTTCGTTCCGAAGTTGCAGCATCAGATGCAAAACGCTACACTCAATTCTTGTGACTGATTTTTCTAAAAATAAATAAATTTCTGAAAATATGTCGGAAAAATATCTACCTAATCGTCATGATAAAAATATCTCGACGATTTATCTAAATAAATACAATAAATAATTTACTGATCATAATCTGCCGGAAATCCAATATATCATTATCAACATTTTCATATATTTTTTTGGTTTTTATGATACCGGGTGAAATGTAACTTTTGGACACCCCTGTATTTCAGTTCTCTTTTAAGAATCCAGTGGCGTAGTTTTTTTCTTTTTTGCTAAAACAGTTTTTCAGTAATAATTAGACGTTTTGGAAAAACTAAGCATACGATTATGCCGAAACTTTGAGTAATTACTCAGGTCAATTCAACCTAAGACTTGGTAATATTGTGATATTTCTCCACTTCCGGTTATACCGGAAATTGATACCAACTTTATTATTTCAAATGGAACACCTTGTATATAAATATATTTTTGGATTCCTTACCTGTTTTGCAGTATTTTTCCTTAACACTTCCCTATACCTATCTTCGACTGTTTTTGAGTAAATAATTTATTTGTCATTTTTTTTGCGCCAAAATAGGTCTCCGAAATAAAATTCTCATTTCGTCGCTTACATAAACAGACTCTTGAAATTTTGATGGTAGTTGAAGAACATCTTAGAGAAATGAATGCTTTTGAGAGATTGACCTATAACACTACAGGGTGGTCTCAAGCTAATGTAGTGTGAGGTACTAATAAAAATAGGCATAAGCCTTTTTTCTCAAATGGAACGCCCTGTATATTATCAAATATTGTGAAAGGCAATCAAATTCCCTTTGGCCACCCCGTACACAGTAAATACCGTGAGAAAACTATTATCTATACACAAAGAAAGTCCAATTATTCATGGTTAACAAATTCCCAACAACTGTGTATAGAAGGTACCCACAAAAATGATTGTTTTTTTTATTTGTTTCATCATTAATTGTCTGTACACCCTATAAGTACAGATTAAAATCGAAAATACTACTATTTCTCTTTCTTATATACGCACACAGGTTAAAATTGTTGTTACAGTATTATTACTATAAACAAGTGAACGGTGTTTTCAAAATTACCTATAGTAATATCGAGGTCAATCTGTTCTCATTTCCGAATAATACCAATAATATATAATGGCATGGATTTAACGAAATAAAATGATAATCTCCACTCTTTCCAGTTAATTTTATCTCCATTTAAGCAAAAATTTGATGTCTGTGCTCTGTACCTAGCCCCACAATGGCCGCCAAGTTTAGAGTTGATTTAACGTTTAACGCAACACTTTTTGTAAAAACCTCTCATCAAATCTCTAATATTCGTTTTATCAAAAAATATCATAGAGGTTTATTTTTAGTACACTTCATTGCCTATTTATTAATGTAAAAATAATTTACTAGTTACGTTTCGTTGATAAGTTACAGCATCAGATACACCCTACCACTTAAATTCATTTTTTGTCACTGCAAAATATGGTCTTAAGTTTTATCAAATATTTCAATTACTATTTAGTTTTCAACAAAAGTAATTAAGACTTAGTTATACTACCAACAATTCTCCATAAATCGATACTAAAATAATTTGTAATCTACGTTTTGACTATGAGTTACAGCCTCACAAGCTCAACACTAATAATTATTCCTCGTGGGTGGAAATTCTTCCCAACAAATAGTAGTATACCATTTGAAAACTATTAGAATTATCGAAAAACTTCAGAGAAGTTAATTTTTAGTAAATTTAATTGCCCATCCACTGATGTTAGAATAATTTACTAATCACGTTTCGTTCCTAAGTTATGGGCATCAAATCCAGATATAGAAGAGGGTCAAATATGGCATCAAATTGTATTAAATATTTCCGAAACTATTAAGTTTACAAAGAAACATCATACTAGTCTAATTTTAGTAAATTTAATTCGCCATCGAATGGTACTACTATAACCTATGAGCGACGTTTCGTTCACAAGTTACAGCATCAGATTAAAAACACTACACTGTATACCTAATCATGCTGTGTGGGAAAAAAGATTGAAATATTTGATAAAATTAAAATATCACACAGTTCGTAGAAAATAGAGGTATAATAGACAACCACCCACACATCATGGAGTGTATGCTCACGTATTTAACATTTGATTAAATGAGAAAAACGTAATTTTATTTAAAATTGGATTACCAATGTGAGAAATAAGTTACTAATAGTTAATAGAAATATATAATGCTTAGTAAACTGAGAGAAAATTCAGTATTTATGTAGTACTAGGTGCATAAATATAAAATAAATGATTTACATAATTATACTTATTTGTTGAACACCTGTGAATATTAAATATTTGCAAGGAAAACATGTGTTTAATAAATAATAATAATTTTCGTTGAATATTAATTTTAGATAAATTTAGATCAAATAGATTAAATTAATGATTAAGAGAAATGTTGTACCACAGCCCCTGTGGCCTAATGGATAAGGCATCTGCCTCCTAAGCAGGGGATTGTGGGTTCGAGTCCCATCAGGGGTAGGATTATTTTTTATTATTTTCTTTTTATACAGCTAATTTGTAAATAATTCATTTCAGATTTAGCGGCTATTAGACGTCTTCTCGAGTCCGAAACATCGACAATGCCGTCAAATACAGTCGCTGGGACATGTCCATCATGTGATATGCCGTTCGATAAAGGCAAGAAACGTCGTCTGATTGATAATTGTGGTCATGAACGTTGTTATTCATGTATGTTCACTAATGAGATTTGTCCGTTGTGTAATGATTCGTTAGAGACGTCATCATCAACCAGAAACGGTGAGTGAACAACAATACAAATATATTTCAGTACCAAAACTGAATCATTTCCAGATGATTATGTAATCAACGATTTTGGTTGTCACGGATTACGTGGCTCAGAAATTACATTGTATGGTGAATGTCAGCAGTTGGAGCATTACGAAAAATTGCAACCCAGGACTAAAATGAAAACAAACGGACATTTTACCAGTTTTATGCAAGTAAGTGTAAAATATTTTAAACAAAATAAAAATACTACGCTACTGGTTTTCCTTAAAATAACAACAACAAGTTTATCGATAGAAATATCGTGTGATCTCTAAATCTAACAACTCTAAACCTTGATGACTTTTGACAGTTGATAGTGAAAATTATAATGAAATTGTCAACAAAATTATTTATTTAAGACTTTCTAGATATTATGGCCCCAGTACAGTTTATTAAAAAAGAATATTTAGATATTTATTGTATCTATGTAATTTGCGTTGATGATCGCCGATTTCCATATAGACGAAAGCCAAACAGAACTCATTTGAAACTTTGTTGGGCCTGGATAAATAACGTCAATAGACAAAACCAGAAAAAGTAGTGGCGTGTAAATGATTTTTTGACCGAACGAATACTTTCTTCCAGACAAGACAGCATTCCGAACTTGGGCATCCAGAAAAACTACCGAAAACCAAACCCTCAAATCCAGTAAGAACCCGATTGGAACAGCTTCCAAATGTCATGACACAGAGCTGCCCCACACCACCCCAGTCACGTAGAAAATTCTTTCTCAGTCCCAAAGCGCTACGCAGTCCTTTTCTCAACAAAAATAGACACCAAAATGAAACAGCAGTATCCGGTAAGTAACTATAATTAACCTATTAAGTGGTGGTGGATTTATTAAGGGTGTGTAAATCATTATTATGTATTTGACAGCTGCTATGTCATCATCAACAACGTCTACGGAAGGCCGACATTGGCCGAGCGTTGTACTCGGTAAAATCCGTTCGTTATGGAACGCCGGACAATCGAGTTCCAGTTCGGGGCTGAATCAACTTATATCAGGCAGGGGGCGCTTTTTGATTTAGTTTTTGCGTTTTTAGCATGAAATTATGATTTTGTTTTGTTTTTGTTGTTTTACACTGATGTAATTGTTAGAAAGCACTCGCATGCGTAAACATTAATACATTCAGTGCTAGAATAGATATTAGAGGGCCATCGTAGTTCATATTTTATTAAAATTTTGTCTGGAGCTCGAAGGGCCACGTTAGCAAAAAAATCAACATTTTCAGAGAACCAACAGAGTTGCAGAAAAACTGCAAATCATGCTTCTAAGAACATAAGTACGTTCGATCTCTAAAGACTAGATTTTATTAAAATTCTTAAAATTTATACTTACAAACGTCCTCAAATTACTAAAAAGTATGTTCTGATCTCGAAGGATCAAATCGTGATTTATTTACAACCTCAATTTCCAGATGACGAGACACAGACCCAATCCTCATCAGCCTTAAAGACAAGCGCTAACAAAAAGTCATCCGAAAGCGACATGTACATGCGTCTAGGATTACTTTTGGGTGACACTGCTGCCAGACGTTCAAAACGTCATAACCGGCAACATCGCATTCATCACGGCAACGTGGTATCACCGCGAGATCTCGAATCATGTTCCTCATTAGCCAGTTACGAGGCCAGTACTGTCATGTCGACAAATACTAGTCCAGTATCGACATTGACAGGTAGTTCGGAAGATCAGCATCGCATTACGAATCCCAGTTCGGATAGTGTCGGTTCCTTAATGTCTATGTCAATGTCGGGACAGAGTAATTGCAGCAGCAGCAGTCCTGTTAGCCGGCGGCACAGTGTAACAAGTGAGTATGCGTGAAAATAATTTATTAATTATTATAACGAGAAAAATCTGACATCATTGCAGCTTCACAAAGTGGTCCAGTAGAGGATTTGAACATGTTTCGCAATAGACGTACATGTGCAAGACGTTCAGCACGAACGACAACGCTCAAGGGTCCCGTAGATCCCAAAATACGTTTTGCACAGTATCGCGCGCCTCAGTTAATGTTAAAACCGTTGTTTTTTGAGGTACCACAGCAGGAATCTGATCCGTTGTTCGTAGGAAGGCAGTGGTTGGTTAAGGAGATGGAGGATGCAATAAGTAAGTTAAATTGTGACCAAATTACAGCTTTAAGCGTGAATTTTACAAGTATATACACCGATTTGCTTATAAGCAAAAGATTTTCTAAATTTGCAGGAAAACGACGAACAATATCGAGAAATCTCTAAAATACTTTCATCTAGATTATTGAATTGCTAATCCCCCGCCATCAAAATAAGAATAATACCATCATTAATTACGAAGTTACAGCCTTCGACGTGAGCTTTATGAGTCTATCAGCCCAATTACTTATAAGCAAAAGTCTCTCTAAATTTGCAGGAAAACGCCGAACAATATCGAGAAATCTCTACAATACTTTCATTTAGATTATCTAATTGCTAATCCCCTGCCATCAAAATAATAAAAATCCCAGCATTAATTACGAAGTTACAGCCTTCAACGTGAGCCTTATGAGTCTATCAGCCCAATTACTTATAAGCAAAAGTCTCTCTAAATTTGCAGGAAAACGCCGAAAAATATCGAGAAATCTCTAAAATACTTTCACCTAGATTATCTAATTGCTAATCCCCTGCCCTGAAAATAATAAAAATCCCAGCATTAATTACGAAGTTACAGCCATAAACGTGAATCCTTGTAAGCCTATTGGCCATAGTGCTTATAAACTTCTAAAACTACAACTTTTTGCAGCCTCCTCGAGCCCAGGCATCCTACTAACCGGCAACCCAGGCACAGGAAAAACAGCAATGATCCTCCAACTCGTCGAAACCAGCTGTTTCGGTCGTAAATCATCACAATTGGAACCAACCAACCATAAACCATCATCAGAGACAAACAGAATTAAAACAGTATCAAAAAACGTTGTCGCATACCACTTTTGCCAAGCAGACAACAACGTTACATGCGCTGTAGCTGATATGATCCATTCAGTAGCTGCGCAACTATGCCAAGCACCACAACTGATCGCTTATCGTGAGTGTTTATTAAGCGACACGTACTTACAATCGATACTATCACTTAAGGAGTGTATCGCGAGTCCGGATATCGCGTTCACGCGAGGAATACTGGAACCGTTAGCCAGTCTAAAACGTAACGGAAAAATCGATAATTCCGCGGTGTGCATCATTTTAATCGACGCATTGTGTGAAGCTGAATACCATCGACCTGATTACGGTGATACAGTGACAAGTTTCATTACTAAACATATTACGAGTTTCCCGACTTGGTTGAAAGTGATTGCGACAGTGCGAACGCAGTTGCAGGACGTTGCGAAAGACTTACCATTCACGCGAATCAACTTAGACGGGACTAGTGATAATATAAACAAAGATATCACTTGTTATATCACTAAACGCATCTCCGGGTCGTCTCGTTTGAACACTAACGTGCAGTTGTGTACTAATAATATTGTACAACATAAGTTTGTGCAACATTTGTTGCAATTATCCAATGGTTCGATGTTGTTTGCGAAATTAACACTTGATTTACTTGAGAGTGGGCATTTAGTTGCGAAATCGTCGAGTTATAAGGTGTTACCATTAACCCTTGCACAAATCTATTTGTTGCACTTCAATCTCCGATTCCCCACGATACGGTCCTTCGAGCGCGTTGTGCATATCCTTAACGTGTGTTTATCCGCACTGTACCCGTTAACTTTAGTCGAAATCTATTATTCCATTAATAGTCTGTGTGTAAACAACTTTCTGCCTTGGGATGAGTTTTTGCAACGGTTCAAGCTACTCTCAGGGATTTTGTTAAAACGTTTAGACAACACCTATATGTTCTTCCATCCCTCGTTCCGAGAGTGGTTAATTCGCAGGGATGACGGTAGTAGTACGAAGTTCTTATGCGATTTACGAGCAGGACACGCCAGTATCGCGTTCCGGCTGTCCCGAGTTCAAGCACCGTTAGACGCGGAAAAGACCCTTGAACTCGGCCATCACATCCTGAAATCTCACGTGTATCGCAATACCAACATATCCTCACGTGATTTCCATTCGTTTTGGGTTGCCGAAAGCACCAACGACGTTTCTGCATCGTTGTTTTCCTTGCGCAATATTTACAGTCCGAATATTAAAGTGTCGCGTTTGTTGCTGCTTTCTGGGGCAGTTCCCGATTATCTGACAACGTATCTCGGTGATGCGCCTGCGTTGTGCATTTACGCCCATGAAGGTATTGTTGCGATGGTGGCGCTTCTATTAGAGTTCAATGCTGATGTCGAAGGGACTAATTCGCAGGGATGTACAGCGCTTTCGCTAGCGTCTGCTAGGGGACATTGTGATGTTGTCAGGCAGTTAATAGCGGCTGGAGCTAGTCCTGGACATGCCGATACTAGTGGATATTGTGCGTTAGTGCATGCGGCGCGTAATGGTTGGTTAAATGTTGTTGCGTATCTCCTTGCGTGTGATTGGGTAGTGAATACAGTGGATGATGTTGGTTTGGGTGAGGCTGCGCAACAGGCTTTAATTGCGGCCGCTGCGCAAGGGCATACCGAGATTGTTGAGTATTTGCTGGATATGGCGGAAGTACACGCGGATATGGTGGATTCTGTGACGGGAGAGACTGCAATGACAGTTGCTGCTGCCCATGGTTGTCATACCGTGAGTGCCATAGTGAATTTTGAGGTTTAACTTCTATTTTATCATGAATAAATTACAGGTATGTTCAGCACTAATAGCTCGTGGGGCCAATGTGTCAATGACAAACAAAAAGGAGTTGTCACCACTAATTTTAGCTGTCAAAGAGGGTCATTGGGCTGTCGCGGAACGCCTACTCCAAAATCACGTCGTTATCGAGCAAATGGACAACAGCGGCCGATCAGCTCTAATGATTGCATCTTCAGAAGGTCATGTTGGTCTTATAGACCTACTTTTAGACAAAGGTATAATTATTTCTCCAAGTAGCAGAGTTTTAAATAATTTAATGGTGTTTTTATTAATTAGGCGCTGATATTCACAAGGAAGACAGTGAAGGTATGACATCATTGAGCTGGGCTTGTCTTCGAGGTAAGCTTCAGGCAGCGCAAACACTGATTGAGCATGGAGCGAACCTCAATCATAGCGATAAAACTGGTAGGACACCGTTGGATTTGGCTTCGTTCCAAGGAAATCCAAGTTTGGTGCAGTTTCTTATTGATCGAGGTGCTGTTATCGAACATGTGGATATAAATGGGATGCGACCGTTGGATCGTGCAATTGGATGTCGAAACATTCAAGTGGTTCAGTGTTTTCTGAAAAAAGGTGCTAAATTGGGACCGGCTACATGGGCTATGGCTACTGGCAAACCAGAAATAATGTATGTTGAAAATATTTACTAATCAGGTTTCGGAAATGTTTTGAGCTGCGGTTTCTTTTGATTTGATTAAAATATCGCAAAGGATGTTCAAGATATTTAAGGATAAATGAATTCATATTTTGAAGATAACGGATTTTTTAAAATATTATTTTAAAACAGTTGTCTAACAAAAAGTCGAAAAATATTCACTCCTTAATGTTAACTAATCTTTCTATATTATTGTTAATCTATTTCCGTGAGAAAATATACAGGGATGCCCAAGATATTTACAGATAACATAATATGTTCCAGGCTAATATTACTCAACAAGCTTTTGGAGGATGGTAACATTCTCTATCGCAAAAGCAGATTGAAAGAAGCGGCTCATAGGTACCAATACGCATTGAAAAAGTTCCCAACCGACGACCAAGGCGAGCACAACAAAGCCTTCCACCAACTACAAATCAATTTCCTACTAAACTACTCCCGATGCAAACGAAAACTCAATGTAAGATTTTAACTAAGCGATTTGTGGTTTTAATAAATAATTATTTTAATCTGTAGGATGCGCATGAAGCAATTTCCTTAGCTAACGAAGCTTTAGCTATGAAACCGGACTCTTATGAAGCGTACTATGCGCGAGCGAAAGCTCGATTGAATTTGAAGGAGTACGAATTAGCACTGCATGACGTACGCGATGCGCAGAAACTGTCACCGAGTAGTAATAGTGATGTACGTAAAGTTTTGATGTACCTGCATGAAGAGATTGTCAATAAAATGTCATCAATGTCGACACGCATGACACACCATGATTTTGCGGTGTCGGTCGATGCGTTGCATGAGTAAAGTGATTGAATTATTGTTATTTCTGTTATTTCTTAAACAATAATTTTAAAGTTCAATTGAAGTGGAATATAATGATTAAAAGACTGAACTCAATTTTTTAATATTAAAGTTATTGTTAAATAATTAGTTAATAAATAATTTTAAGAAGATATAAATAGTGTTCATTCCTTATAAATATTAATTTATTAGTTTTTACTTTAGTTTCTATTATTATTTTCTGTTGTTATGTATATTTTAATTTATTTTGCATAATTATTCTTGCCAAATTTCCTGTTACATTTTATTATTTAAAAAATTAGTAAAAATATAATTGTTTTGTCTTTTTTTTTTGTTAGATTTTTTACTTTAAGTAATTTTTGAAAATTATTTATTATTAATTATTATAAACAATATATGCGTGTGTAGTATTTTTTTTGTTTTTATTTAATTTGGTGCTAAAAATGCAATTTTTTTATACAAACAAAAAAATAATAAATAAAATATTTCATAATTTAAATTTGTGTTTTTCTTTATACTTCGTAATTAAATCAAAATTTCATGAAAATTGTGGAATAATTTGTTTGAAATAATATTAATAGCGTTGGCAACACTGCCCAATAATAATCTTACATCTTCCTAGTCAAAGTCGTCTCAAATTAATATAATATGTCGTGCAGGTTCCTTTTACATTAAATACAAGTGAGTTTGTCTCATTAGAGTACAACTGAGCGATATAGATAAAGGAACACACTATTATTATTGAAAACGGTATGTACCACAATCAATAAATGCACAACAACTTTTCCGATGACACTATGCGTGCCGCCATTTTCTAGTCACAAACGTCAAAAAATCAAAACACCGTTAAAGTAGGTGTGGATATGTTTCATGTGACTAGAAAATGGCGGCACGCATAGTGTCGGAAAAGTGGTTGCGCATTCGTCGAAGCTCATTGTCCCTTCTCCATATATCTGGTATTTACCTACACCTAGATCAAAACAAAGTAGTAGAAGTAGGTAGATATCTACCTAGTTACTTCTTATTTATTGCTTGACAGACATATCAATAAATCCCAGATGGCTTAATTAAATATAAATAATAAATGCAACAATCAAGATACCTGTGATTAGTTCAATATTATTGCTATTGCATTGCCTACTGAGATAATATTATTAAAATATTATTCGAGAGACAATCATATTGTGTTTAATAACAAAATAATATAAATTGCAGGAAGTGTATGTGTGTGAAAAACGTGATATAAAGTACAAAAACGTGATCATGACATTTTTCTTCAGCTAAACCAAAGATATAATTAGTGTGGATCTTTGTTTCAATTAGTAATGTTCAAACATGTTTTGTAGGGCAACAAGGTTCGTTAATATTTAGTAGTGTCTTTTGTTTGTATAGTACCCTCATAATAATAATAAAAACAGTTAAATATCCGTAATAATAGCAACAATACCTACAGGAAGTTGACAAAGTAATATAGTAAATAAACATGGATATGGTTAACAATAAATGTGATAAAATCGAGCAAAATGAAAGGTTTGTACTTCTTAGTTGTTATGGGTTTTTTTTATTTATAAAATGATTCATTTAAAATTTCAATTATTGATTATTATATTGTAGTTCTAAGTTACGAGGCATATTAATAAAGTTTTAACTTCCACATGATTAGGTATCGTTTATTTAATTAATTTGATTATAATTCATTACAGTTATTTATAAAATCGATTTTGAAACTATAATAACATTAATTTGCATAAATTATTGGAAATATAATAGTAATTTTATAAATAATTATAGATATAATAAGTATAATATGCATTTCAAACACATACTGAAATGCATTTAAATACCTAATAATAGTTTTAAATTGTTATACTAATAACAATTTTGCATGCAAAAGTGAAAGTTTTCTAGTTTAATTATTTAAATCACGTTTCATATAAATATTGCTTGATATACATACATTATTTACTTATTTTAATTTTTTGTAAACAAGATTGTTAATACTTACTTAAGTACAATGTAATAAACAAGAAAATACAAAATATTGTCCATGATAAAGATCAATGCACAATACCTACGATGTCGTCAAATAAATACCCATTTGTAAAAATATTTTTTGGCAGACCAGAGTTTGCCGATAACGGAAGTCAACATCTCTCAATATTGTAACAAATTTCCAATCAAAAGCAATTCCAATGCGTATTTTGAACATATAAACATTATTCAATATACGAGTTTATTAAATGGTTTACCTTTTCTGCAAAAATAGTAACACTGTCTCTCATATTAGAATTCGTACCTATTTCGTTTTTATTGGGCCTCCTTGTATTTGTTATTCACAAAGAACTATACATGGTATTTCTAAAATATTTAATTTTAAGAAAAAAAATCATAATGAACCTATAACCTACAAATCTTAAATTTTGATATACAGGACTTTTACTATATCAGACCTTTACGACATAGCTTCATTGTATTGCGTCCTGAAATATTTTAATTACTACATTACCTTACATTTTATACACATTAACGTTTAGCAAGTTTAACAATAAGCCCATGAGGCTGCAGTGAAACCGGAGAATTATGTCAAAAATAAACGTTTTGCGAGCCACACGAAATCAAAAGAAACTACAGGAACTTTAATAACATAAAACATAACCTAGAATAGTAGTTTTTGTGTATAAAATTAATAGTTATACTCGTTGTACAAATTGCTTATAACTTAGTTAATCAAACAATAATACATGTACAATTTATTACAAATACGTTTATTATATAATAATAACACCTATAATCTTAAATAATAATATAAATAATTATAAGTTAACCTAGAGAATCACTTAACTCTTATTTACTTAAAGCCTCTTGAAGACGTTTCCGTACAGCATTTACACGTTCTTCCTGTCGCTTAATATCCTCATCAGAAATACTAACAACATGCACTAGCGGCTGTTTAGGATCTAGAAACACTCCAGCATTCTTATCTAACAAATGTTTCGCACAAGTTTGTCCGGTAACCGGTTGCGAAGACGATACATGTAATGCCGTGGCAACACTTTGAATTATGGTTTCTTCAGTAACATTAGGTCCTACAGGCTTCAATCCTTTAGGTAACTGCATCACATCAAATTGAGTACCGTCAGTGTCACATGCACGGAGTCCCTCTAATCGTTTCTCCCATATTAACTGTTTAGGTTTCTCTTGATTGCCGTTTTTATAGTCTGATTTCACTTTACTGTCTTGTGTTTTGTATATTGTTACGGGTTGTTTGAATATCGACGCGGTTTGTCGGATCGGGGGCACTAGAGAAGCGTCATTTCTAACTGTACGAGTGTTTGGGTTGTAATATGGGACGTTCTCCACTTTATTTAACGGGATTGGTTGCGGTTTGGGTGGTTTACGAACGGTTTCGTCTCGTTTTGGTATTTGCGCGCATTCGTATTTAGTTTTTTCGATGGTAAAGATGTTCATTTTGTGTTTAAATTGCTTAAATTATTTAGGGAATGAATGTAAACAAATAAAATGGAGGCTACTGCGTGAAGTTGGCGTTTGTCGGTTTGTCTACGATTCAATACTACCAACCTTTGTCTAGCGAGCGGTTGCAACGATTTGAACAGTGTTGTCGGATTGATTATTATTGTGAAAATTTAATGCTGGATTCTCTGATTGTTGCAGATTTTTGATTGATTTCGAACAAAAGCCAGATACGAGTAATATGTTGACGTCACACGAAATTGACAATCTAGAGGATGCACGAAGACTTATTAGGGATTTGAGGCAAAAAAGCCGTATGCAGGCCCAGCAAATTATGACGTGGCGTCGTGCATATAAAATGCAAGTAAGTTAAGACAGGAGGGACAGAGAGAGATTATATTTCGTTTTAGCAATAACAAATTTATTATTAAGTAATCGATTATTTGTTGCAGGAACTTTTGGTTTCCCGGTTGCAGAAAGAAAAATGCGATCAACTGAAAGCGTTAAGCTCCAAATTACTTTTATTCGAATCGCGCCTAATTCGTAAACAAAACGACATATCGAACATGTTAAATATACGCGAATCGATTATCAACAAACAACAACGTGTTATCGAAACACTATCGAATCGTTTGTATGATAACGGTCTGGAATTACCGATTGAAATCGAGAATTTCGATACAATTCTACCGGAAAACGAATGTTTAAACGATTCTGACAGCGCAGTTGTCATTGAAGACTATTATGACAATAATAACTGTCATAATAGTAATAGTGGTGTATCGATAATGCGATCCATTTCAGATGCTATTGATACGAATTTGAAATTTACGGCAAATCGGCGTAGTAATGGATTCTTGCGACGTCCGGAAGTATTAGAAACGGTATATAGTGTTGAAGAGGATGCAGAAAATTGTGAAAATAACGATAATAGTGAGGTAAATAAACGGCGGGAGTCATTTGCTAGTAGCCATAACATCGATAAAATAGAGAGTAGTAGCGATGACGCGATAGTTGTGGAATCTATCGATAATAAAGTAAAAACGTATAATCGAGTTATGTTGAATCATAGATCGGTTACGAAACCGAAAGACGTGAAATATAAACGGATTAATAAAGCGAAATCGAAAAGTTTGGAAGAGTTACGGGGGCGATTAAAAAGTTGGGTGGAGAATGGGAATACCAACCCTAATACTAAGTTATTAGAACACAGTCATAGTTATGCCTAATATCATATCAATAATCAATTGTATTTAACGATAATGTATCGATAATATCATGTATTTGTGACAATCTATAATGTTCCTTTTTAATACTAGTGCTTTTTGTAAAATATAAAATTGCTTGTCAAATTATGAAACATATCATCGATATTATTGTGTAAATAGTAATTTAAAAATTAATCTATTGTCAATGTTAATTAAATTATTTATGAAATTGAATTAATATATTAATAAAACACTGATTGAAAAGTCAAATTAAAGTTATAGTGTGTTTCCTTTATAAGTTACACCATCTGATGTCAAGTGATCTCTTCAATACAAAAATAGTAACCTTTTTCAGAATAATAATCAATCTGACAACACTGTTCAATTCGTTGCAACCGCTCGCTAGACGAATGTTGGTAGTATTAAATGTTAGACAAATCGACAAACGCCAACTTCACGCACTAGTCTCCATTTTATTTGTTTACCTGTATACGAGGGTTCGTTATAAACTATGAACGTACAACGGTGTTACTGTCAATTTGTGTATTACTGATTGCCTAAGCATTAATATTTTTCTCATAACATTTATTGAGATTGTATATTTATAAAAAAATTAATTAACAATATGAGAAAATAATGCAAATTAATATACAAATCAAATACATATGCGATTTCATCGTGTTTGTTCGCCCATATTCCGGTATATGTCGTGTTTTGTCCATCATCCAATAGAATGCCGCCGTACGATTGCGACGTTTCAATTCCGCACCAATTAGAATCCGAATTTGTTTATTGTAATCGTTCAACCACATACGCTATAAGTGTTGGTATATACGGGGGTAAGACCATAAATACAATTTTAATAATTAATTTATACCTGTTGCGTGGAGAGTAGACTAAGTTTAATCAATTTGATCTCGTACGGTAACAATGTGACCACTTCAAATCCGAGGAAATTACGGCCGGAAGTGTGCCGTAACCAGGGCTTTTCGATAACTTCCAGTACATTTGTTAGACGGATATTAATACTGCTGTTTGGTTCGTGGAATGCTGGTTCTAAAAGATTGTAGAAATATTTTTATTTCGTATTTAATAACTTATTTCTCGACTTCTGTACTTTTATTGCGACATTTTATATAAAGGAATTGTGATTTTTGAATTCTACGTCAAATTTCTTAAAAGACGAGGGGTCGCATCATATATATATACGGGGAGTTTTAAAAACGTGATTAGCAAAGAACTGATTTTATAACTTTTCTTCGTTAAATACATAGACAACCTTCTATATATTATTGAATTCTACGTTAAATTTCCTGAAAGACGAGGGGTCGCATGTCATATCTACGAGGAGTTTTAAAAACGTGATTACCAAAAAACTGATTTTATAACTTTTCTTGGTTAAATCTATAGAGAACCTAACTATTTCTATATATTATTGAATTCTACGTTAAATTTCCTGAAAGACGAGGGGTCGCATGTCATATCTACGAGGAGTTTTAAAAACGTGATTACCAAAAAACTGATTTTATAACTTTTCTTGGTTAAATACATATATAACTTAAATATTTCTATACATTTTTGAAATCTACTTCACATTTCCTTTATGAAACTACCCTCACCGTTAGTCAAAAAATATCCAGGCTGGAACGATATTCGCGCACTCGTCTCGAAATTGTACTGAACAGTGATCGGAGCTGCAATCCAAAAAACAAACTAAGTCTAACTTAATTTAAGCCGATTACCACAAATTACCTTCCCGAAAACTGGTGCCAATACCATGCCCAGTTTGATGCGCATAGTTCTGTCCAATTTCCCATAATGGCGAACGCGCCATTACATCAGAATCTGCTACTTTCATGTTCGCTGGGAATGTGAGATTTGCAAATTGAATATGACCGAGTAGTACACGAGTGTAAGCCTCCTTTAACACCTCTGAGGCATTACTACCGTAAAATATACTACGAGTAACCTTTGTGTAAGTTTCTAGAAAAGATCAAATAACTTTAACACAACTATTTTACTTAAAATCTTGGATTTTATTGTAAAACTTACCGAAGTATTGCCCATGGACATTTATCGTAAGTAAATTATCATGAAAAATAGCGTTTGTTGTAAATTTCATAGAAAAATTTTGTAGTGTTGAATATCTATAATTATCTATCAGTTTGGCAACGTCGCTTCCTGTCAAATTGTTATTTTCTGTTACCTATCAAAGGAAAATCTTTGTTTAATACTTTTCTCGACTATTTTAATACATTTTTAAGATGAAATGGTGGCATGGTATATCTAGGAGATGTTTAAAAAACTGTTTTTTAAGTTTTTCTTGATTAAATGCCTGTATGACCTTAATATATCTATATATTTTTGAACCCTACATCAAATTTCCTGAAAGACGAGGGGTCGCATGATATATCTACGAGGAGTTTTAGAAACGTAATTTCCAAAAAACTGTTTTTCAAGCTTTTCGTAGTTAAATGCCCATACAACATAAATAAATCTATGTATTTTCAAATCCGACGTCAAATTTGCTGAAAGGCGAGGGGTCGCATGATATATCTACGAGGAGCTTGAAAAACGACATCTCCAAAAAACACTTTTTAAAGCTTTTCTTTATTAAATGCCTATATAACATAAATATAACATAAATATATCTATATATTTTCGAATTCTGCCTTAAATTTCCTGAAAGACGAGGGGTCGCATGACATATCTACGAGGAGTAATCAGAAAGTTACTAAATAACTTATTGCGATTTTACCTGATTCTCGATAAATGCTAACCGATCACAAATTGCCGCCGCATCTCTCACATTGGCCAGCCGTATCCTATGAATCTCTACGTCATTTTTGACAGCTTTAAGATAAACAATCGGCGATTGGTGTGGTACCCGATACAACGCTGGAATGTGCATGAAAATAGCGTAACTAACACCCTCTGCATAACTGTCTTGTGTAGGTACCAACATTTTTTGCGATACCGCCGGAAGATCCACCCAAATATCGTTATAATCACGAATTCTAAAACAAAAATAAGATTTACAACATTCTAGATGCCATCGTAACCACTTACTGTATTGTATATTTGCTGTCCACAGTTGTTTGTTGTCGTTGCCATTGCTTAATGACGTCATTCTGAACTAGTTGGCTTTTATTGACATACAAAGTGACAGATTGCTTGTCTAAAATGACATAACTGCGTAAAAATGGCGGAGTAGTGTCATTGCTACGTATATTTAACAACCATGCGATTTCATCGAGTCCTGTGACAATTAACGCACTGGCATCAACGTTTTGAACACTTTTCCGTACATCATCAATCTTATTTGTATAATTCCGACCTAAAAGACCACTTCAAATATTGCAAATAGATTTTTTGACACCTTTTAAACATACCAGTGTATTTAGTATCCAAAACAAATGCATCAGGTGACCGAGGTAAGCTTCGAAGACTGCTAGGCCATATTTCATCGATTATACTAACGTTTAATGCAACTAGCTCGATGAAGTAGAGTTTTAGATCTGATTGGAGATCAGCCCAAGTGCTGTGGGAAATTATTTTTGCGTCGAAACCCACTCGGGAATGTGGTTCAAGTTCGTCAATGAGCCATTTTGATATATGCGGAGATTCGATATGGTTTTCGTTGAACATTGACCTTAAAACATTTGGTAATGTATTATTCTAGGCACAATGGTTCCGTTGCTATCCCTGCTGAGAGTACAGGAAATACATCACATAGATATCCGGTCTTTTAAACTTTGTTTTTATAAAAAAAGCTGTTTTTGTAACTTTTCTTGTTTAAATGCTTATATAACCTACATATATTTAGATATTTTTGAGTTCTTCGTCAGATTTCCTGCAAAACGAATGGTCGCATGATATATCTACCAGGAGTTTTAAAAACGTTATTTCCAAAAAACTGTTTTTATAACTTTTCTTGATTAAATTGCTACATAACCTACAAATATCTATATATTTTTGAATTCTACATCAGATTTCCCGCAAAACGAATGGTCGCATGATATATCTACCAGGAGTTTTAAAAACGTTATTTCCAAAAAACTGTTTTTAGGACTTTTCTTGATTAAATGGATACATAACCTTAATATATCTATATATTTTTGAATTCTACATCAGATTTCCTCAAATACGAGATGTCGCATGATATATCTACCAGGAGTTTTAAAAACGTTATTTCCAAAAAACTGTTTTTATAACTTTTCTTGATTAAATTGCTACATAACCTACAAATATCTATATATTTTTGAATTCTACATCAGATTTCCCGCAAAACGAATGGTCGCATGATATATCTACCAGGAGTTTTAAAAACGTTATTTCCAAAAAACTGTTTTTAGGACTTTTCTTGATTAAATGGATACATAACCTTAATATATCTATATATTTTTGAATTCTACATCAGATTTCCTCAAATACGAGATGTCGCATGATATATCTACGAGGAGTTTTAAGAACGTGATTACCAAAAAACTGTTTTTATAACTTTTCTTGATTAAATTGCTACATAACCTACAAATATCTATATATTTTTGTATTCCACATCAGATTTCCTGCAAAACGAATGGTCGCATGATATGTCTACCAGGAGTTTTAAAAACGTTATTTCCAAAAAACTGTTTTTAGGACTTTTCTTGATTAAATGGATACATAACCTTAATATATCTATATATTTTTGAATTCTACATCAGATTTCCTCAAATACGAGATGTCGCATGATATATCTACGAGGAGTTTTAAGAACGTTATTTCCAAAAAACTGTTTTTAGGCCTTTTCTTGATTAAATTGCTACATAACCTACAAATATCTATATATTTTTGAATTCTACATCAGATTTCCTGCAAAACGAATGGTCGCATGATATATCTACCAGGAGTTTTAAAAACGTTATTTCCAAAAAACTGTTTTTAGGACTTTTCTTGATTAAATGGATACATAACCTAAATATATCTATATATTTTTGAATTATACATCAGATTTCCTGAAATACGAAGGGTCGCATGATAAATCTACCAGTGCTGGTTCAAAAGTTACAATCAATAATCTGAGATAACTTACCAATTGCAATTTAACTGATTTCCAAAAGCATTATAACTGCTAGAGTCTGTCCATAATGCTGCCTTGTCCAACGTTATTAATATTCTAGCGTATTCACCTGGGAATCCTGACAGGAACATGACACTTTTATCATATGCATCTGTTTCAAAATTCTTGATTAAATTTTTTATATTAAAAAAGTTTTTAATGAACTAGTTCAACTCACTTGATGTTGATCGTAGGAAATCAGAAAATACGCTTGGATTGGTTTAGTTCCTAAAAATTCTTCAGACTCCATAAGATTTCGGATACTTGTCAATTGATCTTCTTCCTCAGTGCAATTCTCAGCATATATTATGGAAAGTAATGTAACTAAAAATTATTTTTTATTATTGTTGAAAACAAAAAACATTTGCGGTAAAATTTTTTTAATAAATGAATATACACCCCAGACTTCCTGTTGTTTTAGTAAAGTAAAATGATAATTATTTTTTTTAATTTGTTAAGTTACATTTGATAAACAATCTGGAATATGTATAAATACTGCTCGCGTCTTTGAAAAATATCAACAATACTAGTTGAAGAGTTAGTGTGTATATTCGGTCAGTGAAATTTTCCAAGCAAAATCATGCCAAAACAAGATTCTCGTGATCCCGCTTCCAATCAATTGCTAGAGTTCTCTAGGAAACATCAGGTAAGTACATTTAGTTTTTGAATAATTTAAATTTTTATTTTTGTTTGTGATAAAATTAACAACATATGCATTTTTGAAATCTACATGAAATTTCCTTTGAAATGAGGGGTCACATGACACTTAACATATATACGAGGGAGTTTATAATATATTTTTCTGAAAAAAATGGTTTTGTGGATTTTTCTAGGTTAAATCCACATACAACCATAAAACGTTTTTGCATTTTTGGAATCGACATCAAATTTCCTTTCAAATGAGGGGTCACATGGCATATATACGAGGGTGTTTAAAAATTTTATTTCTATTTCTGAAAAAATGATTTTCCGTATTTTTCTCGACCAAATTTACATCCAAATAATGTACAATTTATATTTAGTTTAAACTGAGGGGTCACATGGCAGTTGGCATATATACGAGGGTGTTTATAAATGTCATATCATATTCTGGAAAATGGTTTTCTGTAGTTTTCTAGAATAAATCCACATATAACCATAAAACGTCTATACATTTTTGAAATCTACATCAAATTTCCGTTAAAATGAGGGGTAACATGTCTTATCTACGAGGGAGTTTAGATATGTTGTTTTTTGTGTTTTTCTCGATTAAATCCATATAGAATCCTACAACTTTTATGCATTTTTCAAATCTATATCTTTATATTCTTTTAAATTAAAGGATCGACAGCGAGGGACCTTAAAAATCTAATTTTTATTTCTGAAAAAAATGATTTTCCCTATTTTTCTCAGTTAAACTTTAATACATGCTCGAATTCTACCTTTTATAATTCTTTCAAAACGAATTATCTACGAGGGCTATATAAAAAGTGATTTTTCTCCACAGGGTGATGACGAATCAGTTACCACAGATGCTGGTAATCCTGTGGGTAATATAAATGCCAGCCTTACCGTAGGCTACCACGGCCCCACCCTTCTCCAGGACTACGTTCTGGTTGAAGAGTTAGCCCGTTTCAGTCGTGAAAGAATCCCTGAACGAGTCGTCCACGCAAAAGGCGCTGCTGCTTTTGGATATTTCGAAGTGACGCATGATATTACTCAATACACTGCTGCCAAAGTGTTTTCGGAAATTGGGAAAAAGACTCCGATCGCTGTTCGATTCTCGCAAGTAGCTGGCGAGCGAGGGTATCCTGATACCGTACGCGACGTACGCGGGTTTGCTCTGAAGTTCTACACGGAAGATGGTATTTGGGATCTAGTAGGAAATAATACACCAATATTTTTTATTAAGGACGCTGCATTATTTCCTAGTTTTATCCATGTATTGAAACGGTAAGAGAGCTTAAAAAAATACAGTTTTTACCACATTTCTCAGTTATTTGAATATACAACAATATACTTTGAATACATTTTTGAAATGTGCTCAAAATTTCCTGTAAAACGAGGGGTCGCAAGACATATCTACGAGGGCGATTAGAGAAGTTGGTATACTGCAAAATATGTATTACTTGTAGGAATCCTGTGACGAATTTACGTCCTGACTATGACGCATTCTGGGACATGATCACTCTACGCCAGGAAAGCACTCATCAAATGTTGGTCCTGTTCTCCGACAGAGGGTTACCATCAAGTTACCGCAAAATGCATGGTTACGGGACAAATACATTTGCATTTGTTAATGCCGAAGGCAAATTTGTGTATTGCAAGTTCCATTATCCCACGAATCAAGGTAAACGCAAGCTTTGAAAAACAAATTTGCATTTAAACAAATCTTTATTGTCTCAGGTATTGATTGGTTGTCGTCGAAAGAAGGTGAAGAAATCGCCGGACGAGATCCGGATTACCATACTAGAGACCTATATGATGCTATTGAATCTGGCAATTATCCCTCGTGGAACTTTTATGTGCAAATCATGACGCCTGAACAAGCCGCAAAAAGTCCTTATGATCCTTTTGATGACACTAAGGTTTGGCTGCATGCAGATTACCCGTTAATACCCGTAGGACGATTCGTATTGAACAAAAATCCCAGCAACTATTTCGCCGAAGTGGAGCAATTAGGCTTCGATGTTGCTCATTTAGTACCTGGTAAACTTATATACTGCTATTGGTCCTTCGAGCTACTTTAACGTTTTTTTTTTTGTAGGAATTGAACCATCTCCAGACAGAATGTTACAGGGACGACTTTTTAATTATGGTGACACACACAGGTACCGTTTAGGGGCTAATAACCTTCAATTACCGGTTAACAGCCCATTTAATGTACACAACTACCATAGGGATGGTCGTAGCACCCTAAACAGTCAGGGTGGAGCTCCTAACTACCATCCAAATAGCTTCAAAGGCCCAGAGAATGATAAACGGTAAGAAAACTTTGCATTCGCAACGCAATTTTAATTCTACTCTTTGTCCCTGTTAGGGCCAAGGCTCTAGACCCTACAATCCCGCTGGTGGGCAACACGCAACGCACTGACAATGGCAACGATGACAATTACACCCAGGCACGTTTACTATGGAAACGCGTGCTAAACGAAGAAGAACGCCAGCGATTGGTCGAGAATATGTTGATGTGGCTCCGCATGACCAATAACGTGTTGCAGGATAGGGCTGTGAGCCAATTTAGTAAAGTGGATGAGGCTCTAGGGCAGCGGTTGAGAGCTGGCTTGGAGAACGGACATGATGATTCAGTACATGTGACATTGTAAACATTTTGATCAAAAATATATTTGTGTTTTATTGTATTGTCGTTTTTTATCTAGTAGGCTTTGAAAAAACTAGCGTTATGACGCAGTAGGTTAAATTAAGATATCTTAAAAGCTCAGAGAATTATCTCGATCTTATCTTTGATTAACAATATGTCGCGTAGAATTTTCAACAAATGTATAGTAGTTCACTCGCCGATACTTCACACTTTAGAGCTAAGTCTCCTCTGTTAACTAGTTTTATTCTAGATTAATTTAACTTCTAAGTACGATAGAGTTATTAAGATATCTTAAATCTTGTTATCATTATCTCAATATTGATCAGGACGATGTGAAATTTTATGAGCAATTTCGAGAAGTCAAAATTTAAATATAATTTGGTGCTTAAACTTATAAAGGTCACCCTGTACATATATTTGAAATAAATTAGATTTATTTGATCTCACTTAAAAGTATGTTACATTTTTTGGAAACTATTCTAGAATATCTCAATATTTAACTGAACTTGCAGCTGTTAAGTACTTACCAGTAAAAATTAAGGAAATTTGTCTCATATTTAATTATCTTTTGCACTAAATCAACTGCAATTTCGATATTTTATAATAAATCCCGCCAGCGTCTACATAAGTTGCGTGTGTTCTACATATCTTTTTTGGGAAAAACTGCCTACCTATAGTATGTGAGTAATTTCCATAAGTAATGTTTATTTTAGAATTTCCACTTGCTTTCCAAAATGCGCAAGCGTTTTCTAACAACTCAAACATATTTTATAAGAGATATAAACATAAAATACAGGCACGTATTAAGTTTGTTTTCGACATATACAGTCTAATAATAAGTTATCTTTATTTTTAAGGCCGAATAATATTACAAAAAACTTACTGTTTTTGACTGTTTTTCAGTTTTATTTTTAGACCACCTTGTATAAAAAAATAACAAAAGCGGTTACGAAAGTAGTGAAACTACACGTTTCGCTACAAGAATCTTCATTAAATTCATTATTTAAAATTTCTGTATGAGGACAATTGACGATTTTTTATCGGCCTTCAAACGTCATTTTTGGCATAAAACTCGAAATATTTCGAAAACGGCTCGACTTGGGTATGGGATGTTATACATAAAGTAGATCTAGAATTTTACGTACAATCTAAAAATGTAATAATAAATAGGGCATTATATTTGAAATAAGCAAGTTTGCATCAACTTCCGGTATAACCGGAAGTGCCATCATCTTGAAAATGTTTTATTAATGTGGCTCCTATCGATTTTAGTATATGCCTCAATTTTCCTAACTGTCCTAATTCTAGTTTTCCCAATATCTACCGACATTCTTTGGCCATGTGTGGTACGTTATTCCGGGACACCCTGTATAAATATTAGATAATAAAAAACGTATTTCTATAAATTTTATTAAATAAAAATAAAAGTTACATCTTTTCCTAATCAAACTAAGGTAAAAACAGTAATAATACAAATAAACAACACAAGTCTACTACAAGTGGCTGTGGCTACACGACCGTACAACGGTATAGGCTGCGTCTTACCCATCATCCATTCATATCCGTCCATACGGTTTTGCCGATTCAATTCAGCCCCCACCAATTCACGTATACGCTGATTATATCGATTCAACCACTTCCTCTATAAGTATCATAACATTACAACCACTTAGGAGCCATTCCAACCAAAAAATTACCTGTTCAAACGACAGCAGACTTAACTTCATCAAATTGACATCGAACGGCACTAAAGTCACAATGTTAAATCCAAGGAAATCCAATCCAAGGTCATGCCGGTACTGCGATCTTTCCTCTACCAGAAGAATATTCTCTAAACGTACTCCAAACTGTCCCTCCTTGTAATATCCAGGCTCTAAGGTCATAGAAACCTTTGACACTTTCAATTATGATAGATCTCTCAAATCAAAGATTTGCTTGAACTGTTAATAAACGGGACTTACCAGTTTTATAAACCTTTGTTAAAGGATATTTGAATCTTTGGTTAAAATAGGATAAAGGTACATTATTAAGGGTTTAGTTTGCAATGTAAGTTTTCAAGATTTTCAAGGATTATTTAACATCCTTACCATTTGAGAGAAAATATCCAGCTCTGAAGGTTTGTTTGGTGCTGATCTCCAGATCATATTGAACAGAAATAGGGGCTGTAAAAATATGATGATAATTTGTCGGTTCTAAGGTCATTTAAAGGTTAGTATTTATGGACTGACATTCACGTACGCCCAGAAATGCACCTACGCCATGGCCAGTCTCGTGTAGGTAATCTAAACCCACTTCCCATAATGGGGCACGGGAAATGACATCAGCATCTGCCATTTTCATGTCACTGGGAAAAGTCAGATTTGCAAAAGCAATAGCGCCCATAAGAACTCGAGTGTAGGCATTTTTCATGGGTTCCGTGGGTGTGCCGAAATGGAGTGTGCGTGTCACATCTGTTGTCCCCTCTGAAAGGAAATAATGCATTATGTAAAGTTTAGAGATTTTAGCCAGTTTTGCTTTGGGTTTCACCCTGTATGATTATAGAATTTAGCCTATTTTATACATCATATTAATCTACGTTAAATAGCTTTTAATTCTGGAAACATAATTTAGAGATATCTTAACTATCTCGGTAGTTATCACTATCTAAAGTTATCTCAACAATTTGTTGTTATTTTGTATTTAGAAATTGTAGCCAGTTTTACTCCGCTTTACACCCTGTATGCTTGAGTAATTAGCCTAAATTATATCTCGAACAAAACTACACTGAACAAGCTTTGCTTCTACGAAAATTGTTTCGAGATATCTTAATTAACTCAATAGTTATCCTTATCTCAACTTGAATTAACGATTTTTAGTTTAATATTAGAAATTGTTGCCAGTTTAGATTCGTTTTACACCCTGTATGATTCGAGTATGGAGCCTAAATTATATCTCGAACAAAACTACACTGAACACGCTTTGTTTCTACGAAAATTGTTTCGAGATATCTTAATTAACTCAATAGTTATCCTTATCTCAACTTGTCTTAACGATTTTTAGTTTGATATTAGAAATTGTTGCCAGTTTTAGTTCGTTTTACACCCTGTATGATTCGAGTATGGAGCCTAAATTATATCTCAAACAAAACTACACTGAACACGCTTTGATTCTACGAAAATTGTTTCGAGATATCTTAATTAACTCAATAGTTATCCTTATCTCAACTTGAATTAACGATTTTTAGTTTGATATTAGAAATTGTTGCCAGTTTTAGTTCGTTTTACACCCTGTTTGATTCGAGTATGGAGCCTAAATTATATCTCGAACAAAACTACACTGAACACGCTTTAATTCTACGAAAATTGTTTCGAGATATCTTAATTAACTCAATAGTTATCCTTATCTCAACTTGTCTTAACGATTTTTAGTTCGATATTAGAAATTGTTGTCAGTTTTAGTTCGTTTTACACCCTGTATGATTCGAGTATGGAGCCTAAATTATATCTCGAACAAAACTACAATGAACACGCTTTGATTCTACGAAAATTGTTTCGAGACATCTTAATTAACTCAATAGTTATCCTTATCGCAACTTCCCTTTGCGATTTTTAGTTTGATATTAGAAATTGTTGTCAGTTTTAGTTCTTTTTACACCCTGTATGATTCGAGTATGAAGCCTAAATTATATCTCGAACAAAACTACCCTGAACACGCTTTGATTCTAGGAAAATTGTTTCGAGATATCTTAATTAACTCAATAGTTATCCTTATCTCAACTTGCCTTAGTTTGATATTAGAAATTGTTATCACTTGTATGTTTAAGCCCGATTTTCATCTTGAATGATTAGGAGATTTTGCCCTGTCTTATAATCAGATGAAGCTACGTTAAATAGTTCTTAATTGTTTGAAAACAGTTTATTAAAATATATGACAGATTTTAAGATTCAAGCCTTAGAACTCACCATAATATTGTCCCCCAGAATCAATAACTAACGTCCTGTTATCAAATATTTGCACATTAGTATTTGTTGTGGGTTCATAATGGGGCTGTGCTCCATTAGCCCCAAACCCTACAATAGTCCTGAAACTATTCCCAAGACTATTGTATTGCTCGTAACGATATTCATCGACGATATTTGCAATATCTAACTCAGTAAAGGTTTGACCAGTTTCAATCTGAAAAACACAATGTTAAACATTATTTTTTGTGATAATTTAACTTTATTTTACTCTTTTTTCAATATAAGCAAAACAATCGCATAACGCTGCAGCGTCTCGTACATGGGCCAATTGCATATTCGCTATTTCCACGTCATTTTTGACAGCTTTGAGGTAAATAATCGGAGATTGCTTTGTCAAGACTCTGTCGGTGAAAATGTGGTCATAGATGGCGTGACTAGCACCCTCACTATATCCACAAATCGTTGGAACTAATATTTTTCTGTACAATTGCGATTTAGTGCGCAGGTCCTGCCAGATATCAGCATATTGGCGTAATCTGGAAATAAATGTTAACATTAATTTTCGTTTTCACCCTGTATGTTTGTGTTAGCTGCGTTGTGTTGCACCGTTTTAAAGTAAATTTAATGTGCTTTGATTTAAAGAAAACTAGGGTTAGAGATCTTAAATAATTTTAGAGATATCGCTATCTAAACTTAGATCAAACAAACTTACCTCACAGTATCTTTACGTTTAAATCTCGACTCAGCATTCAAATACTCAATGACATTGTTATGGAGCAATTGGGACTCGTTAATATACAAAAATATGTTAGTCATGTCCAGAATGACGTAACTAGTGACAAATGGCGAATATGGCGTATCGCGACCACGAATATTCAACAACCAAGCGATTTCATCCAAAGCTGTCACTACCATAGCGTCAGCCCCTATCTTTCGAAGCTCATTACGGGTCTCTTCAAGCTTTGTTGAATAATTTTTACCTACAAAACTTGTGTGTGTGAACGAAGTCCTAAGGGAGTAGGGAGATTAGTTTTACCTGCGTATTTGAGGTCCAGAACGAACGCGTCCTTGTTCCTACGTGGTCCGCGCTCATCTTCAGGCCAAATCTCATCGATTAAACTCACGTTTAATGCAACCAGTTCTAATTTGGTATTTTTAAATTCTAAAGTGAGTTTCTGCCATAAATACTCAGAAACTAGCTTGGGATTCACTCCTATTCGTCCACCATCTGGCAGTTCTTGCTTCAGCCATTCAGATGGAGTGGGAATGTTAAGTTGACCTTCACGGAACAGTAACCAGTCACAGTTAAGCTGTTCATCGGCTTGTAGATGGTATCTACCATCAGTCCATAATGCTGCTTTATTTTTTGTGATTATAGCATCGCCATAACTTCCGCTAAAGCCGGATATATACTCACGTCTTCGTTCATACTCATCCACTTCAACACTCTAAAATTATCGAAGCAATCCACACTAAAATCCACCACATGGTGAGTCAAAAAACTAACCTGATGTTCATCACTTGAAGTCACTATGTAGGCCTGTATACTTTGTGTGCGTAAGGCGACTTCAGACTCCATAAGACGTCGAATATTTATTAATCTTAAAGTCGTATTTACACGTCGAATTGGTTGGATTGCATTGCCCCATGTTATGCAAGCTTTACGAAGTTCTCCACGTTGTTTTAGTTCCTCATCGTAAGCCAAAGTGTATTTAGTCAAATTTAGACCAAAAGTTAATAATAAAATATTTAGAAATAAATTATTCTGCATGTTGTTGATGAATATCAAGCGAGAATCTAATATTAGACTAGACGCGATCTGATTCGTTTTAAAAATAGAATAAAAATCAGAGAACAGTGTGTGAACTTTCCTACTCATCGTGAAAATTCATATTTCATGGTTTTTGTTCATAACTTTATACAGCTGTTTAGTAGCGACATCTATTGTCAGTATATTAGGGGTAGTTTTATGTCATAAACTAGATCAAAGTAATTTTCAATGAATTGCAAATATTGATAAGTAATTTCGACTGTAAAATAGGCAAGGGTGATTTAAATTAGTGATAACTTCTGCTGAGGATGGAAAAGACGATCGAAATTTGTTGTGGATCATAGAGACAACTTGCCGGAATAAATCAGGTGTTGTTTTATTTTCTTCGCATGATCGAAAGTATTTTTAAATAAATGTTGAAGACTGAGAAGTAATTTTTAATTCCAATTTAGCACCTGTGACTTGGAGCAAAGATAATTCCCGCTGAGGATGGAAATGACAGTCGAAATTTGTTGTGGATCATAGCAACAGCTTGTCTGATCATCTCAAATGTATTTTCTTTCTCTGGTATGACCGAAAGTATTTTTAAATAAATGTTGAAGACTGAGAAGTAATTTTTAATTCCAATTTAGCACCTGTGACTTGGAGCAAAGATAATTCCCGCTGAGGATGGAAATGACGGTCGAAATTTGTTGTGTATCATAGCAACAACTTGCCGGAATAAATCAGGTGGTGTTTTATTTTCTTCGCATGACCGAAAGTATTTTTAAATAAATGTTGAAGACTGAGAATTAATTTTTAATTCCAATTTAGCACCTGTGACTTGGAGCAAAGATAATTCCCGCTGAGGATGGAAATGACTATCGAAATTTGTTGTGGATCATAGCGACAACTTGCCGGAATAAATCAGGTGTTGCTTTATTTTCTTCGCATGATCGAAAGTATTTTTAAATAAATGTTGAAGACTGAGAAGTAATTTTTAATTCCAATTTAGCACCTGTGACTTAGAGCAAAGATAATTCCCGCGGAGGATGGAAATGACTATCGAAATTTGTTGTGGATCATAGCGACAACTTCCCGGAATAAATCAGGTGTTGCTTTATTTTCTTTGCATGATCGAAAGTATTTTTAAATAAATGTTGAAGACTGAGAAGTAATTTTTAATTCCAATTTAGCACCTGTGACTTGGAGCAAAGATAATTCCCGCTGAGGATGGAAATGACTATCGAAATTTGTTGTGGATCATAGCGACAACTTCCCGGAATAAATCAGGTGTTGCTTTATTTTCTTCGCATGATCGAAAGTATTTTTAAATAAATGTTGAAGACTGAGAAGTAATTTTTAATTCCAATTTAGCACCTGTGACTTGGAGCAAAGATAATTCCCGCGGAGGATGGAAATGACTATCGAAATTTGTTGTGGATCATAGCGACAACTTCCCGGAATAAATCAGGTGTTGCTTTATTTTCTTTGCATGATCGAAAGTATTTTTAAATAAATGTTGAAGACTGAGAAGTAATTTTTAATTCCAATTTAGCACCTGTGACTTGGAGCAAAGATAATTCCCGCTGAGGATGGAAATGACGGTCGAAATTTGTTGTAGATCATAGCGACAACTTGCCGGAATAAATCAGTTGTTGTTTTATTTTCTTCGCATGATTGAAAGTATTTTTAAATAAATCATGAAGACTGAGAAGTTATTCCTATTTCCAATTTAGCACCAGTGACTTGGAGCAAAGACAATTCCCGCTGAGGATGGAAATGACGGTCGAAATTTGTTGTGTATCATAGCAACAGCTTGTCTGATCATCTCAAATGTATTTTATTTCTCTTTATTTTTCTTGGATGACCCAAAGTATTTTAAAATAAATGTTGAAAATTGATTTAGCCCAGTGGAGCAAAAATAATTACTGCTGAAGATGCAAATGAGGGTCGAAAATACTTTTAAAGTAAAATAACAATATACTTATTCCTTTAATTAAATAATCGGCTAAATACAATAAAAATATAATATAAAATTATTAATAAATGCGCTAATATTCATATTATAATAAAGCTAACTACCAACGATTCTGGCAGTTACCAGATTGACCTGGTTGGGATGGTGGTTGGTTCGGATAAGTTCCAGGTGGGTAATGTCCTGGATACGGTCCTGCAGGGTAATTATATCCTCCTGAAAAGAAACTCAACATAATACCATGGTAAAATGTGTTTAGTTTTCCACCCTGTATACCAAATATATTTGAGTCACACTGTAAATAGATTTAATCTACATTAAATAATCTATGATTTCCTGAAAACCAAATTAAGATATCTCGAATATCTTTCGATCTATCGTTATTTAAAAATGATCAAATATTTAGTAATAATTTTCTAGAGCATGCAGTGGTTCTTATAAGTTGATTTTCACCCTGTATACTGAATGTATTTGAGTCACATTGTATATAGATTTAATCTACATTAAATAATCTATGATTTCCTGAAAGGCAAATTAAGATATCTCGAATATCTTTCGATCTATCGTTATCTACAGTTAAATATTACCTGGATGAGGCCAAGTCCCGTACGGATTGTACCCTTGCGGCATCGGCGGCGGTCCGTATGCCGGATAAGGCGCCGGATTGGCTGCATAGGGCTGCGGCATTCCATGTACATACACCGGATAGGGCAGATTGGACGGTTGACCAGTTGCTGGCGATGGTGGAACAGTCGGACTCTCTTGTCTCGCATCTAAACCCAAAAATCATTGATACAACTAATTTATCTCAATTTCAGTCACAAATTTACCCGTAGTATGATAACTGGGAGTTGGAGGAGTTGGCGCGGGAGTTCCACGACTTGATTCCTGCGTTAAATCCTTCAACAATTCCTCTTTTTCAGTTTTACGAGCGAAACTAAAGTCCGCGACTTTATTCTGGAATGTGACCAACAATTGCGTGAGGTCGTTATAGAATTTGGTTCCTTCCTTCAAATTATTCAACAAATCCCTGAAAACATCATGTGCAGAAGCCAATTTGCACATGATGGACTCGCGATCACATGTTCCACTCCCTTTTTCATTCACAAATTCATCATTAACGCTCTGAAAACACAACAACGCTATACTGACTTCTCCACTTAATTTAAAATCGGAAAACATACTTTAATCCGTCCAATTAGGCTGTCCTGTTTAGCAACACTCTCTGCTACCTGCTTCTGGAGACTCCCATAGGTCTCACCAAGTGTCCGGTACGACAATGCAGGTTCATTGATAGCATTATCTTGCGCCAGTGCGCTTAAAAACTGACTTTTCATGTCAGTTGAAGCGCTTTTCAATTCAGCTTCGATTGTCTCGCGTTCAGCTTTGATCGTTTCTACCTGGAATAGGACACCATCGATTGTATACCGACGTTTCGTTTGTATGAATTGATTGGATGGATTTTTAAAGTAAGTTTAGATAGCAAAATTCATTGCAAATCTGGAAAGACCAACTTGCGTGCAAGTTAACTGTAAGTTGGGGGTGAAAATGAGAGTTGAAACTTGTGTTAAATAGTGGTGATATAATTGTGGAATAGAATAGGGCTAGTTTCATTCATGGTTCAACATTAAAAATATTTTTAAATTCAATTTAAAGCTGGCATAGTAAAATTCATTGCAAATCTGGAAAGACTAACTTGCGTGCAAGTTAACTGTAAGTTGGGGGTGAAAATGAGAGTTGAAACTTATTTTAGATAGTGTTGATATGATTGTGGAATAGAATAGGGCTAGTTTCATTCATGGTTCAACATTAAAAATATTTTTAAATTCAATTTAAAGCTGGCATAGTAAAATTCATTGCAAATCTGGAAAGACTAACTTGCGTGCAAGTTAACTGTAAGTTGGGGGTGAAAATGAGAGTTGAAACTTGTGTTAAATAGTGGTGATATAATTGTGGAGTAAAATAGGGCTAGTTTCATTCATGGTTCAACATTAAAAATATTTTTAAATTCAATTTAAAGCTGGCATAGTAAAATTCATTGCAAATCTGGAAAGACCAACTTGCGTGCAAGTTAACTGTAAGTTGGGGGTGAAAATGAGGGTTGAAACTTATTTTAGATAGTGGTGATATGATTCTGGAATAGAATAGGGCTAGTTTCATTGATGGTTCAACATAAAAAATATTTTTAAATTAAATTTAAAGCTGGCAAAGTAAAATTCAATGCAAATCTGAAAAGACCAACTTGCGTGCAAGTTAACTTTAATTTGGGGATGAAAATGAGGGTTGAAACTTGTTTTAGATAGTGGTGATATGATTGTGGAATAGAATAGGGCTAGTTTCATTCATCGTTCAACGAGAAAAATATTTTTAAATTAAATTTAAAGCTGGCATAGAAAAATTCATTGCAAATCTGGAAAGACCAACTTGCGTGCAAGTTAACTGTAAGTTGGGGGTGAAAATGAGGGTGAAACTTATTTTAGATAGTGGTGATATGATTCTGGAATAGAATAGGGCTAGTTTCATTGATGGTTCAACATAAAAAATATTTTTAAATGAAATTTAAAGCTGGCAAAGTAAAATTCAATGCAAATCTGAAAAGACCAACTTGCGTGCAAGTTAACTTTAATTTGGGGATGAAAAAGAGGGTTGAAACTTGTTTTAGATAGTGGTGATATGATTGTGGAATAGAATAGGGCTAGTTTCATTCATCGCTCAACGAGAAAAATATTTTTAAATTAAATTTAAAGCTGGCATAGAAAAATTCATTGCAAATCTGGAAAGACCAACTTGCGTGCAAGTTAACTTTAATTTGGGGATGAAAATGAGGGTTGAAACTTGTTTTAGATAGTGGTGATATGATTGTGGAATAGAATAGGGCTAGTTTCATTCATCGTTCAACGAGAAAAATATTTTTAAATTAAATTTAAAGCTGGCATAGAAAAATTCATTGCAAATCTGGAAAGACCAACTTGCGTGCAAGTTAACTGTAAGTTGGGGGTGAAAATGAGGGTGAAACTTATTTTAGATAGTGGTGATATGATTCTGGAATAGAATAGGGCTAGTTTCATTGATGGTTCAACATAAAAAATATTTTTAAATGAAATTTAAAGCTGGCAAAGTAAAATTCAATGCAAATCTGAAAAGACCAACTTGCGTGCAAGTTAACTTTAATTTGGGGATGAAAAAGAGGGTTGAAACTTGTTTTAGATAGTGGTGATATGATTGTGGAATAGAATAGGGCTAGTTTCATTCATCGCTCAACGAGAAAAATATTTTTAAATTAAATTTAAAGCTGGCATAGAAAAATTCATTGCAAATCTGGAAAGACCAACTTGCGTGCAAGTTAACTTTAATTTGGGGATGAAAATGAGGGTTGAAACTTGTTTTAGATAGTGGTGATATGATTGTGGAATAGAATAGGGCTAGTTTCATTCATCGTTCAACGAGAAAAATATTTTTAAATTAAATTTAAAGCTGGCATAGAAAAATTCATTGCAAATCTGGAAAGACCAACTTGCGTGCAAGTTAACTGTAAGTTGGGGGTGAAAATGAGGGTGAAACTTATTTTAGATAGTGGTGATATGATTCTGGAATAGAATAGGGCTAGTTTCATTGATGGTTCAACATAAAAAATATTTTTAAATGAAATTTAAAGCTGGCAAAGTAAAATTCAATGCAAATCTGAAAAGACCAACTTGCGTGCAAGTTAACTTTAATTTGGGGATGAAAATGAGGGTTGAAACTTGTTTTAGATAGTGGTGATATGATTGTGGAATAGAATAGGGCTAGTTTCATTCATCGCTCAACGAGAAAAATATTTTTAAATTAAATTTAAAGCTGGCATAGAAAAATTCATTGCAAATCTGGAAAGACCAACTTGAGTGCAAGTTAACTTTAATTTGGGGATGAAAATGAGGGTTGAAACTTGTTTTAGATAGTGGTGATATGATTGTGGAATAGAATAGGGCTAGTTTCATTGATGGTTCAACATTAAAAATATTTTTAAGTTCAATTTAAAGCAGGAATAGTAAAATTCAATGCAAATCTGGAAAGACCAACTTGCGTGCAAGTTAACTGTAAGTTGGGGGTGAAAATGAGGGTTGAAATTTATTTTAGATAGTGGTGATATGATTGCGGAATAGAATAGGGCTAGTTTCATTCATGGTTCAACATTAAAAATATTTTTAAGTTCAATTTAAAGCAAGAATAGTAAAATTCAATGCAAATCTGGAAAGACCCAACTTGGGTCCAAGTTAACTTTAATTGGGGTTGAAAATGAGGGCTGAAATTTGTAGCGAAGAGTTGCGATATGTTCTGGGAGTTGAATAAAAGCAGATTTATTTTTAGTTCAAGGTTAAAAATATTTTTTAATTAACTTCAAAGTTTATATAGCACGATTTAATGCTAATATGAAAAGGCTAAGTTAACTTTCCTTCAAAATGAATGTGAGCGTCAAAACTTTACATGTATCGTGGAAATGTGATGTCAGAATGTTTATTAAATTTATTATTTACCTCCTCCATGAGTTGACGCAATGTAGCTACAGCAGACGAATCCTCCACATTACTCCCGCCTCCACTTGGCAATGCCGCCTCCAATTCACTTGGCGATTTACTCAACAACTCCATCATCTCCCGGTGTGAATCGAATTTACTACGAACCACTTTATCCGCCTGAAACAAAGACTCACAAATTAATATCGAGATCAATGAACATAGAAGACTACCCACCTCGATAGCATTATTAATAATTTGTCGATATTTTGCCGCATTCGATCTGAACATTTCAGTCAACTTGTCCGATGGCGTACGAGTCCATTTATCCTTAAACTGCTGACGTAAGGCATCGTCCGCAGCCTTTTCTTCATTTAGCATGCGATCAGTCTAGAAGAACAGCAGAAATGAATAATTCAAGGAATATTTTTGAGGAATCATTTTGTATTACCTCATCCAGAATGTCTTGGTTACGCTTCAACAGATCCGGCAGTTCTTCAATCATTTTCTGTAATTCAGTAATACCACCCAAAGCAGTTACTGCATTAGATTTTTCCAAAATCGATGGTGGAAGACCTGTACTAGTGTCGGTAACTTCAATTGCAGCCGGTAAATTCAAACTAGCCAATACACTAATAAAATAGCAAAAAAATTAAAACAAAAAGCTCGAAGGACCAAAAAAAATAAATTACCCATTCAAAACTTGCGTGGATTCGCGCAGTTTCGTTATTTCCGTGTTGACGATCTCAGTTTTGCGTAAATCGTAGCTGGCAAGAGCTTGATGCACAGCTACGGGTACTAATTCCATAAAAAGATCTAGAAAATATAATCGTTGAATAACATTAGCGGAATAAATGTATTGCGAAGGTTTAGGGTGAAAATAAGGGTTGAAATTTATAGTGGAGGTTAGAGAAATGTTTTGTTAATGGAATTGGCATATTTTTTTAAAGCATCACACAGTTAGAACTATTTTTAAATTAATTTTAAAAATGAAATTATAATTTTGAATGCAAACCTGAAAAGGCCAATGTAAAGGCAAGCAAACATTCGTTGCAGGTAAAAAAGAAGGGTTGAAGTTTATGGTGGCGCTTTGATGAATGAGTTAAGAAGGGAATAGCCACATTTTTGAACATATCGAACAGTTAAAAATATTTTTAAATAAACTTTACAGATAAAATGGTAATTCTTAAATTAAATCTAATGAGGCCAATTTGCGGCCAAGTCAGCGAAGGTTTAGGGTGAAAATAAGGGTTGAAATTTATAGTGGAGCTTTGATGAATGAGTTAAGAATGGAATAGCAACATTTTTGAACATATCGAACAGTTAAAAATATTTTTAAATAAACTTTACAGATAAAATGGTAATTCTTAAATCAAATCTAATGAGGCCAATTTGCGGACAAGTTAGCGAAGGTTTAGGGTGAAAATAAGGGTTGAAATTTATAGTGGAGGTTAGAGAAATGTTCTGGGAATACAATGTTGACAATTTTGTCGTTATCGCACAATTAGAAGTAATTTTAAATTAATTTTGAAGTTATGAACGTAATTTTTAATGCAAAGTCAATTTAGGAACGAACTGACGTTTGATGCAGCTGAAAATAAGGGTTGATATTGGTCATGAGGGAGTATTTTTTAATCAGTTTTGAAGTTGAAGATTTTATCTTTAATGCAGACCTGAAAATGGAGGAATTTCTCACCTTTAAAATGCCCACTCATCGGATGATTAACCGGCAATATCTTCGCTAATTGAGCTTTACCAACCGGTTCCAGCGATGCATAATCCGGAATTCGTTCATGATAAATAAAATCATTATCCTTCTGAACCTCGGCCAAATTTCGTTCGGCTTTCGACAACAAATCCTGGAAAAACACTCGACCAGATCGCTGTTGAGCCGCTTTAAACAATTCAACAGCTCTCTACAAAAAAATTAAAGAAACAAATAAAAAACTTGCACAATAACTAAATTATTGACAACTTACCCTTAATCGTGATATCTCCTCCCCAATAGTTTTATTCGAACGACATACAAGACTCTGGTAAAGCTCAGCAATGGCTAAGAACGCAGCTTGCTTTCCAGCAATCTAACAACAGAAAGTTAGCAGAAATACTTGTTTAACAAATAGATTGATGACTTACAATTTGTATCCATTCCTTATCCCAAATATTCCTCAAATTCTCCCTCTGGAACGTTTTCAGACACTCCGCATACAAATCATCAGCTTGCGCAGCCAATTTAGCGACAATCGAATCTTTCATTTTGTCTGGAAAGGCTTAGGGGTTAGAATACATAGAAAAATTGACAAGACAAAATATATTACCGTGTATAGCTTTATGCACGAAAATCTCCTGAGCCTGTGCTAGCATCAGCTGTGACAAGGCACCGAGCGTATCAGGATTTAAATCGGGCGTCGGATCCTGCTGTATAGCCAGCATAACCGTTGACTTTAAATGACTAAATATCCCGGCAGATTGCTAAAATGCATTAATTTATTGGTTTCATCCAGAACTGTTAATGTAATGACTTACCTGTAACAGTTTTGCTGCTAACTTGAGCCCGTCATCGTTCTCAACGCTTTGTGCTGCTGCCACGGCACTTTTTAGTGCCGCTATGTTGAATAAAATACATACTTTCTCGTACGCCAATGAGGTAATTGCTAAATATGAATTCATTATTCGAAAACTAACGTTAAATAATAATATTACATACTTAAACTCATCCGGGAACCGAAAATGTTGCCTTTATCGAAGGCATCTTTCCACTTAAACGGTACCTGTAGTTCATTGGCCGGTATTTTGCCCTCTAAAGCCACTATTTGATCATAATATCTATTCAAACAAAATATTCATTACTTACCAATACACCGAGCTTAATTTTAATTTAAAAGTTACCCGTAAATAACGTCTAAAGAGCTCTCATATTTCTCGAAAGCCTTCCATATAGCATTGTTACGTAGTTTGGAGAATTCGTTAACAGCTTCAGAACAATCTTCAGGTTTGTCTGCTGTACTGTAGCGTGATTGTATAAGATTTTTTAGCGGTGTAATTATATCTACATCGCTAGGCTTTTTTAGAGGGACAGAAATTAATAATTCTGCCATATTTTTAGCACAAATTAGAGAATATAACAATAAACAATGACTAATTTCTTATAATAAATAGATTAATCATGACTTTGACTTGTTAAGATTACGTCAACAACTTTGGCCTTGGTTTGATGTTTGACAGTTTGACGGTTAAAAGGCGTTTTCCTGCAATGCCAAGTGTCAAACAACAGCCTCACTTAATCACAGATTTCTAGATTAATGATTATTTTAGCAGTTTGACGGTTCTTTTACAACAAAACAGCAAATGATTATTTTGAATGATATTTGATTGAGTGAATTTAAATTTTTTCGATTCGGGACCAATTTGACCTTGCTGTCGAAATTTTATCAAATGATATAAGGTCAGTTTAGACGTTCCTTTTACGCCAAAGTGCAATTGAGGCGAATAATAGATTTTATTTATAGAGGAAAACGCTTATTACTATTTGATGTTGCGTAAATCACACACAACGTTGCCAATGATTTTTTTTAATAGGAATTATTGTGTTTGACAAATAAAAATTAAAACACATTTGTAATTAAGTTTATTTTCGATACTATCTATGACTAAATATTGATGGTGCATTTTCTAAAAAATGTCTACGTTTTAACGAGTATTTATTACAAAAGGCTCGTCCCGGTGTAGCAGAAATTGAACGAAAATCCGTATTAATCTGTGGTAAAACAACATTTTCCGCTACTTTTCTTTTCGTCGATGACACAGTATCGCGAAAATGTATCACAGGCAATGATAAACTATGAATATTCAAATATTTCTCAATATCTATTACCACATTCGACGTATTTCTATCAATATTTCGACTGATATTCGTAGTATTTTTCTTGGGTAAAATTCTAAAATACAACCAAAATCAAAACCCAACACGTATATGTTTACTTAAATCTAAAGGGATTACCCTTACGTTAAATTTGGGAAAAACTCTTTCCATTCCCGTATTTCATTAACTACCAATTTGTCGTAATTATTTTTACTTTTACCATTAGTTTTAAACAAATTATTTAAACTTTCTAAAGAGTTTAACACTTTTTTCGTTACTGCTTGGTCGAAATTTAAATCGTTCCAAGTATCTGTACTAGAAGAAGTATTGTTATTTGTTCTAATAATACTTAAATCACTTAAATCTGAATAACTAATATTTGATTTATCGCTTTTAATTAATTTTGTAACTTTTTGATGCATTTTTAAGTAATGGTATTCATTGAAAATTTTTTAAAATCTGTTTTGTTTGTATACAAACTGACATATGTCTAGAAACGCTACTATTGGAATGGAGTTTGCTCACACACATCATTTCAACTGATATTCTAAAATTTTATTTTATGAATTGAGTTTATAAACGAAGGCAACAAAGTGCGGTCGAGCAAAAACGTCTGATTTGTTATGCTAGACAAATTTAAAAAAATTAAATTCACGTTAATCAGTTTACTGTACCTTTTGCAAACAACAATTTATGTGAATTACTGATCGTATTCATCTCAGGTGAGCTGGACTGAAGTGACATGACATGATCATCTGTCCCAATATAAATAATATATATGCCTGTCATCACCTGTACATACGTCACAAAAAATCACATAACCAAGAATTTTTTGAGTTTTGTTTATTATGATTATGACTTCTTCAAATGACTATGTTAAAGGGAAATGCATGTCCAAATGCCCTTTAAATGAGATAAAACAGTAAGTTATATTACAATATATTACTGTATTTAATTAATTAATTTTTAAGGCGTGAACGCCATGGTTTAATACACATTTTGGAGAGATCTGACCGTAAATTAGATCAATTTCGATGTGTCAAAGCATTTTCTAGATCTGCAGCCGGTCGCAGTGACAATCTTTTAGATCCAAACAATTTGCGACCGCCAGAAGTACTACTAGAAACTGTACGGTACCTGTTAAATGAGTAATACATTAAAAATTAATATTGGGAAAATATTTAATACCTAATTGTTATTATCAGAGTTGTTATTAATCAGAGGGTACCACCAACTGTGACATACGATTTTATTTCCGATCGATTACGTGCTGTGCGACAGGATATGGTAATTCAAAATGTAGATTGTGCGAAATCTATCAATATTTTGGAACCTATCGTTCGATTTTATGCATTTTCAGCGTATTGGTATGTACCACAGACAACTTTACTGAAGTTAGTTAGTAGAGTAGGCTGTGTATATTTGTGCAGATAACAGCCATTTTCAATTTTAAGGTTATGTTCAAACGAACTCCACAAATTTGATCCATTTTTGAACACAAAACATTTAAAAGAATGTTTAGACCGATTATTACGAATTTACGATGAATATGATTGTGGAAGCCATCCCAAATTATGCGAAAATCGTTACGAATTCGAATCAATGTACGTTTTAGTGAATTTAGGCGTAACTGGAGCTATTTTTCGAGCCCTAAACCTACCGGAAAACATAAAGTTTGTATGTTTTGTTTATTTGAACGGACTCTGTTATGATTGTAAGATTTTTTCAGATCGAAAGATGTTGTGAACTGTGCAATTAAGTTGTCGATAAGTTTTATGAGGAATAACTACGTTTATTTTTGTAAAAACTTGCGAAAACTACCGGATTTATTACGATTTATAACGGTTGCAATGCATTTGAGTACAATGCGAAGGTAAATAAATGTTTGATGAATGTTATCTAACAATAATATTACAATTTTCAGGAAAACTTATCAAATAATGTCGATAGCATATTATAGTAAAAATCTATTAGGCTTTCCTATAAAGAAATTACAACAGTTACTGTTATACGAATCAGAAGAAGGTTTAGTTAAAGATTTGGATTGTTTAGGTATCAAATTTGATGAGGAATTTGTATATTTTTGTAACAAAACCGTTAAAAGTGAGGTAGGAGACTGTCAATAATTATTAACAACTAGTTCGCAATAATTAATGTTTAACATTTTTTAGGGACTTTCAATAACAGGGTGTGTTAATAGTGAAATTAATAATAATTTATCGTTTTTACCTAATTTGTTGTTGTGTAATAAATAAAATGTATAAATAAAGAGTTAAGAGGTTTGTTTTTTTATCAATATAATAGTAAATAAATTGATGTGTCATGATCAGCTGCGAATAAGCGCCGGTCAGAGATATGGAGAGTGGGGAGAATGAGCGTCAACATGCGCAAATTTTCTAATCACGGGGGCCGTTATCTTCTAGCTTAGGCTTACAGGGTATGGTCAGATTTTTAAAATACCGGGCCTTAATCTCTTATTTGCGTTTTTGTTGTAAAAGGAACATGAACTGCACACTGAAAATTATCATTGGAGTTAAGAGGTTTGTTTTTTTATCAATATAGTAAATAAATTGATGCGTCATGATCAGCTGCGAATAAGCGCCGGTCAGAGATATGGAGAGTGAGCGTCAACATGCGCAAATGTTCTAATCACGGGGGCCGCCATCTTCTAGCTTAGGCTTACAGGGTATGGTGAGATTTTTATAATAACGGGCCTTAATCTCTTATTTGCGTTTTTGTTGTAAAAGGAACATGAACTGCACACTGAAAATTATCATTGGATTAGGCGTTTGGCATCGATACAAATGTCACTTTAGTGAGGTGAGTGAACATTGCTCATATTTTGTTGTGAATGAAAACACGTAATGATTGACATGAATAAATATGTCACTTTAAATTTATTTGACAACTTTTTTTAAATATTTTTATTTTATAAAAAGTGGGTATAGCTTTTAGTTTTTGCACCCAGAAGACTATGGTATCGTATCCAGAAAATGCCTAAAAGTAAGCACATTACCATTATAACTACCATATTGTTTAATTAGCAGTTTTTAATTAAGTAATTTCTGAAGACTAAACCATTAGGTATAAACTTTGTTAAGTTGGAGATTGTTTAAATTTGTACATTTGCCTGAAATTCAGAAATATATTGCAGGTCGTGAATGTTCTCCAGAGAAATGTCCAATTGAAAACCCATTGAACAGGCCGATATCCCCGCAAATCGTGCACAGAACAAACATACCAAACGATAGTACACTAAATAACGCTCCTAAAAATACACAATTTAGTTTCCCTCCAGCGTTCACATCAAGCAATAATAACTCACAAGCTGTCGATGATCAGCGTCATTTGGCAACTGGCGGTGCGACAGATCCGTTTGCCAGACAACAAGAAGAAGAGTCTAGCTTAAGGAGATCGCAAACTGCAGCGGGCGCACCACAAACTGGCTCTAGAGGTGTGACGAAAATGTCAAACATCATTGACAGTAACGATAGTAGTATTGTCACAGATAAAGTGACAGCGACGAAGATGGGCGTGTTGTATTATTTACAAACTGTGCGTGAGCCAATTGTTGATTACCAGGAGACGCGTGGTATAGCGCGTAATGAAGAGATTACTTTTGTGACGTTAATTACGTCACTCTGTACGCAAGCGTATACAGCGGCCATTACGATTTTGGTAATGCTGTGGAATCTGATGCCACTAGTTGATGGTTTTGTGTATTTCTTTCGGTTTGTGTTAGACAAAATTATCGATATTTTACAAACGGATGATATGAAAGAGAAGGCGATTAAAGGAACGATTTTTGTCGGTGAATTAACTGTCACATTGTTTTTGATTTTTTTAATAATGGGATTGATATTTATGCCGGTCTATGTTCTGCTAGCGCAGTTGGTTAGTAAAATTTTTAGTATGATTGCCTGGTAAAATGATAATAAAACAATTATTTTGACGCTAAACTTGTTTTATTTAATTATTATATTTGTCATAATTGTATTACCGTTGGTGGAATACGGCCACGTCTTATATGTATACGCATAGTTGCGGCATGCTTGCACTAATAACTTTTATTAACAAAGTATGCTTAGATATTACATTAGCTAAAATTAAAACTAAAGGGAAAATTTTATACAGGATGACCCAATTTTTTATATGGTTCAATGAGAAAAACAACCATTCCGTTCACTAATAAACGCGCAAAATTGCAAGTCAGTTGAATGAAAGAAAACTTGTGCATTTATCTGCATGAAAATACTTCAGGTCAATTCTGTGTTAAATCGATAGTGTTAAGTATATACAGGGTGAAAAATATAAAAACGGCATTTTCGAAAAACTACAAATATGCTTATTCTAGAAGCTAAATTTATGAAATTGTTATCATGTGGGTAAGAGAATATGTTGATTTCGAAAATAGTTCAACAAAGTTCGGGGACTACTATGTTGCGCACGGTCAATTTTTTTCAATTAATATCAAATAAATCTAACAAACTACAAAAGTACCAGAATCCTTAATTATTCATAATACAAAATAACCAGATGAAGGAGTACCCATGGGCCATATAACAACACCACAGGTCTTAACAATAACTATATAAAACATAAAAACAACCAAGTAGAACCCAAACAACAATATTATTGATGTTTAATAAAAATTTCCCATGCATCTCCGCAGATCAGTCAGGAATCTGCCAATTTTACCATCGAAAAAATCTAGTTCTTTATGTAAATTAAATGTATTCGTCAACTTACAAGCTCTAGTCAATGGCGCACGTCCCTCATAGTTGGGTCGAAGATACGACACTTCGAATATATAATTGTTGCGGGCATAGTATTGCGAAACAAGTACCAAAAATGCTAAACGAACTTAATAGATCGTCAAATAAAGATACAGTTATTTGATGTAAAGTCCGTTTCTTTTTTATAAGAAAAAAACCATAACCTAATTTGAAAAATGTGCTTTATTTTATTTATTCATTTTTTCATTAAAGATATTTGACAAAACTCAATAGAAAAAAATGTAACAATAAAGTTTCATAGTTGTACAATGTTTAAACTTAACATTTTTTGTTAGTCATTTAAATTATTTTTAATTTAATAATATCTGTCTTTATATTATTTATATTTTTATTATAATAATTAAACAAATTGTTGTTTTAATAATATCACAATAATTAATTAATATGAATATATCTAATTGTTGGTAATATACAAAAATGTACAATTCCATATTATTTTTAAAATTAATTCAATGTGCCTGACTTTTGTTGTTTGTAATTTCGGTAATTTTAAACATTTAAAGCAGCCATCTTTTTTAAATTTTTTTATTTTACATTTTTTTTTATTTAATGTATTTTACAATGGCACAATATTTTTTAGAAAGCATTTTTTTTAATTATATTTTATTTGGTAATATTGTCCTTTTAATAATTGTTTTTATTTGTATTTTATGAAGTACTGTAGCGCCCCTATACTTTCATTACCACCCACATAATTTGTTAAAAACTAGTATTAGTAGGATTGTCTTTTATGTTTTAAATTCTTTATAAATAAAAAGTTAAAAACAACTCTTAAATATTGGAATGGGGGAGTAAACAAAATTTGGTGGGATATTTTTTTGTAGCGACCTTTAAATGTACGAATAGGGTCCGTCTGTTAGGGCGCTACAAAGTAATAGTCAGGAATTTTCGTCTTTATTGGTGCCCCCGCCGCCTGTACCTTGCGTTGAACCACCCCCACCACGGTTTGGATTCGTACCACTACCTCCACTGTTAGCCCCTACAGCACTCCCGCCTCGCACTTGTTTGTATTCCATCCCAGGATCAAATTGCATTAAAACAAACACCTGGAAAAAATATTTATTTCATGGATGCAAATATGTCCTAACATCTTTGGAGTTGCCCTATTGCACCATAGATTATTCTGTCAGTAGAACTTACTTGATCTGTAGGTAGTAAATGAAAGTCATCTGGTGGATTCGTGATAACATATCGCTTACTACTTGCATCACATGATGAACTTGTGTCTCGAAATCGATACAATCCAATACATAACATTCCAAATTGCTTCAAAGCTGCCACAAACAAATCGCCATACTTTCCGGTCTCTCCAAATTGCGCCAATGGTCCATCGTATAGACCTATTTGTCCGACACGACATCGATCTCTGTTTGATAAACTCTCAGTTGTGCTGTAACCACCACGTAGTCCAGCACCCTCGGCTAGAATTAACTCTAATTCCGGTGTAGCACCACCGGTTATTAATGACCGGATTAGCGTCAACGCGTTCTGATTGAAGTAAGTCTAGAAAAAATAATTGTGGCTAAATTTCGTAGTGATTTACATGGAGGAATATTACTTACAGTCGACATAAGTGAGTCCAAGACGCTTACAGCGAACGCGGTACCACATGCAAAAGGTTGCGTCAAATATAATTCGGTATCAGGATCATCATCGTCATCTTGATCCAGGAACTGCACGTTACTGTCATTTACAAGTTCTAAAACATTATAATTAGTGTTATTTTAAGTGTAAACAAATCCATAAGATAAAGAAGAGACCTGTGATCATTGGTACATTTGCACCATACACTGAACCGCGTCTTTGTAAGATTATAGGGCTGCCAACTGGTGTGCCGTTCTCTGCATCGGCCCCACTCTGACTTAAGACACCTATCGTGTCATCAAATGTCATTGCTTTAATGTTAAGCGAAGCTAAAATTGCTTCTTTATCCGCTAGAGTTGGATCGTCGTTACTCGGCACTTTCGCCGATAAAATACAACACATGTCACATAAATTGACGTTGACAGCACGTAAGTCAGCACGACTCAGTGGAGAGCCCTAGAAAAATCCTACTATAACCAACTATAATAATTATATGTGTGTAAAGTTACATTGAGAACGGATATCTTCGGTAAATTTTGTAGCATTTTCCATTCTCTTCGTATATAGTCGACCGATCCAACTATAACGACATGTTTTAATTCGTGATAGTGAAAATTGCTGGCGCGTAGTGGCATCACAAGATTTCTGAGGCCTATTAATGGAGAGTCTGGGTCTGCAAACAGACAGACGACTACGTGACCGTTGAGTACTGTCATAGCCGCTTGATTGCGATCCTGAAATTTTCGGTATTAGAATTTCATTTTGAAATCAATTGTTAAATAAAATTCCATCTAAGAATCTTGTAGAAAGACGTTAGATGAAGTTGCCAGTTGTGTTAATTAAATTTCCGCGCACGCAACGGGTATACTAATCATTGAAAACCGCCCTTAATTTACTAACAGTGATGTGTAAATTGACTTACCAAAATACAATCTTCTAGATTTCTAGCTGGACCCCAATGGAACATACCCGTACTGTCATACTTCATTTCAGTTTTTTCAAAATCGAAATCTTTCGCCTGATCATCGGCTAAACCAACTGGTAAATTAACACCGTTACTATTCTGATTTGTACCGCCACTGCTCCGACTTGTAGGCCTATTACAATAAATTAATTAGTTCTTTAATTATTTAATTAATTTAATAACTTTGATATAACATGAACGGAACTTTACACTAAACTACGAACGAAACTGTAAATTGTCCATGCAAATAGTTCAGTGTATTGTGACAACTAGCTCGAAGGATCAATTTGTACGTTCGCTAGCAAAAGAATATATGTGTTTTTGATGTGTGTGTGAAAAGCTTCTAATTTACCGTCTAAAATACGTCGAATAAATTTAAAGCTAAAGCATACATGAGTTTTTTCACTTCGTAGGCTAAATGGTAGCCCGCATAACTGGTTGTATCTTGCTCCGCTGTCCTGCAAAATACCTCAGCAATAACACACATAACAAAAAAAAAAACAAAACAACCTGACACAGAATAATTTATATACAAAAGTATCCATGAGTGCTAATATGCCGCACTGCAAAGTATAGTTACAGGCTGGAGGTTTATTGCACCAATAGTCGTAACGTTGTTAATAGAATGATGTAGAATGCTTAAATGTTTTTAGTACCTGTTGCCATAATTATTTGCAGTGGACTCTGGAGTTGGCCGAGTTATGTTTGGTTTGACTTTATTCACTTGTTTTGTGGTAGCGTTCAATATTGTTGCATTTGTATTTGGTAGGGTGCTGTTTCTGTGGTTTTGATTTCTGTGCGCCACTGAAATTTCCAAAAACAGCTATACTCAGTACAATGTGTCCCATTTTGGTCAAGTATGTAGGATATTTCAATGCTTAGCAGAGATAGAATGCTGCGATGCGAAAACCGCAAAACTCTCTCTCTCTCTCCTAACAATGCAAATACCCTACCCTCTGGACCAAAATGGCACACAGTGTACAGTAAAAATAAATCCCTTTTGCACATGTTTTAATTATTTATTTATTTATTAAATTGGTTTTATTATTAAAAACAAAGAATACACTTACAAAGTATATCGTCATGTCTATTATTAATGTCACCTGTAAAAGTAAAACAAAAAAACGTTTAATGCAATAAATAATAAAATTAACCTGCTAAATTATCACTTAAGAACAATAATTAAAATAACGTTTTACAATTATTATTAAAAATGTTTAATCAATTTTTTTCGGCCATGGGTGCAATAGTGTTTTAAACTTTGAGTAGCCACTTTGCACCAGTATTACGAGGCATATTTGAACAATTTTGAGATTTGACAATGGGATACCGTTTTAAAAATATTCCGTCTCCAGTTACTCCCATACTTCTATAAAACCCGGTATATTGTGTAAATCTCTGTAAATCAAACTGTTTCGGTTGAGTAATAAAGCAAATATTATTTATGAACAAAATTTATTTAACATCCGTTTTGTAATATTGCAATAGGCTTACACCTAAAGTGTTAGGACATAATAGCCACAACCAATATAAGCAAAATTAGTAAATTCTTATTTTAATTATTGCTTGAGTAGTAATTAACATACTGTAATGGTGTGTTGATTTAATTTAAAAAAAAAGTGTTTTTTACACAAATAAATAACAATATTATCAATCGATCTAATTTAAAAAAAAAACTAATTATTAATTACGAGCTATAACTACATAAAGTAATATTCTCATTATTTTTGGTTTTTAGGTAGTGTTATCATTAAAAATGAATAATAAATAATGTGCAGCAGAGTTTCTCAAGAAGCCTTGTTAGAAAACACAGCAAAATTAACATAAAATAATGATTGATTAGAAGCCAGTATGTACATAAAGTTAAGCAACAAGTTGTTAAGCCTTTATTTTGCGGTTCTTCTGGTTTTGTAGTGCGTAGTATCAAATATACCTAAGAAACTTTTAATTTAATAATAGGTGCGGTTTTATAAAATTATTTGTTTTAAGAAATACCTCGTATATGAACTTTCTTGGGCAACTCTGGCGGTGTGAAAGTAGGAGGAGGATGATGGTCATCTGTAAAATTACACATTAACCTAAACCCTAATCAATTAACATCTATCTAAACACGCAATTTTTTTTTCACGTCTAAAACGTCTAAATTTACTGTACTATTATAGTTTGTTACAAAATAGTATTTTTTGTCCATAAGTGCTAATATGATGCAACTTTTCCGGTATTGCCCTATTGCGCCAATTATTTTTAAGAAATAGTCCGGAGATGGAAGTCCCATTTCGAATCCCAAACCGTGTAATTCTTTTTATATATTTTTTGACAATATTGACAAAAAATTTGTCTATATTGTGTTTGTTTGGCCATTAGCGTTCTGAAACTATTTTATTTAAGTATTTAGAAGTGTAAAACATCGACACAATGAATTATTTATAAACATTCTTATATTAAACCATTGATAATGGGCATTATTTACATTTATAATAATCTAAAATTCACGTTTTGAACAATTATTATAAACATTGTCATGCGTAATTATATTTTTGGTGCAATAGGCCATCTCCTTAAACGTTGGGGCATAGTAGCACCAAACTAAAATAATACAGTATTCCTCTAATCGTGCAAAGGTTGTTTTTAATAGAAATTTAAAAGCGAATAACAATGCAAATAATGCTGAAAAGTACAAGTCAAAAACGAAACATGCCTCTAGAATAACTAAGGTTGATTGTGGAAGAGATTATATCTGATTTGATCATGCATTAAATTCCTTTTAATTTGGGGGAGTATTTTAATTCATTTAAAAGCGCTATTTTCATTGATTTTGTATATTACTTGTATTTAATTAAATTATAACTTACATGGGAATTTAATTTCAGCTTCACCTATTGTTTTTTTTTTGTTTTTTTGTAAATAAAAATTAAATCGTTAAAATTATAATATTTAAGACATATTTTCTAATTATTTTAAAACACAAATCTAATAACAAACGAACAACATTGAGATAGTAAATGTTTATATATAAGAAAACTAATATAATATTGTTTTTTTGTAATATTTTTTTAGTGTGAGTTTCGTGTTGATTTTTAAATATTTTTAATTTACGTACTTGCCCTTCCTACCAATTGAATTGCACGAACGCCTTTCCTGAATGTGGCTACTGCAAAAATTGTCAAGAGATTGTTCAGACAAAATATCAAAAAATACTTTGTATATTATTAAAAATTAACTAGCTATATTTTTTTAAATTTAAATGTTGATACTACAAAAAGCGCATTGGAAATGGTATTAATTATTTATTTGTTTGTTAGTCTTGTTATCAATTCTAAACAAAAAAACAAAACAAAATAAAAACACACTACAACTAAAAAATAAATTAATAGAATTGGACGTCGAAAGCACGATGACCACAAAGCGGTAAATTAGCATTTTTTGTGTTAATGTTTCTGCATTGAAAAAACCCTACCATCTAAATATCTGTGGTAGTTAAGAGTCTGTTTAACCATGCCCGTTTGCATCAGGAGCATCCCGACATCTGTAAGACAAAAATTGACAAAAAAAAAAACAAACCAAATAATAATAAAATGAAAAATATGTATTATCAAAAACGAAAATCGTGGAATGCCTTATGTGTGAATTAAAAGTTGTTTGTTTATATTTATTGCTTTATTTAAATTAAAATAGAGTTGTATCTATAACCCCTTTTTTTATGGAATTAATTAAATATTAGGTGATCATGCATTATATATTTTTTTATTTAAAAAATATGTGCAAAAGGGAAATAGTTTTTTATACAAAAAATAATGTGAAAAAAACAAATATATAAATATATATTACATTCATAAAAAAATTTAAATCGACAGGCATTGAAAAAAGGGAGATACCTAGATTATCTTTCAAAAATAAAAAAACTAAAATATATGTACAAAAAAATTATTTTGATTTTGTAAAGTTTTGTAGTGTAATTTTGTTGATTTACGTCAAACTTAAACTAAAACAAATCCAAAGAACACAATATTGTTAAATTATTATTTTTATTCTAAATTGACAAACAAAATCGGAACAAAGATAATTGTTTGAAGACCATTAATTGTGTTTATTGACCGAAAAAAGTCTAGAAAAGATTTTCCAAAGCACAAAAGCAGGTAAGTTTTCCATGTTTTTTTTAATAACAATTTATGGTCTCTTTGTTTTATTAAAATACAAATAATATTATTTCTACGTGAATTAATAGACAAAAATAAAACTGGCGAAAATGAAATAGGAATCAATCGTCAGTTTTATAAGCTTCAACAAAGTTAGTTAAAAATGCGATAAAGCATATTCGAAACTACATATATTTCAGTTTATTTTTTTTTCCTTTTGATTAATTATTAGAACAATAAAAAAAATTGAAAGCGGATAGAGAGAATTGCAAAATGGAATAAATAGTCAAATGATGAAAATAAAATAAATAATCATTAAGGGAGTAGTCAGGCAAAAAATGATACACTAGTTAGATTTTTGTATCTGGTTAAAAAACAAAAGATTAAATAATATATAAACTTCATACGTCAAATCGTATATCAATGTGTTGTCAAAGATGTCATTTACCTAGATCATGTGACCAATTACGTTGCTGTGTTGCCACTATAAATTCATTTATGACAAATTATTTACTTTCTTGTTACTATTTGTTGTTGTAGCAATTTGGATATTTGCTTCTTTTCTTTTTCACTCTACCCAATAAAATTATTAAATAAGGAAATTTAAGTTTTATTTGAGAAATTAGATAGTATTAGAAGTTAAATATCCAAATTGCAATTAGTAACAAATAGAATTTCCTTTAGAAATCACCAGCAGTTTAAATTAAATAAAACAAAAAACCTGAAGTAATAAACATTATAAACAAAATTAAAAAATTATCAACTTACAATTTTTGCATTTGCATTTTTTTATCAACGTCTCGTCTTTGATCTCATCATGACAGGCCTTACAATAGAACCATGCTCTGTAAAAAAATCATATAAAAATATCCCTTCGAGCTGGAATTTAATATTATCGATATTATTACCTTTTGACTTCATCTGCAGATTGTGCAATAAAAAATCCTTGTGTGTTTGCCACAATTTTGGCACCACGTGGGTTAATAGAGATTTTATTATCAGCACCCTCAAGACCCTTAACTTCAATAGCAAGCAAAAGAAGTTTGAGTTTCGTGAAACATAATCTGTGAAATTAATTATGGGTTAATTAATAGTAAAAATAAACGGTTTTTATGTCATGCATAAGCCCATCAAAGTGTTAAGAATTATTTTGTAAGTTTGTTGAATATGTGTAATGCAGTGGCGGCACGTTATGGGAGACGAAGTATTATTGCAAAAAGAAATAATTAAATATGTTATGTCGGTTTCTTTAAGTACCCACGTGCCGCCACTGGTGAAATGTTAATTATGTACAGTATAAATAAAGCAGTGTTGCCAAAGCAGGGACTTCTAATATTGATAATTGGCATTTTTTTAATACAAGAAATTAACACAGTTTCATAAGTGGTAAAACGTCTAACTTTATATATACAGGGTGCAGTAGAACGAACTTGATCCAGGTGATAATCCAACGATACGAATTCGTATGACGAGCCATTTTTTTGAAGACACAGCCTTGTTTCTACTTGGTAGATGGTGTGATTTAATTCTGAATTCCACACACGTGAAAATCGATCGCAAACTTTTAAATTTTTTAACGACCGAGATGGCCTGGAATACCATCGACTTTGTTTATAAAATTTGTGTTAATTTCTTCTCTACAACTAATATCCGTTTTTGAGTATGTTATGTAATTTGTAATTTAAAAAACTACATTCAATAATTATAGCGCACTATTAAAAACAAAACAAAAAACACTGTTTATTCTATTTATACGTATCTCCGCACATGGGGAATTCCAAAAGTGAAAGGTACGAGAACAAGGTTATGTTTGCTTAAAATTTTGTACTTACTTTTAATGAATTTTTAAGAACAAACTTCTATTTTTTCGTACATTGTAAAATATAATAAACAAAATGACATTTTTGTACTTTTTGCCACCCTGTATAAAAAATTGAATTTTTAATAAAGAATTTCTTATTAGTTTTCCACTCGCAAGCTTTTATTAAGAGTGTATTTTTTTGCATCATGCAAAATAAGGGAAGTTTACTCTTAAACAAAATCACATTTTTGTACTTGTTGCCCACTCTGTATAAAAAATTGAATTTTTAATGAAGAATTTCTTATTAGTTTTCCAATCGCAAGCTTTTATTACGAGTGTATTTTTTTGCATCATGCAAAATAAGGGATGTTTACTCTTAAACAAAATTACATTTTTGTACTTGTTTCCCACCCTGTATAAAAAAATTGAATTTTTAATGAAGAATTTCTTATTAGTTTGCCAATCGCAAGCGTTTGTTAAGAGTGTATTTTTTTGCATCATGCAAAATAAGGGATGTTTACTCTTACACAAAATGACACTTTTGTACTTGTTGCCCACCCTGTATAAAAAATTGAATTTTTAATGAAGAATTTCTTATTAGTTTTCAAATCGCAAGCGTTTGTTAAGAGTGTATTTTTTTGCATCATGCAAAATAAGGGATGTTTCCTCTTAAACAAAATAACATTTTTGTACTTGTTGCCCACTCTGTATAAAAAATTGAATTTTTAATGAAGAATTTCTTATTAGTTTTCCAATCGCAAGCTTTTATTAAGAGTGTATTTTTTTGCATCATGCAAAATAAGGGATGTTTACTCTTAAACAAAATTACATTTTTGTACTTGTTTCCCACCCTGTATAAAAAAATTGAATTTTTAATGAAGAATTTCTTATTAGTTTTCAAATCGCAAGCGTTTGTTAAGAGTGTATTTTTTTGCATCATGCAAAATAAGGGATGTTTCCTCTTAAACAAAATAACATTTTTGTACTTGTTGCCCACTCTGTATAAAAAATTGAATTTTTAATGAAGAATTTCTTATTAGTTTTCCAATCGCAAGCGTTTGTTAAGAGTGTATTTTTTTGCATCATGCAAAATAAGGGATGTTTACTCTTACACAAAATGACACTTTTGTACTTGTTGCCCACCCTGTATAAAAAATTGAATTTTTAATGAAGAATTTCTTATTAGTTTTCAAATGCCAAGCTTTTGTTAAGAGTGTATTTTTTCGCACCATGCAAAATAAGGGATGTTTACTCTTAAACAAAATTACATTTTTGTACTTGTTGCCGACCCTGTATAAAAAATTGAATTTTTAATGAAGAATTTCTTATTAGTTTTCAAATCGCAAGCTTTTGTTAATAGTGTATTTTTTCGCATCATGCAAAATAAGGGATGTTTTCTCTTAAACAAAATGACATTTTTGCACTTGTTTCCCACCCTGTATAAAAAATGGAATTTTTAATGAAGAATTTCTTATTACTTTTCAAATCGCAAGCTTTTGTTAAGAGTGTATTTTTTTGCATCATGCAAAATAAGGGATGTTTTCTCTTAAACAAAATGACATTTTTGCACTTGTTTCCCACCCTGTATAAAAAATTGAATTTTTAATGAAGAATTTCTTATTAGTTTTCAAATGCCAAGCTTTTGTTAAGAGTGTATTTTTTCGCACCATGCAAAATAAGGGATGTTTACTCTTAAACAAAATGACATTTTTGTACTTGTTGCCGACCCTGTATAAAAAATTGAATTTTTAATGAAGAATTTCTTATTAGTTTTCAAATCGCAAGCTTTTGTTAATAGTGTATTTTTTTGCATCATGCAAAATAAGGGATGTTTACTCTTAAACAAAATAACATTTTTATACTTTTTGCCCACCCTGTATAACAAAATACATTTGTCTCATTAAAATCGTATTTTTCAAACAAGAATAAATTTTTTTGAAAGAATAACTTTTTATCATATCTCTCATCATTTGGTTTATATGAGCTTTCTTAAAAATGTACCTAAACCCCATCCGCGGACATACTGTATAATATGGTTTTTATGTTAATTATTATTTGTGTTATTAGTAATTAGTATAATATTTATATTTGTGTGTTTTTTTTTTAATATCTATTCTGTTCTAATTAATTCTTACTCGCTAGCTTGTGTAAAAGACATTCCGGTAAAAGACGGTGACAGTGTTTCGGTATACATTTCACACCCGGTGCCTTGTAGATAATCATTTTGCCACACTTGCGTATCGGGCGACTGTAAAAGAATATCAGTCACGTTGTAGAGATGTTTAAACTAACCGTACGTAGGTATTATAGTTGCCAATATTCAAATATTAGAATCGGAATAATAATATAGCGATATCACAAAAGCTATAGCAAAGTTTTGCTCAAAAATAAATAAAGGAAATTATAAGAAAAACAAATAAATATAATGTAGTGGATTGTAAATGAAAAATTACTTAAATGAAAATATAATTTTTAGGCTATTTATAATAATATACAGGGTTACAACTAATTTAGTGCTCACTATTTGGATTTTCCTAAAACTATTATCGTAGTTATAGGAGAATCTTAATTAGAGCTACCAATTTGGTTAAAGTTGCTTTGGAACAATAAATATCTACAGGGGTTTTCAAAATACACGGTGAAAACTAAAGCTTGATAACTTTTCATTTATTTTTCTAAGAGGATTTTAAGTCTTTTGTTTTGATAGCTATACATAAATATTATACAGGACGTAAGAAAGATTACTTGTGCAAAAAGAAACAGATTTTGACGATATACAGGGTGTCCAAGATAAGAATGGGATAGCATTGGAATCTTGGAAACGGTAGGAGTTACAATGTCGGTTAAATTAGAGAAAAGTTGTACAATTTAAACACCTTTTAAATGGTGTTTTCAAAAGTAAAGTAACTTTAGCCGTTTTTGAGAATTTTTGAAAAAACAATTTTTTGCCCATTTTCGTTTTTATTTATTTCTGACGTTATTTTTACAGATATAAAAAAATTAAAAGCACTTTCTCATTGTTACTTTTTGAGGAGAGTAAGATAGCGTTTACAAATTTTCACTATGACGTTTCGTTTTTGAAAAACCATCATCAACTTTGTTTTTTTAAATGCGGCCCTGGATTTTTTATTGTTAAATTTAAAGCAATTTTCAATTCAATTTTGTACGCGGTTTTTTAAATTTAGTAGAAATTTGTGTGCTTTTTGAAGTTATTAAAAAAACGACGATTTTTCTCGAATAAGTTTAAATAATTGCTAAAAATATTGAAATCTTGTTTAAACCATTACGTGTGATATACCATCTATTTTTGAATTGAAAATGGATTTAAATTTAACAATAAAAAATCCAGGGCCGTATTTAAAAAAACGAAGTTGATGATGGTTTTTCTAAAACGAAACGTCGTAGTGAAAATTTGTAAACGCTCTCTTATTCTCCTCAAAAAGTAACAATGAGAAAGTGCTTTTAATTTTTTCATATCTGTAAAAATAACGTCAGAAATAAATAAAAACAAAAATTGGCAAAAAATTGTTTTTTCAAAAATTCTCGAAAACGGCTAAAGTTAGTTTACTTTTGAAAACACCATTTAAAAGGTGTTTAAATTGTACAACTTTTCTCTAACTTAACCGACATTGTAACTCCTACCGTTTCCAAGATTCCCATGCTATCCCATTCCCTGTAGATATACAGGGCGACCCATTAAGATATCTCAAGATCTATAAGCGATAGACAAAAAAATCCTTTACAAAACTTTTAGGCACTGAAGAGATGAACAGCCGAAAAATGTTTTCAAATATACAGGGTAGTTCACAAACGCACAACAGACCAATTGATGCTCCTTTACGCCCTATCCATCTTATAAGGAAAGTTAGTTCGTGTGTACTTGTTTATAGGTATAGGGTTGTCTTTAATTTAAGCCCTAGAGTATATTTTTCATATTTGGCATAAATGTGAACACTTAAAAGAGAATGTCACTGAACAATTTTTATCTAATTTCGCTCAAATAGTTTGGAAAATCACCATGGTATTTTTTACTCAATTAGTTGTTACCCTGTATAATACTAAGTAATATAGAACTTTTGTTTTATTATATCCCTATCGTATCCAGATTGAAAAAAATTGTTCTTGGGAACCAATAACGCTTGCACAATACTAAGACGCATTTATTAGCGTTTTTAATTTATAAAGACCCGTCTTTGCTTTGTGATTGTGTCTAGAAACGAGTGTAGTTGTTAGTAAAAGAACTCATCTAAATAGGTACTACAACAGATCGATAAACAAAATTTTACAAAACTAAACAAAAAAAAAACAAAACAAATAAAACAAGGAAAGTAACAATGTTTGACGATCATTTTTCTTTATTTTCTTTTAATGTCCACTTACTCCGCCGCTTGAGCAAACGGAATCCCTATAAAGGACGGACTAAGTGTCTCCGTATACATTTCCATACCCGTGCCCCTCAAATAGTCGTTTGTCCAAATTTGCATACCAGGCGACTGGAACGCGGCATTTGTTAAATAAAAAAAGCGCATAATTAAAAAAAAAATCACTTACAGTTTTGAAAGATCGCATAGCGAACAGATTCGCCATCATCGTTGAAAATCCTGGTGCTAAACATGACTGCGCTATAAACCCCAGTTTGAGTTCTGCCAAACAAATAACGTCATCGCCTTGTTTCCAGTCCCATGAAGGTATGTTGAGCAAGTAGGCCTATTTGAAAATTATGATTAATACAATTATTATTATTTCGAAATTGTTTTACCTTATTGTGATACTGCATTAATTGGATAATAACGCGAATATCGTCGCTATAGTTTTTTATTGAAATTACTCGCATTATATTTGCGGCATCTTCAGCATCTGGATCCTGGCAGTATTTGTTAGCCAAAACTAGGCATGCGTCTGCCTCGTGAACCTGGAATTTATTAAATCTTCACACTGACACTTAAGGTACAACAAATGTGGAAACAATGTATCATTTAGGATTTATTTTTAAATAAGTTTGAAGGTCTAAGGGGTTATTTTCAATATCGGTATAGATAAACCAAGTTATATCCAAGTCAACTGTTGTTGATGACGGAAATGAAGACCGAAATTTGTTCTACATTGTAACCATGTCTTTTCAGAATAGAATGGGGTTGTTTTTATTATAAAAATTTCTTTTTAAATATTTTTAAATAAGTTTGAAGGTCTAAGGGGTTATTTTCAGTATCGATATAGATATGCCCAAGGAAACTGTTGCTGATGACGGAAATGAAGATCGAAATTTGCTCTACAATATCATCCTGTCTTTTCTGAATAGAATGAGTTTGGTTCTATTACAAAAATTTCTTTTTTAAATAAGTTTGAAGGTCTATGGGGTGGTTTTCAATATCCGTATAGATAAACCAACTTATAGCCAAGAAAACTGTTACTGATGACGGAAATAAATATCGAAATTTGCTCTACATTGTCACCCTGTCTTTTCAGAATAGAATGGGGTTGGTTTTATTATGAAAATGGCTTTATAAATATTTTTAAATAAGTTTGAAGGTCTAAAGGGTTATTTTCAGTATCGATATAGATATACCCAAGGAAACTGTTGCTGATGACGGAAATGAAGATCGAAATTTGTGCTACATTGTGATCCTGTCTTTTCAGAACAGAATGGGGTTGGTTTTATTATAAAAATTTCTTTTTAAATATTTTTAAATAAGTTTGAAGGTCTAAGGGGTTATTTTCAGTATCGATATAGATATGCCCAAGGAAACTGTTGCTGATGACGGAAACGAAGATCGAAATGTCTGCTACATTGTAACCCTGTCTTTTTAGAATAGAATGGGGTTGGTTTTATTATAAAAATTTCTTTTTAAATATTTTTAAATAAGTTTGAAGGTCTAAGGGGTTATTTTCAGTATCGATATAGATATGCCCAAGGAAACTGTTGCTGATGACGGAAACGAAGATCGAAATGTCTGCTACATTGTAACCCTGTCTTTTTAGAATAGAATGGGGTTGGTTTTATTATAAAAATTTCTTTTTAAATATTTTTAAATAAGTTTGAAGGTCTAAGGGGTTATTTTCAGTATCGATATAGATATGCCCAAGGAAACTGTTGCTGATGACGGAAATGAAGATCGAAATTTGTGCTACATTGTAATCCTGTCTTTTCAGAATAGAATGGGGTTGGTTTTATTATAAAAATTTCTTTTTAAATATTTTTAAAAAAGTTTGAAGGTCTAAGGGGTTATTTTCAGTATCGATATAGATATGCCCAAGGAAACTGTTGCTGATGACGGAAATGAAGATCGAAATTTGTGCTACATTGTAATCCTGTCTTTTCAGAATAGAATGGGGTTGGTTTTATTATAAAAATTTATTTTTAAATATTTTTAAATAAGTTTGAAAGTCTAAGGGGTTATTTTCAATATCGATATAGATAATCCAACTTATATCCAAGTAAACTATTGTTGATGACGGAAATGAAGATCGAAATGTCTGCTACATTGTAACCCTGTCTTTTTAGAATAGAATGGGGTTGGTTTTATTATAAAGATTTCTCTTTAAATATTTTTAAATCAGTAGTAGACTTGTTGCGACCGTATCAAAAGTTAACTTTCGGCATGATTACGTCTTGTATACGAGGGAGAAATGTATCAAAAAACGCTGCATTCGATGCCCTTTTATAATGTAGACTTGAGAACGGATAGCCACCTGTATAATCGTTAAATGTATATGTTTTACATTGAGTTTGGATACACTATACGTGAAAATTGTTTATTTGTATACACTGTTTCCAAATTTGTTCAAATTTACAGAAACCTTGACTATAAAAGTAATCTACATACTAATACCAAAAATGTATAATATGTTGAATTTTTATTTGATGCAGTAATTGTACATGCAAAAATAGCTAGAAAATCAAACAGCTACTTTTCTAAAACCTAATTTTACGAAAAATATATTACGAAACGTACTACATACCCTTAACTTTTAGTTTTTTATTTTATTTATTTTTTGCATTGATCTCATTTTTTTTTTAACACTAAAATATTGTCATTCTTGATTCATTTTACGAGGCAAGCTAGATAAGTTTTCAACTAACGCACTTAATTATTTTTTTTTATCTAAAATCTCTCGTATATAAAAATTACTAATTCTAGACATATAGTTATTACTTTTTTAAAAATCTTAAAACTAACCTTGACTCTCTGCAGATCGATAGGGTTCATGATTGTACCTTGGAAAAATTCTACGGTAGTGAAATGCCTTTTGAATAGACCCTCCAATTCAAGGTCTGGCGGTTTTCTAACATCCATTTTTTATTATCAAACATACGAAAAAACAAAAGAAAAGCATAAACACTAGAAAACAATGACTATGAACTAAAGTAAAAAATATTTTTAACCATTCCAAGTGAAAATAAATTAAGTATAAAATGGGATAAGTTTTAATAATGTAGTTTCGCTGTTGTACCATGCTTATTAAGTTTAGAAATTCAATTTGTGCACGAAATTTTTGGAACTGATTTTGATATAACAACAATAATTTCATTCAGATTAACTTGAGAAAAAAATTCATTGAATTGACAATACTGTTTTGCAGTCAAATAAACTTCTCTTTGGGATAAAAAAGAGCGCAGTGGACTCCCAAACCAAGGGATATTTACGCAGGAGAAGGATATTATGAAGGGCTATCTGCATGCCAAACGACATGCGAAGGCAGTGTTATTATATATACGAGGTCTGTTCAAAAAGTTCCCGGAATTTTTGAATTGCGCGCGTCTGGAGAGTCCGGTGGTCAAAATTTTTAAAACCCAACCCCTTTTTTTTTTTTTTTTTTTTTTGAGGACGTAGTCTGCGCCAATAGGGGCTAACAGAAACTAGAGGACCTCCTGAAACGCTGTTTTGTCTGGAACCGCTTACGCATTACTTCAGACAACCAGCTTGTCTTTATTAACATTTTTTTATTGTGTTGGTACACATGTCCCTAATGTATGGTGAAATTTTCAGCTGTATTCATTGTTTACATTCTGTCTTGTAGCGGCTGGTGTAGACGTGTTTTTTTGAGCTCGGCGATTTTTGTTAGTTTAAACAATGGAAGAATTGAAGAGTCAAAGAATTTGTATTAAATTTTGCGTGAAAAATGAAATAAAGTGTAACCAAGTGTGCGAAGAGCCTACGGTGAGTCTGCTATGAAAAAAACAAGTGTTTACGAGTGGTATAAGCGTTTCCAAGATGGCCGCGAAGACGTTGAAGACGACGAACGCTCCGGTCGACCCAGCACGTCAATAATCGATGAAAATGTGGGAAAAGTGGAAAAAATGATTATGGATGATCGCCGAATCACAATTAGAGAAGTTGCTGATGAAGTTGGAATATCAGTTGGCTCATGCCATCATATTTTTTCAAAGGTTTTGGGCATGAAACGAGTGGCAGCAAAATTCGTTCCAAAACTGCTGAATTTTGATCAAAAAAACAAACGCATTACCATCGCTCAGGAGCTGTTAAACGACGTCAACGACGATCCAAATTTACTTGAAAGGGTCATAACTGGTGATGAAACATGGGTGTACGGTTATGATGTCGAAACAAAAGCACAATCGTCCACGTGGAAGCACTCAACGTCACCAAGTGTGAAAAAAGCACGTCAAGTTCGATCAAATGTCAAGGTTTTGCTTACTGTTTTCTTCGATTATAATGGCATAGTGCATAAAGAAATCTTGCCAAAAGGTCAAACCGTCAATAAGGAGTATTACCTTGAAGTAATGCGGCGTTTGCGTGAGGCAATTCGAAAAAAACGCCCCGATTTATGGAAAAACAATTCATAAGTTTTGCACCACGATAACGCACCTGCTCATTCATCGTTGCTTATTCGTGATTTTTTGGCTAAAAACAAGACTTTAATCATGCCCCAACCTCCTTATTCACCAGATATCGCTCCGTGTGATTTTTTCCTGTTCCCAAAGTTGAAGAGACCCATGAAAGGACAGCGATTGAAAAGATAAAGGCAGAATCGCTGAGAGTGCTACAGAGCATTACAAAAAGTGACTATCAAGGGTGTTTCGAAGACTGGAAAAAACGCTGGCATAAGTGTATTATATCTAGGGGGGATTACTTTGAAGGGGACCATATAGATGTAGACGAATAAATAAATATTTTTTTAGAAAAATGAGAATTCCGGGTACTTTTTGAACAGACCTCGTATAGTATAGTTTTTTAGGTCTTGATTAGGTTCTATATGATGGGGTCTTACACCAAACCAAGGCTCCAAAAAATGGAAATCTGGTTCCCTAATAATGGGGTCGTGATATTTACGCAGGACAATGAATTGGGCTTCGAATTGCTTACCCACCCACCGTATTCTCCTGATTTAGCCCCCAGTGAGTTTTCTTGTTTTCAGATCTCAAAAAAATGCTTGCTGGAAAGAAATTTAAGTCCAAAAATGTTTAAATAAATTGTTAATCTGATTTTTGAATAAACACTCAGTTCAAAAAATTTGTAAACCGTTAATATAACGTGGTGTATGAAATTTCCTAAGTAATAATACATGTCGACTACATAATCATTATAATACGAAGCGTTTCGTAACAACTACGTCAGTATCATCAGTACCAAAAAATAAAATGATTCATTTTGTAGTTGTTCTATACCTTGACGCGTTCAAGGTCAACCGCATTCATCATGGTACCTTGAAAAAACTCCACGGTGGTGTAGTGACGCTTAAGCAGACCCTCTAACTCCAGGTCCGGCTCTTTTCTAAAATTAAAATGCGTTACGCGCAAAGTAACAAACAGATTATTGTTGTTTGTTATACCATCATAAAGTTCAGTATCCTTTCTAAAAGTAATTTAAAAGCAATAATCATAACACTCACCTATGTAAAAACACCACTTCCACATCAACATCTTCCCGATCTTCGTGAAGGAAATCTTTGAGGAAATGGGAAACAGATTCGTACGTTATATGGCCGCAAACCACTATGTGCCTAAGGGTTGTTGGTCGTGTATGAAGAAATATTGTATTAGTATTTTTTAATAAATGATAGGAATTCGTATTATTACAATCAACATGCTTGTAAAACATCAATCTATGGTTTTCTCCTTGGTTTTTACCCACATAGATGATGCTTATTCAGGGCGGCCCATTAGTGTGTATAGACGAAACAATCCTTTACAAAACAAGAGATGTGCAACCCAAAAATACTTTCAATTATACAGTGTAGTTCACAAACAATTCCCTTTTTATTGATATCATGTTTTATCAGTTTAAAGCTAAACGTTTTTTCATAAAAAATTATTAAAAAAAAAGAAAGAATAGAATGCGGTTGGTTTTATATATTATAAAGATTTTTTTTTCAAATATTTTTAAATAAGTATGAAGGTTTATGACGTTATTTTCAATATCGGTATTGATAAACCAACTTATGGTTGTTGATGACGGAAATGAAGATCGAAATTTGCTCTACAATGTCACCCTGTCTTTTCAGAATAGAATGAGTTTGGTTCTATTATAAAAATTTCCTTTTTAAATAAGTTTGAAGGTCTATGGGGTTGTTTTCAATATCGGTATAGATAAACCAACTTATGGCCAAGAAAACTGTTATTGATGACGGAAATAAAGATCGAAATTTGCTCTACATTGTCACCCTGTCTTTTCAGAATAGAATGGGGTTGGTTTTATTATAAAAGTTTTGTTTTAAATATTTTTAAATAAGTTTGAAGGTCTAAGGTGTTATTTTCAGTATCGATATAGATATGCCCAAGGAAACTGTTGCTGATGACGGAAATGAAGATCGAAATTTGCTCTACAATGTCACCCTGTCTTTTCAGAATAGAACGAGTTTGGTTCTAGTACAAAAATTTCTTTTTTAAATAAGTTTGAAGGTCTATGGGGTAGTTTTCAATATCGGTATAGATAAACCAACTTATGGCCAAAAAAACTGTTATTGATGACGGAAATGAAGATCGAAATTTGCTCTACATTGTCACCCTGTCTTTTCAGAATAGAATGGGGTTGGTTTTATTTTAAAAATTTCTTTTTAAATATTTTTAAATAAGTTTGAAGGTCTAAGGGGTTATTTTCAGTATCGATATAGATATGCCCAAGGAAACTGTTGCTGATGACGGAAATGAAGATAGAAATTTGCTCTACAATGTCACCCTGTCTTTTCAGAATAGAACGAGTTTGGTTCTAGTACAAAAATTTCTTTTTTAAATAAGTTTGAAGGTCTATGGGGTAGTTTTCAATATCGGTATAGATAAACCAACTTATGGCCAAAAAAACTGTTATTGATGACGGAAATGAAGATCGAAATTTGCTCTACATTGTCACCCTGTCTTTTCAGAATAGAATGGGGTTGGTTTTATTTTAAAAATTTCTTTTTAAATATTTTTAAATAAGTTTGAAGGTCTAAGGGGTTATTTTCAGTATCGATATAGATATGCCCAAGGAAACTGTTGCTGATGACGGAAATGAAGATAGAAATTTGTGCTACATTGTTACCCTGTCTTTTCAGAATAGAATGGGGTTGGTTCTATTACAAATATTTCCTTTTTAAATACGTTTGAAGGTCTATGGGGTGGTTTTCAATATCGGTATAGATAAACCAACTTATGGCCAAAAAAACTGTTATTGATGACGGAAATGAAGATCGAAATTTGCTCTATATTGTCACCCTGTCTGTTCAGAATAGAATGGGGTTGGTTTTATTATAAAAATTTGTTTTTAAATATTTTTAAATAAGTTTGAAGGTGTAAGGGGTTATTTTCAGTATCGATATAGATATGCCCAAGAAAACTGTTGCTGATGACGGAAATGAAGCGAGAATTCCCGTTTCATTGATATCATATTTTATTAACTTAAGGCTAACCGTTTTTTCAAAAAAAAAATCATTAAAAAAAAAAAGAAAAAAATTGCCAACAAATGTAGCCATTTTAATATTTTTTTTTTCTATTTAAAAACAAAAAAAGTTAAATTACAGCTTTATTTCAATAATTTACAAATGGACGCTCTTAAAAAAATAAAATAAAATATTTGGACAATTTAAGTTTAAATACAATAAATAAATACGCTTTGCTTTTGCTTATTTTAATATCGTCTTTTTGTAAATTATTAAAATAAACTCTAATTTAACTTTTATGTATTTGAATAGAAAAAAAATGACAAAAAAATTGTTGCCAATTTTTTATATTTTTTTTATAAAAAACCGCTTAGCCTTAATCTCATGACATATGATTTACAGGGTGTACATCTTTTCAGTGCGTCAAACCCACACACTAATGGACCACCATGTATACTAAAACAAAAGTCTTTTAGCCTACGGTATCAAAATGAAATCACTACTTTTTATTTAGTAATGCAAATTATGTTTCTACTTCTATAAAAAAATTAAAAAATCTATACACGCCTAACCACAGCCTTGCCACACATAATTTCTTCAAAAAATCAAATTAAAAACAATTATTCATTAGCCATTTATAGTATTTAATTTGAAAAACATGTAACATTTATAAAAGTAGAAGGAAATTTATCATAAAAAAATAACAAACATGCACCTATAATTCTCGATAAAGATTCGCCAAATTTTAATTTCAGTTATAACGTTAAATAATTTAAAATAAATTAAAACGTGCAAACGATACGCATGAATACATTTTAAAAAGTTAACACAAAAAAGGAACACAGATAAAATAATTAGAAAAGACTCTCCAGAGAAGATTTTAAATGTACAGGATGCGGCAACAACATCCTTATTTCAAAGCGCAATAAAACCCATTTTATGGAGTAGAAGTCTTTATTATTTTCTCAACCCTAGAGAACTCCCGCTAAGAAAATAACGGCAGAACTCGCGTGTGAGCATTTCTCTCTTTTTTTTATTGTGACGAGACAAAATTAAACTCAAATAATTACGCATAATTTTTAATGAAGTGCTGCATTTTTTTTTTGGATTTTCAGTTTTTTCTTCTTGGGCAAAATCCACAAAATCCAGCTTGATCTTCTGCAGTTACACGATCGGGTTCAGGAATGCCTCATCATCATCATCATCAAACAGCCTGTCTCGTCCACTGCTGAACATAGGCCTCCGTTAACGATCTCCATTTATTTCGATCCTGGGCATCCTGGATCCAATTTGGTGTTACTCTTTTTATGTCATCCGTCCACCGGGTCGGCGGACGACCTCTGTTTCTGAACGCATCTTGCCTAGGTCTCCACTCTATGATCTTTTTGGTCCATCTTTCGTTGGTCATTCTTGCGACATGTCCAGCCCAGTTCCACTGTAAATATGTTATTCGCTGGATTGCATCGTTAACCCCTGTTCTCTGACGTATCCGATCATTCGGAATCCTGTCTTTCAGCGTGACTCCCAACATGGAGCGTTACATGGCTCGCTGGGCCACTCTTACTTTATTTACCGATTTTTCTGTTAGAGTCTCCGAACCATAAGTCAGAACCGGCAGAACACACTGATCAAACACTTTCCGCTTAAGGCATATGGGGGTTTCGGACTTAAAAATGTGTTTCAGCTTCCCATAGGCGGCCCATGTTAGTCCTATCCTTCTTTTGATTTCGCAGGTTTGATTGTCCCTGCCAATCGTAATATCATGGCCCAGATATCTGTAGGATGTAACTTGGAAAATGTCTTTTCCTTCTACTAAGTAGTTTCGGCTTGGGACTAGATTTGTCATGAAATTTGTTTTCGATGTATTGATTTTAAGCCCAACTTTATGAGAAGCAGATGTTAGTCTCATAAGCAGTTTCTCTGCCTTATCCAAGCTATCTACAATCAGTACAATATCATCAGCAAACCGAAGGTGACTGAAATTTTCACCGTTAATATTTATACCCATATTCTCCGACTCGACACTCTTGAACATATACTCCAACAAAGTGGTAAATAGTTTAGGGGAGATTGTGTCGCCTTGTCGTACACCGCGCTGCACTCTGAATCTGTCTGTCTCTTCATGGAGTCTTATGCTCGCTGTTGCATTTCCGTATATATGTTGCACTATAGCAGAGTATCTGTGGTCTACTCGGCAGTCGGCAAGTGCTTTAAACATCTCGCTGTGCTTGATGGAATCAAACGCCTTTTCGTAGTCCACAAATATTAACACGAGTGGCTTGTTGTACTCAACGGACTTCTCGATCAATGTCTTAATAACTTGCAGATGGTCATTTGTTCAGTATCCGGATCGGAAACCTGCCTGTTCTGTCGGCTGGTAGAAGTCCAATTTCGATATTAGACGCTTAATTAGGAATGCCTACCAGTTCTCTACTTCGCTGTCGTCTGTTGAATGGCATACATATTACTGAAGCTCGGTATACTACAGTGGTTTCATCAACTGTTTTTATCCTCAGAAACATTTGACGATCTTCAATCATTTCTGTATTGTCTTTATATATTTGGAAAATACAAACGCCAGAACTCGCGCAATGAGAGAATCACTCACAAACCTGCACTTGATCAACAACTTCATATTATACAGAGTACTGAATTTTTAATTTAACTAATCAGGGAGCGCAACGTGAACACAAAGTCAGCTAGAGAGCGAGGTAGGCTCATCCAGTGTCTATATCGTGAAATCTTGCGATTTTAGGCGAAGCCTAAGAGAAATGCTCATAGCGCGAGTGCTGCAGGGTTGAGTCGAGGAAAAAAAATCTTTCAACATGTTTACATATCGGTTATCGGTTATCAATTCCCCAGCCGAAGAAATTTGCACACCACACTGTGACTTTAGGTGAATGAAGGGGCCTTTAATGTAATTCGCGGGGGTTGGTGTCGGCCCAGTATTTTGTTTGTTGACGTATCCATTCACGTGGGAATGGGCCTCATCACTAAAAAAAACAATTGCGTTCTCAGGAACGTTTTCGAGAAATGGGAGAGTTCTTGAACAATCGCCAACTTGTACGGATGGTAATGAAGATCATCGTGAATAATTTGCCTCACTGAACGAGCGGAAAGTCTTAGGACAGATGCATGTTTGCAGGCAGAATGCCGTGGGGATTACTAGACAGGAATGTTATGAATAATGAAAGGGCAGATGATTTGGCAGTACAAGGAAGGCAAAAATCGTTCGTCAGTCGGACTAATTTGTTGAATTATTCGAAGATACTACATATGGTTAAAGTAGAGTTAAATGATGTTTGGGACAATATGTATAAAGAATGGTCGAGAATAAAGGGGGAAAAATATTATGAATTGGAGTCTCAACCACGGAAGATACCTTGGTTTCATGATATAAAGTATGAAGAGAGAAGATTTGTCACTATAATATGTCGCATGAGAATTCAACATTTATGTAGAATGTGAGTTAGAGAGAGTTTGAATTGTGAATGTGAAGAGTCGGGTGATTTGAACCACATGACTTTGGGATGTGTAATGCGGAACGAATATAGGAAGAAGCTAATGAAAACTATCATAAAACATTACCAGCAGCCAACACAGATCATTGATATTTTGAGAAACCCTAAGCTGGAGGTAATTGAAAACATAATAAGATACTTAGATGCATGTAAAATCAAATTATAGTAATTCCAATCACGCTTATAGTTATTACCTGCTTGTAGAATAGTCAGTCATGCTTGAACGTTAATCTAATTAATTCTATTAATTTTCCTGATCAATGTATTCCATATATACATGTAGTCCTAAATAAATATTTCCTTACCAAATCTACAACCAGAAGGTATGGGCAAGAAGATCCCAGGCGTACAGCGTATGTACACCTTTTGGTGAAGAACAAGTGGCCAAAAGAAAAGAAGAAGAACGCCGTGGGGATCGCAATATTAAGGCTCTAATAGCTTCAATGTTTCCAGGTGTTCTAATGGGCTGAGAGACTCCAATTTCTTCGTCTAGCCACATTCGCGCTTTATCTGAATGTAAAGACCCATTGATTTCCGATCTGGCACAGGCCCTGAATTGATTTCGAAAGGCACGCTGAGTACCCCTTGCCAGCAAATGCACGTTGCTCACTGTTACAACGCATCGTGGGCCTGACCGGATAGGGAACAAAACTTTAGATGCACGTCTCCCCCCAGTTCGATCTTTGAGTTATGAAGCCGCACCCTTATTTGAAAGAAAGTTTAATATTGATTGTTTAGTCATCGTTGGAGAGCCTTTTCATTTAGCAAAATATGGTTTAGCTATCAAAAAACATAAATAAGTATGACACAACATCAATTAAGTATAATACATGAAGTAATGTTTCTGAAAGAACTAAAACTTGTTTTATTCCTATGATTATCATAATATTACCTTCGACCGCGCTCATTCTTCAAAGTACCTCCATATTTCGGTCGGGTACCAATCAGATCAATGATTTCCGGTATACAACTGGCGAATATCGCCTATTATTTGTTATTTTGCGGGGCAGAAGCAGACACAACAAACAAGACACAAAAAATCAAAAATGAATGATACAAAATTAAAATAATACAAAATAAAAAATTATAATGAAAAAATTGGGGAGCCTAGGTATTTGTTTTTCAAAATTAATCCCCAACTGTTTCATAATATTATCAATATCAACGTGTGTTTTGCACAGACTGTTTTTGGGGCTATAATTTTGTTGATACTGTGGCATTTGCTAGGCTGTGCAGGCAAAATGTTCTTTTTTTAAAAAAAATTATTAGTGCTACAAATAAACAAAACCGTAAATAATAACGAAATTAAAATATTCTACTTGTTGTAAATATAATGCCAGGTCTATAAATATTGTAATGTATTTTATTAATGAATACAAAACAAAATTGAAAATACCAAAACCCAAACTAAAATTGCAGATTATTGCTTATTTTTCATAAATCTAAATTGATTGCCTACCAAACCTACAGTATGGTCAGAGAACAACAGAGAATGTGATCTTGATGGTGCGGGAAGAGATTGCGCACGCAAAATCGCCATGTTTTCTTATACTCTCATTGTCGCCGGGATATTTTATTTGTGCTTTGCCATTTCAAGTGATTTGTTTTCCTGTGTGTTATGTATAGTAATATTGTGTGTTTTTGTTTTATAAACTTTTGATATAGTGATATTGTTTATTTTGAAATGCAAAGAAGCAGAGGCGGAATGATGTGTGCTGCATTAAATATTATAACTGCAACTTATCATTCTTTAGTTTCCCGATGGATAGTAAACGGTAAGATATTTATGTAGATAGTCTTTGAATCAGATACATATAAAATTAGATTAAAATAATATCACATAGGTACATTAAATCAAATTACCAATTGTGTAGACGATATTTTGTGAATTGAATATGCCCATCTCTAGTGATGGTATTGTGTATTTTCCCATCTCTAAAACGCACACGCGGTAGTCTGTCAACCATCTACGGTTGACAGTTGGACAAGTGACAGTTGAAGTGACATTAGAGACAGTTGAGAAAAAGCGTGAACTCCGATAACCCTAGAAAATTTATGTGTTGGATATTTAAAATAAAAAGAATAACGAATATTGTGAAAAAGTCGTTTAATTTGAAAATTCAAGCTCCCAAAGGTCCTACAATTGTTATTTTGAAAAACAAATATATCTAAACAAACTGTTTAAAAGATTGAGCTTACTTGCCTCAAAAAATCACACAAATTTTGTAAAAATCATGAATAACGTCGCTTAATTTCGCAGCACAATCGCCCTTATCTTTTATAACTTCGTTCTATGGTCTATTTGCTTAAAAATCTTACTAGATGAGTGCAAAAATTCTATTAAATTCTGGTACAGTGTTTATTAAATTTGAAGAGACATATTTTAACTATTATAGATATTAGCAGGTAGTAAATTCACGTCTCAGGTTTTATTGCCCATTTATTGGGGGTGATTTTAGCATGTTTTGTAGGTATATAATGGGAAATTCCCAACATGTGTGCTTGCGCTAAGACTCGTTGAGAATGCAGCACAAGGACTAAACTGGCGCCAGGTCACGGGAATCGTATTTCTGCATGTGGCCAGAGCCTTCGACAGGGTCTGGCAGGAAGGACTCATCTATAAGGATACCCACCAGCGATGATCAAGCTAGCAGACTCCTACCTACAGGACAGGCAGATTCGCGTCAGGACAGGGAAGGAGGTCTCGGAATCACGGACCCTGGAGGCCGGCGTGCCGCAGAGGTCTGTACTATCCCCCCATATTTTCTCCATCTTTACCAGCGACATCCCAAGGACAGACCAGAACACCTTGGCACTCTACGCAGACTACACCGCCCTGATTGCCCGCAGTCGCAGTGCGGAATTGGTGACAAGATACCTGCAGCGAGCAGCAAGATTAATGCCGAGAAGAGCACCGCGCTCCTCATCAGAAGAAGACAAGTGCGCCCCGACGACTTCGTCAACATCGAGGGTACTGACATACAATGGCAGGACACTGCAAAGTACCTGGAGGTAACTTTGGACAGATCTCTGTCATGGAGACCGCACATCGAGAAGAGCATCGCGAATGCCAAAGGCATCATTTCGAAGCTCTACGCGATGATCTGCAGAAGGAGGAAGATGCCCTTGCAGGTCAAGCTCTAAATGGTTAAGGCAGTCGTGCGATCTGCCTTGACCTATGCCAGTTCAGCATGGGGATACGCGGCACCATCGTACCTGAAACGATTGGAGGCCACGGAGAACAAAGCAAGAAGAATGGCAGTGGGTGCACCCTGGTTTGTGTCAAACGCACAGATCCGAAGGGACCTCAAACTCGACGCCCTCAGGGACGTCATGAGGTTGAGAGCCCCTTTGCAATGGCAGAGACCCATGCAAACCAACTGATTCGCGAAGCAGTCAACTACAACGTAGAAGACGGTGCCAGGCGGTACCGGAGACCGAGGAGTCAACTCTGAGGAAGGAATCCACAGGATTAGGACACCAATTAATATTGTTTCTTTCAGGTCAGGTATACTCATCTGAAGGTATGTTTCAGAGTGTTTTCTAGGCACCACCAACAGAGGACAACAGCAACAGACGACAATCAACATCAGAAGACAACAGCAACAGAGGACAATCAAGCGAGGACATGGAAAAGGGAAGGTTCCCGAGCCATACTACAAAGAGAAGGCAGAGTTTTAGTTTGGGTTAGAGTCCCACACTACCTAGGGAAGTGGTAAGGAATTCCCTAGGTGTCATGATGATTTCTCTGCCTTGGCCTAATCAAAAAAAAAAAAAAATGTGTGCTTGCGTTTTTTTTCTGAAGGCCATAAACCATTTATATTTGCACGTAATCAATTACACTTTTTTTTTCTTTAGAGCTGAACTATGGTTAATTGCGAGTTCAATATTATTAATAATTTTATTAATTTAAGCAAAAAATGTAAAGTTTGAACATCCATGTTCTAATTTCCCAAAAAAATATGTTACGAAATTATATTTTAGGTTAAGGTTATTTTATACATTAAAATTAAGCAATAGAAATTTTAAAAATATAAAAATGATTATATGGAAACATGAATAAAACTAAAAAAGTATTTGTTTGTTTTTATAATTAATAAAGATATAATTCTATTATAAAATAATTCTATTACTCCCCTGTTCTTTACCTATCCTGTAATTTCAATAAAACGTAAATACGGATCTGTCGAGTATATTAAAAAATGGCTACCGCACCTGCCTCGCACAGAACAATAGAAAGTGGTGAGTTCATATTCTCTGTTGTTCTCTGGTATGGTCATTTTATTATTCTTAATTATTTTGATTTTAAATGAAAAAAAAATTGTGCGAAATCAAAAATGACCACTCTGTACTTAAGTTATGATAAAAAAATAAATTAAAAAAATAACTACTACAAATTAAAGATGATCTAAGTATTGTTAATAAAATTTAATGTATATAGCGTCATTCCCATTTTAGCAAAATGTTATTCAAATATTAATAATAACTTTTGTGTCTAACTTTTATTATTTTAAACAAATTATATATAAAAAAAATATACCAACACAAAAATTATTACAAATTATTCATATTTCGAAATACTAAAACTGGTTTTAAAAAAATAATCTAAGATTTATTTAATAAAATAAAAAATATTGTTATTGGATAAAACTGGCATTTGTATTGATTGTGTTCTCTAATTCTTTCAATTTTTCAGATACCTGCGCCGTATGTCTTTGCTGTATTTGCCACCATATTTCGGCCGATTAGCCGCCAGTTCGGTGATTTCCGGTATCCAACTGGCAAACACTGCCTAACAATATCCACAACAAAATAGGACACAAAATTACAAAACAAACAAACAAAAACAAATTAGTTAAATACTAATTTCAGTTAAATAAAAAATTAAAATAAATTCAAAAATAAATACTAAACAAAAATAATATACCATTTTAGGCTCCCCAATTTAATAAGAATTTAAATGCTAATATTTTTTATATATGTTTTAAATAGTTTATTAATAGTTCTAGACATATAAATTTAAAACTAAAACTAATAACGAAGCAGAAAACTTTTAAAATAAAGATAAATGTTAAAAAATATATAAATAGTGTATTTTATAATGTTTTTGTCAAATTTGTTTGGTACTACCTTTAAACTACAGATTAAGCAATATTATAGGGGTGTTCCAAAAAGAGGCGGCAATATTTAAGGGGATGATTTCTCTGGTTATTTTATGAAATAAAGTTCCCGCATCAACACACGTCCGGAACTTTTATGTTTTTATTTATAAATAATATTGCAGCATCGTTTTAAAAGACCCTGTATAACGCATATTGATATTTAAAAATTATAAGGATAATTTTTTACTAAATATAGTAACCAATCAAGTTACTTAATTTTAAGTCATGTGTCAAATTTGATCCAATCACCTCTGGATTACAGCGATAATACACTACATGTGGAAAAAGGTGTCAGACAGGGTTGCATTCTAAGTCCCCTTCTATTCAACAATTACGGGGAATGGATCATGAGAAGAGCCTTAGAAGACTGGAATGGAGGTATAACTATGGGAGGCAACAAAATCAGTAACCTTCGATATGCCGATGACACTACCCTGATTGCAGGGAGGAGCGAAGGAGGAGCTCACTGAACTTTTGAAACGAGTGGAACGGTTTTGTAATGAGGTTGGCCTAAGTATCAATAAAAACAAGACCAAAATTATGATTGTAGACAGAGTAAATAACAATCAACCTGAGACAAAAAGTATGAATCATAATATAGAAACGGTCCACAAATTTGTCTACCTGGGCTCCTTAATATCTAATGATGGTGGCTCTAGTGATGAAATATAACGCAGAAGTGCAGTGGCAAAGGAAGCAATGGTAAAACTTTCAAACATCTGGAAAAGTCACGACATCTCAATTAACACCAAAATGAGGTTGGTCAGAAGCCTGATCTTCTCCATTTTTCTCTACGAGTCAGAATGCTGGACACTGAAACAGTCGGATAAGAATAAAATAGACGCTTTCGAAATGTTCTGTTGGCGTAGCATGCTGAGAGTGTCGTGGACCGAAAACAGAACCAATCAATCCATTCTGGATCAACTAAAAATAAAGAAGAGACTACGCACAATAGTAGTAGAACAAATTGCCATGTAGTGAGGAGAAAAGGATTAGAAAGACTCACTTTGGAGGGTGGAGGAAGATCCCCAAGAAGATATACAGACCTGATAACGAATATTACAGAGGAAAACTTAACACAAACATTCAAATTGGCCGAAGATCGACAACAATGGAAAGCCATTACAAAAGATAGCCCATGATCACGATGCTCGCAGTCGAGCTCCCGACCAAGAAGAAGAAGACACTACATGTGGTATTTTCAGTTTGGTGTTTTTTTTATTAAAAATTAATTAAACGATGCAATTAATGATATTATATCTAATAATATACCAAAAAATACAATCAAATTAAAAATGTATGGAAAATATTTCTCGAGTTTTGTGCGACCAGAGAATACGAACTGAATCCTGAAACGAGTTTGCATAATTTGGCTAATATATTGAAAGATTATGCGGTAAATATGAGCAAAGCTGACGGAACTGAATATAAAGAAGCAACTGTAAAAACAAATTGGAATACTACGAGTAGGCTACTCCAGAAAAAATACTTCAATGACTTCAAAATTGTATTCGACCGTTTACCAGTGTGATATTCAAAAATGCGCGAGATGCAAGAAATGCAAAACGTAAAAGATTACAGCAGGATCCAAACAAACGAAAATGCAGTTCATCAAATTTGAGTTCAAGTGATTTGGCTAGAATCATTGGATTATGGGTTGAATGTACACCAGAAGGTTTACAAAAAAAAATTACCATATTGTAGCTGTTGAGTTAGCTTGGCGAGGTGGTGAACCAGCTGATTGCCTTATAGATTATTTCACGATTGAGAAAAATAATGATGGAACGCCAACCAACAGAATTGAATACAATCCAATATTCCGTAAAACATGCCAAGGAGGAGCGAAAAGTTGTACAAATAGTAAGTGGCTTGTTCCAAATATTGCAAACGAAAGTGCATGCCCTGTTCGGTTATTCCATAAATTATTCTCGAAAAGGGGGAAAAATATGACTTCCAGTCGCCTATTCTTGAGACCAAATCGTTTCTGGAAATCCGAAAGTGACACATGGTTTGACAATATACCGGTGAACAAGAACACAATTAATATGTGGACCAAATCCAATCATTCGAACAGATCAACTGCAGTTAGCCATTTGGCAAATAAAGGAGTTCCTGAACAGCAATTAATAAATAACAGGACATAGCAGCTCCAATTCAATTAAACCGTAGTTGAATATTAACCAAGAACGCCATGGTGAAATAATCAACACCATGCGAGGAATTTAACAATCCGTCAACTTCAGCAAACTCTTCTTCCAATTTAACATTTACCAATTGTAGTTTTCACAACTGTAGTTTTAAATAAAAATGAATAATATTTGTTTGATTAAAACTAATACATTTTGTATCGAAAATTATTAAACGTCAGATCAAATTTTTGATATCTACAAAGTAAAAAATTATCTTATCGAATACTCCTCGGGCCTTGATAAATACCCAAAATTTTGTCATAGAGAATCCTTCAAGCGAGTTGCTCAAGGATAATAGCCCTTGGCCTGCGGCCTTGGGCTATTATATCAAGACCCTAGAGGCATTACTACTGCAACTTTTATTACTCTCTGTAACAACTTCGAACTGAATCAATATGCGTCACATTACCTGCTACTGGGAACTTTGAAGGTTTACATTATTTTAGTAAATAAATGAAAAAAAAACTACGTGCTGCATAGGGCTTGGCTAGGGTGTTATAGGTTAGCTTGCAGGTAACAAGGTTTAGTCGCATATTATTAAATTTAAATAAATATATTTCGCGATAGTTTTTTTTTCATTAAAATAAATTTTGAATCTATACCTTTTGCCGTGTTCTCGTTTATATTCACCACAATATTTCGATCGAGTACCGACTAAATCAATGATTTCTGGAATACTACTAGCAAATATCGCCTGAAAAACAACTGGTTTAGCTTCTTTTTTTTTACATGTCGTGGCACAATAAGTTTTTATAAAAAGCTGTGAAAGGAGCTAAAGCTTATGGAAGAAACTATGCGTGCACAATTAAAAGCTTTGTGTTTGTTCAGCAAGCAATCAATTCAAAATATGTGGAATTTAATGCAGTTTTATTCAGAGATATTTAATACACCTTAGTTCGAAGTTCCAGACCAATAAACTTTGAACTTATGAGTTAAAAGCTCTCATTCAGAAAGGCCATAAGATGACACATAGATGGCGTTACTAGAACTGTTTCCATATGATTTTTATTTAGTACTGACCTTCAAGCAATATCTGTATAAATTTGACAACAATCCGACTTTTGGTTCGTGACTTATAGCATTTTGTGTGAAGCAGTTTTTGTTGTTGAAAAAAAAAATAGAAAAAAGTGAATTTCGAGTTTGTTTTTTGATGAAAAAAAATACAGTAAAAACTAAACAATGGCTTATCCATTTTGTGATAAAGTAAGGTCGCCTTTACCCGATTCCATCAGATATATTCATACAGGGTGGTCAAAAAAGTCTACTGAAAACGATGTTGAGCTGAAAGTCAAAAACCATTTAACCATAGACTAAAAGGCTGTGGAATTGTTAATCCAAAACTGTGTAAATGCTATTACGAATTAAAAAAAAAACTTTCCCACATCGGAACTGCAAATATATCCCAAAATTACTAGTAAGAACCTCTTAAAACTATGTCCTTTGGTAAGGGAATAGGAATATTTGTATATCTTATCCTTGGAATGTTTGAGAAAGCTGTCTTATTCTTATTTCATTGTTCTAATGTTAATGGTCTTAATTAATATTTTAAAACATTGATGCATGCATAGGATTTTAGTTAATAATCGGCAACATAGCACTAACACTCTAAATAGTGTATATTGTTTTAAGAGTGTGTTTATTATGAAAAAAAAAAAGAAAGAAAAAGTATTGAGCAAAATAATAAATAAAATAAATTAAATCAAATATAACAGTATATTATATCATGATAAATACAAGGACATTTATAATATATTCAAAGGAAAACTTACCAATCCAACTAATAGGAAAAACACGAGAAATGTGCGCCCGAGGACTGTTTGACAGAACACATCTCCGTAGCCTACTGTTGACATTGTGACTATCAAAAAATAGACGCAAGTCCAGTACGGTAATGCGTGCGGATTATCAAAATCGAGGGGATCCCCAGAGTTCTCCAACTACACAAACCAACCATGAAGTGTTAAAAAAGCACAAAATTCCTCTAAAATAAGGTCATCTACGATTTGGATCTTGATTAGTTTAAGAGATATCTCGTTTTGAATTTGGTTTTTGTCCCATTTGAAGAGAAATTGATATATCTCGAAAATGCGAACGCCTAAATAGTTCTGGTAAATTACATTTTATTTTAAAATGTCAGTAGTTTGATTTTACTTATAAACACTTTTCGCATATCTTGATTTGTTAACGAGATATCTCGTCTTGAAATATGCTCGCTATTTCATTTTATATCACTTGGAAAATAACCTAAAATAACTTGAAATATCTCGAAAATGTTAAGAGATAAAGATATCTAGTAAAGTGTATTTTGTTTAAAATTGACAATTACTTGATTTTTGTTCTAAAATTTTACAGATATCTTGCATATTTTACGAGATATCTTGTATTGAAATATGCTTAGTGAATTTTACTCTAATTGGAAGATAGCCCAAATGAAATTGAAATATGTCGTAACTGCCAATAGATAAAGAATTCTAGTAAAGTGTATTTACTTTATAATTGAGAAATACTTAATTTTAGTTTTAAGTATTTTACAGATATCTTGCCTTGTTTACGAGATATCTTGTATTGAAATATGCTTAGTGAATTTTACTCTACTTGGAAGATAGTCCAAGTTAAATTGAAATATCTCGAAACTGCCAATAGGTAAAGACTTCTAGTAAAGTGTATTTAGTTTAGAATTGACAATTACTTAATTTTAGTTTTAAGTATTTTACAGATATCTTGCATAGTTTACGAGATATCTTGTATTGAAATATGCTTAGTGAATCTTACTCTAATTGGAAGATAGTCCAAGTTAAATTGAAATATCTAGAAACCGCCAATAGGTAAAGAATTCTAGTAAAGTGTATTTAGTTTAGGACTGACAAGTACTTAATTTTAGTTCTAAGTATTTTACAGATATCTTACATAGTTTACGAGATATCTTGTATTGAAATATGCATGGAGAATTTGACTCTATAATTAGAAGATTGCGATATCTCGAAAATGTTTATAGATAAAGTATTCTGGTAAACTGTATTGTATTTAGAATTGATAATTACGTAATTTTAATTATGAACATCTTCTCGATATGTTGCTGAGTATACGAGATATCTCGCATTGAAGCTTGTAGATATATTATATGAATTTAATGAAGAAAAAACATACCAAATGTATAATTCCAGCTGCAGTTAACCAAACGGAAATAAAAATTGACACTAACTGAGCAAGTCGTATCGAACTAGACGTTTTAAGAATATTCAGATATTGTAGAATATCCGGAACGGTCATTAAACGAAGAGCTCGCAAAAATCTCAGTCCTACAAAAATGTTTGATTACTAGTTACATTTTCAATAAGCTTTTAAGTTGACCTTACCAATCCAAGTGCGGTCCAAATAAATTGAGACAAACGATGGAGGTATCGTGAAATAGTCGACGAAAGAGTACATTTCCAACATGAACCACAGTTTATCACTAGCAGCTATAAACTGGAACGTTAAAAAATTATAGAAAATTAAGGATTAAACTAGGAGCTTTGATTTTCACTTACGCGTATAAAAAAATATACCATAAAAAATATATTGAAGGCAAGATCGATCTGTTGTGTAATATTATCACTCCAAATCTGACAGCGTTCCACACAGTCACTAGAAAATTTTCCCCGGTTAGTTTTGTGGCGTTAAAAAAAAGATTCTACTCACTTTGAGGCATCTATGAAGTAGATTACAAGTGAGGCAATACTTAGTATGAATACCAAGACAACCTATGACATACAAAGAAATAAAACAAATTATTATAGTTCACTTATACCACAGCATTAATAAGTACAGCATTCCGACTCCACGTTGGCACTTTGAAATAAACTGTGACGTATACCGCCGCCATTTTGGGTTACAAGTCAGGTCCTGACTAAGAATAATTATAGTTTTCGCTCAAAGATTGATGTTGAGTCTAGCGGTGGCGTAATGACAGTTTTATGAGGAATATTCACATCATACACCGATCCCCGGAACTTCAATCTTTCATACAAGTATTCCGCCTATTTCCATCTGATGATTTTTATTAATCAAACTTAGTGAATGAAAATCCGACGTTGTTTCATTCTTAACCAGTCGATTTCCTTAATCTTATTGCTAGCCTCTTTCACCCCTACGAATTCCACATACAAGCCATGTGCCTGAATTCTGCATCAACTGAATCCTGTTCTCAGCAATTTTAGTCAAACAAGGGCCATATATATATATTGTCAATAATATAACCCCTAGCTGATTGCGTTATCATACTAACTCGCCACGAGACAACTTGTGTTTATGTTTTACTTTCATTTAGTTTAAAAACATATTAGATACTGCCATTTCGTAATATAAATTTTACGGTTATAAACGTAACATTATCTAGTATTCATCTTTATTTTTACTTATTACTCACCTAACAGGATCTGTGGGGAAGCGAAAAAAATGTTTAGAGCAAGTGTACCGGTTATTGGGACAACATTTTGCAGCACACACATGTCCTCCCTGATTGTTCATTGTATTAATCGTAAGATACGTTAATAAAAATAAAATCCTTTTAATTCTCACGAACACTATACCAAAATCACAGGATTAGATTACAAACACAATATTTATTTATCTCGTACACGCCGACAATGAACTATATATTGAACACATGAGTGAACGGTATCTATCTACGTCAATGCGATTATTGTGACGTTTTAACCCATAATGGCGGCATGCGCGACGATATGCGCAGGACGGCTCGCAAGCGGAAAGTCAGAATACTGTATTATTTATTATACTGTGATTATACCACCAAGTCGATATACAGTGTCATACAGAAAGGAACGAAATGTTTATTCTGCCAAAATTGACATTTTGTCCGGAAAATTTCAAAAAATGTCAAAGGAAATATTTGTTTGTATTGTATTGTACCAATTTTATTTTTTATCTAAGTTATTCTTACCAGGATGCGGCCTGTGGTAGTCTGGCCGGAAATGAGTTCCCCAGCCCAGTCTTTCGCCTCTGTCATAAAGGTGCCTTCGAAATCCGCCTTGCCTTGTCTTGCAGCCTTTTGTTCTTTCTGTTTGGGATCGTTGGGACCGTATTCCGCCTCTCTTCGACAGCATAGGAACGCAAACAGTCGCCATATCTGTAGCAACGAAAAGAAATATGTGTGTCGCCCCAAAACAAATTATTAATATTATTTTCATTATTCAAAAATAAGAAAAAAAATGTTTCCAGAGGTGGGGTTCGAACCCAAGACCTTACGCATGGAAAGCGCACGCTCTATCAATGACGCCAATTATTATTCTAATAAAAGTTATAGTGTACAAGTGATATTTTTAATAAAATCGTAAATACACTGAGGCACAAAAAAGTTACACTTGTTTATATGTAATCAGAGTGCTGCAGAGAACGCCCTCTACAATTCGCATCAAAATTACCAACAAATTCAAATTCCTCGCCCCCAAAAACCCCCCCACCATATAAAACAATGCAAAAATACTACGTTATTTAGTAAAATAAAAAATAATTGATTTTTTGTTAATATAAATGGGGTTTCCGTTAAATTAATAAATAAAAATCAAAATTGAAAACTTTGGCAGCCCTGTATCTCGGATATTTTGAACTAAGGTAATTTTAACCAAATCTCAATATTTTTACCCAAGGAATCTGCAGTTTTACTGTATACCATTAATTATGGGACACCCTGTATATATTAGTCATTATGTGATAAACCTAAAAATGCACAACAAAAATGTTAAAAATATTTTTATTAACCTTAATTGCTATGCAAAACGTGTTCTAGCTAATCATCTATCTATTATACGTGGAATATAAATTACAAAATTCATTAATAAGTGATCTAATATCCATTTTATAGAAATTACCTGTACATTCAATGAATAACAAATAATTTAAAGCATGGAAGTAGTTTTAAAAGTATTACCATTGCCCATAATCACGACCTTTTATTCAAAAATTAAAAAAAATATTGCCAGAGCTGAAATTCGAACCCATAACCTTCCACACGCGAAGCAGACGCTCTATCAATGACACCAAAAACCCTTTATCAAATTACTTTATTACATTCTATAAGAGTTATGCATGAAAAATGATAAATTGACTTGATTGATTGAGCTTAATTTTAAATATAATTTTTTCACCCTGTATAAAACAACCCAAATTAATATGTTTACAGAAACACAATTACGCAACTTTGAAATTGAAATTCAAACTACCCCTCTAACCGTTACAGTTTACGAGATATATCGCAATACAGTAGCGCACCTTCACCAATTTATTTCAACAACCCTGTATATTTGCATGTTGTAGTTATATCTAATGTAAGACTTACCAAAACTATCAGTAATCCCGCTAGGAACGTACATATCGACGACAACAAAAAACAATAATACTTCCTGACTTTCAAACAATCGGGTTCCGAAGGTATTGTACAATTCGAATTATTAAAATAAAACAAATGCGCGTTCGATGTACCACCACCCGCACTAGAACCACTGTAATTTTGGGGCGAATCGTTTAGCAATGAAAACGGCCCCAAATCGGCACTCGTCATACCGTTAGCGATACAGTGGTCACATGCCTGAACAGGACCAACATCGATTGATGTTTCTAATATAAAATCCTACCCACACAATATATTTATTAAATTGTTCAAAATTATTAGTAATATTTAATCACTAGAATGTCGCGACAGCTACCACAAGCTGAAGTAAACTGAAAATAAAATATCTGAGGAGGCCGCGACGCCGGCGCTTTAGGCGTCGTGATGCGACAATCAATACTAGATACAAATATTTAATGTAGCCTTGAAAGTAGTACTTATATATTATATCCTATACCCTTTGTTATAAATATAACAACAATATATTTTTCTTACATATTTAATACATGTAAATATGTTTTTAGACTTATTACTTAAATCGAAATATTCGTGCAAGAGCATAATTACACAAATGATAAATGCGTACGTCTCTCATTTTCATGACTAATAAATAAATGATCGAAACTACCATTAAATCTATTAGAAAATATTGCCAATACGTTTAGGCAACACTTAATACACGTAGTGTGTATTTTTAGTAGTTACGTTCTGGAAACATTGCTATATTTAGGGATCCCAAACAAGACAAAAAATAAATCTATCGATATAAAGAAAAATTTTAACTGTCACTTAAAATTTTAAAAGAAACGTGCGTCTATGACAGGTGAGTGAATATTGCTGAGTGCTGAGATTTTGCGTTGAAGAATAACGCCTAACAAAAATATATTCAGTGACATCATTGCTACTTGCTACTGTGAGATTCAATAGTCACTTCAAATGATCCAACAACTTTTGCTAGAATTATAATATGCTCCAATTTCCTCTAACTCTTTTTTTCCTTGGCAATTTTTTTTGTGTTAAAAAGCTATCTGAATAGCTGCTTCAACTTCATGTAATTTTGCGTGCCTCACCCACCCTATTCACTTGTCTGATTCGCGCGTAAGCAATATATCGATATCTTGACACTATCACTAAATCCTACATCCCTAGTTTATTATTGTTTTCTTTTTTCTTAGTTCTTAGACCTACATAACCTAAAACTATTCTGGTCTATTTAGAAACAAAATTTGTGTGTTATTTTAGAATACCAAAATATATTATGGGTGGTTGGGTACTGGAAGTCGCCCGAATGGCCATGTACATCACTTTTCCGGTTGCGATGTTTCACTATTTCAATCAGCCCGAACTGTTTGAGGAATGGGTGGTCAAAACGAAGCAAGAATTGTACCCTCCGCAGAACACTGCGGCTCGGCAAGACTTTTTAAATGCAATTAGGCAAATTCAACAAGAGCAGAACACGAAATATACAGCTGAATTGGAGCAGGAGCATTCAAATTGAAGTGATTTATTGTGTGCATACTTTCGAACAATCGGGTTGTTATAGTTTTGATTAATGTGATATTAGTATTTGTCTCTTGAAATAAATATTTATTTATTTAGAGTTTTAGAAAGTTTTTGTATAATTTCACAGTGATATAATTAACGCATTATAAAATTGGGCTTAGTATTTATTTAGTCTGTGTTAATGGCCTAGCTTAGCTAATTTAAAAATATTAAAAGTTAAAATTCTTTTAGCGCCATCTAGGATCGAGAGTAAGAGTTACTACTAATGCTATTGTACTTTGTACTGCGCATCGGAAACTAGTACACCTTTTCCATCTGTAATAAAATATTTATTTATTATATTAGTATTAGAATAATTAATATTTCTTTAATAATTAACCAAATATTTTCATTGTAATTGGAAACTAAACTGCCCATTCTAGTGATCGGTCGTAACGCGCTGCGTACTGCGTAGTTAAAATCAATGACATATTCCGATTCAATCCGACGATTTACCTAAATAGTATTAGAACTGAATAACTTTGGATTCTCTCATAATAATGTTTTTGAATATAAAGATATAATTATTTTATGCGATTTTGAGGTAAAATATGGTTAATAAGTAGATGTTTTTAATTAATTTTGTATAAATATAAGTTTATGCCGCGTATGCTTCGGCAATGATCGGAATCGATGTGAAAAATACCATGCAGCGTTGCCAGGCTATTGGAAGTGCATCAAATCTATAACTCATTTTTAACCGTATTTAGTACATTATTTGTTTAATTTATTTAAATAACGCACGCATTATTATGAAAATAAATATTGTCACTTCCTTAACAGTAGTAGGAAAATTATTTTTTTTAATACAGCTCACTTGAGCAAATGAGAAACGATCATCTCACCTAATAACACTTATTATATGTGTATTCATTGTAAAAGGAACAGTGGCTAAAGTGAGCAAGGGAAAAACATGTAATATTTACCTTTAAAGGAAAGTCCCAGTAGTATTTATTAGTAGTAAATAAATAATAACACATATGTGAATACTATGGATGTATGAAGTTGATTTTTGTTTTAAACTCAAAATGTATTGCACAAATGTTCTCCCTAATATCACATTCCTTCAAACGGCTCTGGCAACACTGATGTCATTTACCCATAATCCTTGTTAGGGGAGAGGGCAAACCTCTTTTCATTTTCATCTTCCATTTTTTGTTGTGATAGCGTAAGGTTAAGAAGTGTGTTTACCTTAAATAATTTAAACACGTTAATTAGACTAAGAAAATAGATTTAAGTGTTTAATAAATAGTAATGTCTGCACAAGATATGGAAAACGGTGGTGAGGACTTTTCCCAAGATGTAACTACCGAGCAGAATTTCCAAAATCAACAAGACTTAAATGGCGGCGGTGACGCTCCGCATGCTGATAGCGGTAGCGCCGATATGCCTGGTAAAGATGATGATAGGTAAGTCTTAATTACTTTATTTTGATGGTATTTTAACAAAAATATATAGTATTTACTGTTATTATTATTCTTCTATGTGGCCAAGCCAATCGTTGAATTTATTGTTGTTTTTGAAAGATTCATTTAAATTGATCTTGTTTCATCATATTTATTACAGCACTTTTTCACATTTTTTTGATTGATTTCATTGGATTAGTTATTAAGTGTTTATTGTATTAATGTATTTTTTGCTGAAATAAAGTAAATTTTGTGTTTTAACGTATTTTTTGAACAATACTACTACCTAGTCAGATCATTATTCAATTCAGTACAAGTACAAAATGGCGGGCATTGCCGTTTTTATTATTGTCAAATATTGTTTAATTTCGTTGTAAGTATTGATTATTATTCATAATTTTCCAAAAAAAAAAAGTCAAAATAGAATACAGGATGGCCCAAATAAATACTTATATACAAAATAGTGTTATGATGTATGCAGAATTGTAAAACAGATTCAATTTTCTCCAGGTTGTGAGAGAATTCGCACCGCTGTGTGTAGGAAACATGGGAGATGAATAAAAATGGTGGACATGTAGTAGAGGAGCGCCACTCTCTGGAAGAGGAACTTGGTATTTATTACTATCTCTGTCTCTCAAGAGCGCGGGCTAAACAATCATTTAACTTCAATTAATCAATTCAATAGTTTTGGAAAATTATAGATCACTGTCATTTTTAAAATAAATATTTTTGTTTTGTTTTTAACGATATTTTCAGATGCAGAAGTTGATTTTGACACTTAATTACGTTCTTATTCAATTTCGGATAGTTAAAAACGAGGTTGTATAACGGAAAATGTACTACTCTACAGGCTAATGTGTCAATTTCATTGTTTTGCCTAACATTCCCTGAATTAATTAATATTATAAATTAATCTAGTGTGTTTTGATGGGAAGTTAATTGTTTGTGTCAAATAAGCCTACTAGTTTTTGTTTTAAAGACATTTTAGAGTGTGATGGTATTATTCGATTGTTCTTTCATGGCCAACTAAGTCAATTTTTGGTTTTATTATTATAAATTATTTTTGCCTGTAATTAGTAGTATATCATCCGGTTATACGATAATTAATTATTAGAATTCTTGATATTTATTGATTTAATACGTTTTTCTTACAGGAAACTGTTCGTTGGTGGACTGAGTTGGGAAACTACACATAGTAAGTTCATTTACACGTTATAATATTGGTTATATCGAAGCGATTTTCCATAAATTTAAGTTACGGGGCTCGAAGGGTCAACTTTCTTTAAAAAAAACCGTTATTCCGGGGGGTAGGGTAGGGGACATATTTGGCCAGGTTTATTTTGTTTTTATGATGATTTTAGAAGTCAGTTCTGCTACTGAGTTAGTTTTGACGATAATTTTTGATCTACTGATGTGAAAATGTTTGAAATTGTTTTTTTTTATACACCTAAGTACCCGATTTAGTGTTAAATTTTGTTTTACAGAGGAACTCCGCGAATATTTCGGTAAATATGGTGATATCGAAAGTATAAATGTGAAAACAGATCCAAACACTGGTCGATCTCGGGGCTTTGCCTTTATCGTCTTCGCCGAGGCGGCAGCCATTGATAAAGTAGTGGCAGCCGGCACACATTTGATTAATAACAAAAAAGTGGATCCGAAAAAAGCGAAGGCCCGACATGGTAAAGTTTTCATCGGTGGAATCAGTACGGATTTAACGGAAGGAGATGTTCGGGAGTATTTCGAACAGTATGGCAAGGTACTGCTTAAAGACAAAATTGACCCTTCGAGCTTGAAGTGTATAGTGGAAATTTATTGTTGCAGATTATTGAGATAGAAATGCCATTCGATAAACAGAAGAATCAACGCAAGAACTTTTGTTTCGTGACTTTTGAATCGGAGTTAGTCGTGCAGGAATTGTTGAAATCGCCGAAACAGACCATCAAAGACAAAGAGGTTAGTAGCTCGAAGGGACTGATATTCCTAATCATACGAAATTCTTTTAAATGATGATACAAACTTGCCAGTTCTGCTTCTGACAGAGGTTTTGAAGATATTTTAGCAAGTCTGAGTAAATTTTATCATTTTTTCTGTATTTTATTATTGATTTTATAAAATTAGTTAATTTTTGTTTGTATTTGTTTAGGTCGACGTGAAAAAAGCCACACCAAGAGCAGACCAAATGGTTGGCGGAAATACCTGGGGTCGTGGTGGTGGTGGCGGCGGTGGGCGTATGCGAGGTAGTGGTGGTGGGCGTATGCGCGGTGGCAGTTATGGAAATACCGGGGGTAGTTACGGTTCGAATTGGAGCCAAGGTACGCTAAACGTTGTATTCAATTAAACGAATTGAGTTAACGTAAGGGGTTGGTTGTTCCAGGTTACGGTGGCTACGGGTCGAACGGATATGGATATAGTGGATACGGTAGCCAAGATGGATACGATTACTACGGCGGCGGTTACAGTAGTTATCCAGGTTACGATTATTCGAGTTATGGCAGTGGAGGAAGTTACGGTAAATAGCGTATAGTGTAGGATGATGAGAGAGGGAGAGAGAGTGTGAAATGAGTTCCTTATTTGTTTTTATTATTTGATTAATAATAATAAATGGTTTTTGCTGTTGTAATTTTTTTTGTTTTGTACCTTATTAATTTTTTTGTTTTTTTTTTCCCTTAGGTTTTAGTTAATTTTTCTAAAAAAAAGATCTTTTGCTTTAACCTCTAAGAATAATTTTTTATGTTTTAGTCCATAAAACTTTCAGTCCTTCGAGCCGGGATTTCATAATGTTATTTTATGCGACTGCTGCTTTCCTATATAAGCTCAAAGGGTCAAATTTTATGAAAATTGTTCTATTGTCTTAATTTTTAATGAAATTGCTTGAAGGACTATCTATGATGTAATTTTTAACTATAACTTTGTTTTATGCATGTCAAATGCTGGTAAGAATTCTTGTTTTTCTTTTACTTTAGGTTTTAGTTGATCTTTCTCAAAAAGATCTTTTGCTTTAACCTCGAAGTGTCATTTTTTATATTTTAGTCCATAAAACTTTCAGTTCTTCGAGCCGGGATTTCCTAATGTAATTTATGCGACTGCTGCTTTCCTATATGAGCTCAAAGGGTCAACTTTATTTTTAATGAAGACTTTTTTTTTTCAATAGAGAATTAAAACAGATAATGAAGTGTTCATTGCTCGAAGGACTATCTATGATGTACTCTTTAACTATAACTTTGTTTATATGCATGTCAAATGCTGCTAGGAATTCTTGTTTTTTTTTTACCTTAGGTTTTAGTTGATCTTTCTCAAAAAAAAAACTTTCAGTCCTTCGAGCCGGGATTTCCTAATGTAATTTATGCGACTGCTGCTTTCCTATATGAGCTCAAAGGGTCAACTTTTATGAAAATGGTCCTATTGTCTTGTTTCACCGTAGAACTTTATTTTTAATGAATACTTTTTTTTTTCAATATAGAATTAAAACAGATAATGAAGTGTTGATTGCTCGAAGGACTATCTATGATGTAGTCTTTAACTATAACTTTGTTCTTATGCATGTCAAATGCTGGTAGGAATTCTTGTTTTTTTTTACCTTAGGTTTTAGTTGAGTTTTCTCAAAAAGATCTTTTGCTATAACCTCGAGTATCATTTTCTATATTTTAGTCCATAAAACTTTCAGTCCTTCGAGCCGTGATTTCATAATGTAATTTATGCGACTGCTGCTTTCCTATATGAGTTCAAAGGGTCAACTTTATTTTTAATGAAGACTTTTTTTTTTCCAATATAGAATTAAAACAGATAATGAAGTGTTGATTGCTCGAAGGACTATCTATGATGTAGTCTTTAACTATAACTTTGTTCTTATGCATGTCAAATGCTGGTAGGAATTCTTGTTTTTTTTTACCTTAGGTTTTAGTTGAGTTTTCTCAAAAAGATCTTTTGCTATAACCTCGAGTATCATTTTCTATATTTTAGTCCATAAAACTTTCAGTCCTTCGAGCCGTGATTTCATAATGTAATTTATGCGACTGCTGCTTTCCTATATGAGTTCAAAGGGTCAACTTTATTTTTAATGAAGACTTTTTTTTTTCCAATATAGAATTAAAACAGATAATGAAGTGTTGATTGCTCGAAGGACTATCTATGATGTAGTCTTTAACTATAACTTTGTTCTTATGCATGTCAAATGCTGGTAGGAATTCTTGTTTTTTTTTACCTTAGGTTTTAGTTGAGTTTTCTCAAAAAGATCTTTTGCTATAACCTCGAGTATCATTTTCTATATTTTAGTCCATAAAACTTTCAGTCCTTCGAGCCGTGATTTCATAATGTAATTTATGCGACTGCTGCTTTCCTATATGAGTTCAAAGGGTCAACTTTATTTTTAATGAAGACTTTTTTTTTCCAATATAGAATTAAAACAGATAATGAAGTGTTCATTGCTCGAAGGACTATCTATGATGTACTCTTTAACTATAACTTTGTTTATATGCATGTCAAATGCTGGTAGGAATTCTTGTTTTTTTTTTATCTTAGGTTTTAGTTGATTTTTCTCAAAAAGATCTTTTGCTTTAACCTCGAAGTGTCATTTTTTATATTTTAGTCCATAAAACTTTCAGTTCTTCGAGCCGGGATTTCCTAATGTAATTTATGCGACTGCTGCTTTCCTATATGAGCTCAAAGGGTCAACTTTATTTTTAATGAAGACTTTTTTTTTTCAATAGAGAATTAAAACAGATAATGAAGTGTTCATTGCTCGAAGGACTATCTATGATGTACTCTTTAACTATAACTTTGTTTATATGCATGTCAAATGCTGCTAGGAATTCTTGTTTTTTTTTTACCTTAGGTTTTAGTTGATCTTTCTCAAAAAAAAAACTTTCAGTCCTTCGAGCCGGGATTTCCTAATGTAATTTATGCGACTGCTGCTTTCCTATATGAGCTCAAAGGGTCAACTTTTATGAAAATGGTCCTATTGTCTTGTTTCACCGTAGAACTTTATTTTTAATGAATACTTTTTTTTTTCAATATAGAATTAAAACAGATAATGAAGTGTTGATTGCTCGAAGGACTATCTATGATGTAGTCTTTAACTATAACTTTGTTCTTATGCATGTCAAATGCTGGTAGGAATTCTTGTTTTTTTTTACCTTAGGTTTTAGTTGAGTTTTCTCAAAAAGATCTTTTGCTATAACCTCGAGTATCATTTTCTATATTTTAGTCCATAAAACTTTCAGTCCTTCGAGCCGTGATTTCATAATGTAATTTATGCGACTGCTGCTTTCCTATATGAGTTCAAAGGGTCAACTTTATTTTTAATGAAGACTTTTTTTTTCCAATATAGAATTAAAACAGATAATGAAGTGTTGATTGCTCGAAGGACTATCTATGATGTAGTCTTTAACTATAACTTTGTTCTTATGCATGTCAAATGCTGGTAGGAATTCTTGTTTTTTTTTACCTTAGGTTTTAGTTGAGTTTTCTCAAAAAGATCTTTTGCTATAACCTCGAGTATCATTTTCTATATTTTAGTCCATAAAACTTTCAGTCCTTCGAGCCGTGATTTCATAATGTAATTTATGCGACTGCTGCTTTCCTATATGAGTTCAAAGGGTCAACTTTATTTTTAATGAAGACTTTTTTTTTCCAATATAGAATTAAAACAGATAATGAAGTGTTCATTGCTCGAAGGACTATCTATGATGTACTCTTTAACTATAACTTTGTTTATATGCATGTCAAATGCTGGTAGGAATTCTTGTTTTTTTTTTATCTTAGGTTTTAGTTGATTTTTCTCAAAAAGATCTTTTGCTTTAACCTCGAAGTGTCATTTTTTATATTTTAGTCCATAAAACTTTCAGTTCTTCGAGCCGGGATTTCCTAATGTAATTTATGCGACTGCTGCTTTCCTATATGAGCTCAAAGGGTCAACTTTTATGAAAATGGTCCTATTGTCTTGTTTCACCGTAGAACTTTATTTTTAATGAATACTTTTTTTTTTCAATATAGAATTAAAACAGATAATGAAGTGTTGATTGCTCGAAGGACTATCTATGATGTAGTCTTTAACTATAACTTTGTTCTTATGCATGTCAAATGCTGGTAGGAATTCTTGTTTTTTTTTACCTTAGGTTTTAGTTGAGTTTTCTCAAAAAGATCTTTTGCTATAACCTCGAGTATCATTTTCTATATTTTAGTCCATAAAACTTTCAGTCCTTCGAGCCGTGATTTCATAATGTAATTTATGCGACTGCTGCTTTCCTATATGAGTTCAAAGGGTCAACTTTATTTTTAATGAAGACTTTTTTTTCCAATATAGAATTAAAACAGATAATGAAGTGTTCATTGCTCGAAGGACTATCTATGATGTACTCTTTAACTATAACTTTGTTTATATGCATGTCAAATGCTGGTAGGAATTCTTGTTTTTTTTTTATCTTAGGTTTTAGTTGATTTTTCTCAAAAAGATCTTTTGCTTTAACCTCGAAGTGTCATTTTTTATATTTTAGTCCATAAAACTTTCAGTCCTTCGAGCCGGGATTTCATAATGTAATTTATGCGACTGCTGCTTTCCTATATGAGCTCAAAGGGTCAATTTTTATGAAAATGGTCCTATTATCGTGTTTCGCCGTAAAGCTTAATTTTTAATGAAATTGCTCGAAGGACTATCTATGATGTAATCTTTAACTATAACTGTGTTTTTATGCATGTCAAATGCTGGTAGGAATTCTTGTTTTTTTTTTACCTTAGGTTTCACTTGATTTTTCTCAAAAAGATCTTTTGCTTTAACCTCGAAGTGTCATTTTTTATATTTTAGTCCATAAAACTTTCAGTCCTTCGAGCCGGGATTTCATAATGTAATTTATGCGACTGCTGCTTTCCTATATGAGTTCAAAGGGTCAACTTTATTTTTAATGAAGACTTTTTTTTTCCAATATAGAATTAAAACAGATAATGAAGTGTTCATTGCTCGAAGGACTATCTATGATGTACTCTTTAACTATAACTTTGTTTATATGCATGTCAAATGCTGGTAGGAATTCTTGTTTTTTTTTTACCTTAGGTTTCACTTGATTTTTCTCAAAAAGATCTTTTGCTTTAACCTCGAAGTGTCATTTTTTATATTTTAGTCCATAAAACTTTCAGTCCTTCGAGCCGGGATTTCATAATGTAATTTATGCGACTGTTGCTTTCCTAGATGAGCTCAAAGGGTCAAATTTGAGGAAAATGGTCCTATTATCTTTTTCACCGTAAAGCGCTATTTTTAATGAAGTGTTCATTGCTCGAAGGGCCATCTATAACTTTGTTTTTATGCATATCAAAATTTTTTGTTAAGCGGGCGAACAATATGGACCTTCGACTCTGGGTTGCCATACTATCGTATGTTTTTCTTTTACTACTGGCATTCCCATACGAAAATTATGAAGCAGTGTGAGTCATTTGTGTACGAGATCTTTTTTTTTTTTTAATCTAAAGGATCTTCTTTTGTAAACGCAGGGGAAATTATGTTATAAACATATGGACCTTCGAGCAGGGACTTCGATTGTGTTATAATTATTGTAATTTTTCTGTTATTTTACTGCTGCCATATCCATCCAGACCAAAATTATGGAAATTATGAGGGTGGTTACGGTGGTGGAGGCGGTAGCGGTGGGGGAAGAAATTCCAGGGGCGGTGGTAAAGGTAATTCGTCAAAAAAACGCAAAAACATGTAATAATGCATCACCCTGTATAATATGTAGTTTAATATTATTAAACATATTTTTTGAAATATTGTAAAGTTTGTGTTTTAATTAATTTATTAATAATTTTTCTTTTTTTGTTGTTGTTTAGGTTATGATTTTTCAAAAAAAAAATAATTAATAAAAAAAGTGAAGAAAAGTTGTATAGAAATAATGAGAAGAATGTGAGTAGAATGTTCTTATTATAAAAATTTTTATACTGTACCCTGATTTTCAGGGTCTGGAGGTGGTGGTGGTGGAGGTGGCAAAGCTCAAAGGGGTGGTCGTAGTACCCAAAGACATCAACCGTATTGAGCGTAATACAAAAATGAAGTCTTCGTTTTTTAATAAGTAAGTTGCCTCTGCAGCTCGAAGGGCCTAACCATTTCAGGGACTTGTTCTAAAGTTTTTTATAATATTATCCGTTCGAGCTCGGAGGTCCGGTAAATATAAACAATTGTTTTTGTTGCAGGTGATTGATGAAATTAGGTTATAAAATTTTAATGAATGGAATTTGATGTATGACGGGTGTTATTTGATTTTTCTGATAATTTAGATTGTGATTTAAATTAATTAAAATAATAATGTGTTTGGTTATTTATATTTTTGTATTATATTAGTTTTAGGCGAATATATTTTAAGTATTTTTTTTTAATTATAGAATTAAATCAATTTGTATTGTACTTGTTTTATTTTTTATTAAATATTTTATTGATTTAGTTTCGTTTTACTTTTCCTATTTCCTATTATAGAAGTTTTATTATTTGATGAACTAAGTTTCATTATAAATAAAACGGACTCTTACTCAATACAAAAATTGGAACAAATTTTACAAGTTGTTGAAAAGTAAAAGGCAGTCTTGTAGACGACATACTGTATATACAGGGTGAACTATCACTCATTACAAAAATTTTAACCACATGCTCAGGAAAGCATAAAAAATTTGTTTCGGAATTTTTATTCGATATTTACAAAATGGGGCAAATCCACGTTTTTCCCTGGTAAATCGGCGCCTATGACAATTATTTTTCACGATGGCTTCCAACCTACGAACAGCTATACGCGGCGTTGCCAATTGAACATTTGCTTTTGAAGTGCTAGTGTTATTTGCATTTCTGTGTTTTTTGTTGCCCTTTGGGGTTTTCCTAACAGATGGGATCCACCTTGTGATCGTCGGGCTGAGTACCTGACATTAAACAAGAAGAGTCGACGAGGTAAATCATGCGGTCCCCAGGAATTTCAAAAATCATGGCGGCATGGCGTGTTAGACCTATCCGAAAGGTAGGAGCTTACATAATATTTAATATTTCGCATGATCATCTACATTTTCTAAATAAATTTTTTACTTACTTTAAATGCTCGGTAAATCGATACACTTGGCAACATGCCGCTGTATCATAACCTTCAAGCTAATGTCTAATTTAAACTTCAGTTGGGCAGGAGTTCATAGGCGTCGTAAAAAGGGAGTTTAACATGATTTACAAAAAAATTATTTTCAGCCTTAATAAAAATGTAGGAAATTTTTTGAGAGGCGATTCTGTTAAATCTTATTTTTCTCTACCTCTAGTTAAAATTTTTGTACTGAGTGATAGTTCACCCTGTATACTTAAGGATTTAAAATATCAGGGTCTGTTATACAAATTGGTTACTCTCAATATTCCGACGATATTTTTTCTGTCGTTCTGTGCGCTTTTTAGACCATGGAAATTCGGTCGAAAATCAAGGCCATCGGCGGCGAAACGGTTTATCTAAACAAAAAATGTAAGAAACCTAATTTGTAGCGAATTTACTGTACTTTACTTGAAGTGCCAAACTTTAAATTCTGATTCAGCACCAAAAATCATAAAGAACGAAGGACAAAACGCGCGACATCTTAAAAGTTTATCTTAAAGGCCATCAGAGACGCAGATATTTACAATCTTTTGAAGAAAAAACATAAATAAGGTCATGAGTTTAAATTAAAGTGATTTAAGTTTTATATAGAAAAGAATTTAGATTTGGAAATGTGACCGCAACATTTTTGGCTCAACAAGTCATTTCTTTGAGAAGAAAAGCTGCACAGAACTGCGAGATGCCAACAAAGGAATCCATTGACTTCTGGGCAAGGTTCTCAAATATTTTGTTTGGGAAATACTGGTCGTATCTCTTCCAAATCCATTGAATTAAATAAACATGCACTTACGATACCGATAACAACACAATTTGTAAACAAATTGCATTGTACATAAAAAATCGTACCTGCCTAACAAACATTGCATTATTATTTATGGTTTAAAAATATGATAAATTTGCAAGTACAAATGTACGAAAAATAATTAATTAAACAAAAAAAAATGATAAATGAACAATACGTAGTTCGTCTCTCAAGTGGTCACACATCATGATAACTACCACTATCATCGACTAATCTCAAGCGTAAGGATTTGATCGATGGAAGCCAACCGTGCATAAAATAAATCTGATCAAATACTACTTGGGTAGATATTATTTCGTTAAGATTTGGAGTAAAACTCAAAAAATATGGGAGCGAAATCCAGAAATAAACTTAAAGCTCTAAATAGTAATAATAAACATTCTTCTTCAACGGGGAATAGTGATAGAAAGTTCTACGATCCTATGGCAGTAACATGGTCAGAGAAATATAGTGATGAGTTTGCTAAAGCATGGAAATACATGCCAGAAACTTTGGGGAAGGTTTTTGTGACGTTTGCTGTATTTGGTTTAGGAATTTCTATTAATGGTAAGTACCAAGGAATATAAATCACCATGCAACATATTTTTAAGTACCTACCCTTGAAAATATACAAGTTTCAAATAAATTTCTCAAAGTAATTAATTTTCTGGGCGATATAGAAACGCGTAAATATCAACCATTGAAGTAACAATTTGTTTTTCATTAGGCCAGCTATTTTAAAAAGTTAAAAATAAAACTGTTTCTAAACTTTTGTTCCAGTGGCGTGTCATTTTGCCTTTATAAAGAATTGGACGCTTTAGAAAAGTCTAAATCCATTTATTATTCCGTTACTCATCTTTCAGGGGCGTAGAACATGCTTTTCCTTAGGGGGTTAAACATTGTTTTTTGTTGAAACTAACAATTTCAGTATCTACAAATTAATTAAGACCAGTGGCGTATCAATATTGAACGTAGAATAATTATTTGTGGAAAATTGTTAAAAAATTATTTATTTTTTTCTAGGTAATTTTATAAATATTTTTGTACATATTGGCAAACAATGGGGTTTTTTCAACACTAGTGAAAATATAGGAAAAAACTCCTTTAGCCTTGACAATATCACTGTGGAATCGTTAAAAATGACTGGATTCTTACACTACTGGATTTGGTCCCTGACTATTTCATATGGACTGTATTTCTTCATTGGTGGCTTTCTACATGTAAGTCCTCAATAAAACACCTGTCAAATTGACATATATATAATAAAATAACTGTCAAATTGACATATAATATAATAAAAATAACTGTCAAATTGACATATATATAATAAGATAACTGTCAGATTGACATATATATAATAAAACACCTGTCAAATTGACATATATATAATAAAATAACTGTCAAATTGACATATATATAATAAAATAACTGTCAAATTGACATATATATAATAAAACACCTGTCAAATTGACATATAATTTAATAACTGTCAAATTGACACATTTATAATAAAATAACTGTCAAATTGACATATATAATAAAACACCTGTCAAATTGACATATTCTAATATATATTTTTTATAATAGTGGTACTACTATGTTCGACGACGTGATAATGCAGAAGAATGGAAATGTCAGCCAAACAAGTGGCTAACGCCAGAACTAGAAAGGCACGAAATTATTTTAGGATCGTGTACGTTATTTTTGAACTCCTCTGTATCTGCGATATTGGCATGTTACATAATTAACGGCGGGTATTGTACAGTGTATTATAAAATCAGCGATTACGGCAGTATATGGTTCTTACTGCAATTTCCAGCGATATTTATCTACCAGGTAATACAATATACAGAGTGTCACATTTAAAATATAGACAACCATATTTGAAGAAAATTCTATTATAGGACTATTGTACGTATTGGTTACACCGTATCTATCACACACCATTTTTATACAAGAACTTCCACAAACTTCATCACAAATACAAACAGCCCACAGCGTTTTCTGTCACTGCGATCCACCCTGTAGAAGCGCTGCATATTCAAGCAACATTATGTTTACCGCTGTTCTTGGTACCAGTACATTGGTGTAAGTAGTCAGTGGCGTACTATTTTTTTTACCAACATTGCACAACTATAAAATTATTAGATTTTAATTTCCAGTGGCGTGCTATTTTTTTATATTGGGGTCAATATTGCAAAAAAAAAAATAGTTGTAACGGCTTTTATAGTATAATTTTGACTTGAAAATCATTTTTTTTAGTCCCCTTCTACGCAACATCCCTGTATGCGTACTACCATGGTATAATCGACCATTCTGGTGTAAATTTCAAAGCCTACTGGTGGCAACCATGGCAACCGGATGCCATCTTCCATGACAACCACCACCAGTACTTCCATGTGAACTTCGCCTTCAATATTGAATATTGGGACAAAGTAAGTGAAAAACAGAGGGCATAAGTACTAATAATTATTATTACATTGCCCCCTTTTTTAGTTACACGGTACGTACCGGCGAAAAGATCGTGTTTACACGGAAGAAATATTCTACGGCACTGGCAAAGCCCTGAATGAGGTGAGTGAGGCGGAATTGAAGGCCGATTTGGAGGAGAGAAAATCGGAGAATCCATTGGCGTACCGTGACAATAAACTAGCGTACGATTTGACAAACAAGGAAGTGAACAAAATTAAGAAGAAACAATAGACTCATAATTTATTATATTAATAAAATTTTATTTCTAGTGGTATTGTTGGTTTCTTTTTTACAGTATCCAGTGGCATATCATTTTGTTTTCGTCCAGTGGCGGCGTAAATAAGTTAGTTGGTCCAATTTATTGTACAAAAATCTATCAAACTTTGAGAGAAATAGAATTTTTAGCAGGCATCTACGACCCAACTTGATATTTGCACGTTTCACGAGATTTTAGACATTTTCAGTGGCGTACCTTTTTTTTTCAAAAGGGGGCAAAACTGTACAATAATCGGGAAAATTCAAATACAACATAGCGAAGCCGTATTTTTTATAAATTATTTAAGAGTGTTAAAATGAACAATGCTTTTAAGAAGTTCTTTTAGAAATCCAGTGACGTGGGGGGAATAAAAATGCAAAACTACATACAAAAACCGGGTTTTTTTAATAAAAAATACATACAGGCATACTAAAAACAAATAAAAATTGTATTCTATTTTTTTTTTTAATAAAACAAAATTACTACTATTCTTAACTATGACTTTATTATGGAATACACCCAGAAATATGTAGAATTCTATCCTCTAGATCTCGAAGGTGTCCTGCTCCATGGGTTTCGATACCCAAGTACCACAATTCGCCCTTTGAAATGCTTCTAGTAACCTCACCTTGGATGTCTGCAATATTATTATATGAGGCTTAACAATTTTCCAATAAACATCATATTTGCAGTTTCCAGTGGCGTGACATTTTTTTTTTATTCAAAAATCGTGAAAATTCGTATAAACTGAAATTGTGTTTTTATGTGAATCTAAACATGTTTTGTCGGCATATACTATTCTAAATATTTTCTAGTGGCGTAACATTTTTTTTTTCATTAGGGGGCAAAACTGTTTAAAAACGCTAAAAATCGTATTTACATAAAAAATTTGTTTTTTTCTGTTACAAAGACTTTAACACTCTCCCGATAGCGTTTTGAAACACTTTCCAGTGACGTACAGTTTCTTTTCATTAGGGGGCAAAACTGTTTAAAAACACTAAAAATCGTATTTACATAAAAAATTTGTTTTTGTCTGTTACAAAAAATTTAACACTCTCCCGATAGCGTTTTGAAACACTTTCCAGTGACGTACGTTTTTTTTTTAATAAGCAAAACTGAAAAAAATAATAATTAGAACTGCTAACTTACCATATAATCTTGAGCTAAACACTTTGCTTCCTCATACGTGAGTCCTAGAGATGCCGTTTGATCGCCACAATCTTTCATGCTCAGTTTTCTATAGATCGGAGCAAATCTTTCAGCAAGCTTTTGTTTGCACACATTTGACACATCATTTGCCGCAGGTACACCGTACACGGTATTAACAATTTCCGGAGCAGTCATATTCTTGACCCACACCACGGCGAACGATAACGCTTTCTGTGGATTGCGCTGCTCTTTGGCGGTAGTGCGTAACAATTGTGGTCGATTCAACAAGTATGGAGGCGGTAGACCCTGGATGGTTTGCTCGATGCGACCGTACAACGAGCGGTACACGTGCGATTCGACCGCTTCCCCACCCAACACGATGCTTTTCAGGTAAATCGGTTGGATGAAATTCGAGAGGAGAGCACCCTGTATACCAACCACGTTCCAGAGACAGAGTTTGTCCGAACATGACATCGTCAGCAAACGTTCACTCTGTAGATTTAGACAAAAAAACTGCGCGTTAGATGATTTTAGCCATTTGTCAGCGGCGGGCCAACTTTTCTTTATTGAGACAAAATGTGAGAAAATAAGAATTCATAGCATTTTAGATATTTGGTTATCTCAAAGAATTTCATTGCAGTACTTATATATTTTTTCAAGGGTAAATTTAAAAAAAAAATGCGTTTCGATACTTTCTAATGATTTTACAGTGGCGTACCATTTTTTTTTAAGGGGCAATTTTAAAATAATTTGAAAAAATCGCTATTTTAGGTATGGCGGGTACGACAAGTACATTGAGAAACCTCTCCAGTGGCGCTCCAAAAAATTTTACTTAAGATACACTTAAAAAATAACGATTTATGCGTTTCGACAAATTCTAATGATTTCACAGTGGCGTACCATTTTTTTTTTCTTTAAGGGGCAATTTTAAAATAATTTGAAAAAATCGCTATTTTAGGTATGACGGGTACGACAAGTACATTGAGAGAAACCTGTTATTTAATAATACAGTGGCGCTCCAAAAAATTTTACTTAAGGTACACTTAAAAAATAACGATTTATGCGTTTCGACAAATTCTAATGATTTCACAGTGGCGTACCATTTTTTTTTCTTTAAGGGGCAATTTTAAAATAATTTGAAAAAATCGCTATTTTAGGTATGACGGGTACGACAAGCACATTGAGAAACCTGTTATTTAATAATACAGTGGCGCTCCAAAAAATTTTACTTAAGATACCCTTAAAAAATAACGATTTATGCGTTTCGACAAATTCTAATGATTTCACAGTGGCGTACCATTTTTTTTTCTTTAAGGGGCAATTTTTAAATAATTTGCTATTTTATGCATGACAACACAGCGGGTACGGCAAGTACATTGAGAAACCTGTTATTCAACAATACAGTGGCGCTTCAAAAATTTTTACTTAAGGTAACTTTAAAAAATATCGATTTATGAGTTTTAGAACTTTCTAATGATTTTACAGTGGCGTACCATTTTTTTTAAGGGGCAATTTTAAAATAATTTGAAAAAATCGCTATTTTAGGTATGACGGGTACGACAAGTACATTGAGAAACCTGTTATTTAATAATACAGTGGCGCTCCAAAAAATTTTACTTAAGATTCACTTAAAAAATAACGATTTATGCGTTTCGACAAATTCTAATGATTTCACAGTGGCGTACCATTTTTTTTTTATTTAAGGGGCAATTTTTAAATAATTTGAAAAAATCGTTATTTGCTATTTTATGCATCACAACACAGCGGGTACGGTAAGTACATTGAGAAACCTGTTATTCAACAATACAGTGGCGCTTCAAAAATTTTTACTTAAGGTAACTTTAAAAATATCGATTTATGCGTTTTAGCACTTTCTAATGATTTTACAGTGGCGTATCATTTTTTTTTCACTAGGGGGCAAATTTTTTTAAAAAATGAGAAAATTCGTTGTTTTGCGAATTTAGTAGCGTAAATTAATAAACAGGTATGTATTAACAAATTTTAAAGTGTTAAAGAATCCTAAGAATATTTTTTCATCAAAAAACCTTACCAGCTTGATGCCATCCCACGTTTGGATACGTCCTTTCAGTGGATGTGTTGGAATTGTGCCCTCGCCCGACTCAATTTTCGTACGCAACAGTCCACGCGACGATCGATTCGGATGCCGGTCCTGTGGTGATTTTTCCACTGGGGAAAAAATACGCGCATCCCCACACGGCGCTGTACTTATATACAAATGAAATCCAACATCGTCTTTCACACGGATCTTACCGTCGGAATTTTCGAATATTGATGAAAGATCTGAAATTATTATTACAATGGCGTATCATTTTTTTTTTCACAAGGCAAAAAACTCACCTGAATTGAGATGTTTTTCAAGTTCATCATACAAAAAAATTACTAGTCCTCTTCTAGCCAATATCTCCGCATGCATATCGTTCAATTTCGATCCATGAAGACAGAGATTCTCACCGGAAATACATTTCGTCCCGGTGGTAACACTAATAACTTCCGCTTCCTCTAAAGTAGCCCCGCGAGTCATTACAATACCCGCTAAAACTTTTCTACGTGCATGAATAATATCACCTGCCATAACATTCTGGAATTTATCCAAAACGATCCTGGAATGGGGGAAAATTAATTTAACCTGTCAAATTTGACAGTTACACTTCATACCGTTCAATAGCATCGGCGCGACAATACTCTTCCACGGTCAGCTTCCCAATGTAATCAGGTAATTGCGTATTAGTTGGCATGTAAGCACGTAATTTCGTCAACGCTGACATTGCAGCATTCGATTTGGCCTTTTGCTTACTGGGGCCTAGAATAAGGGCTGATAGAACAGTGTCAAATTGAATTTTACATTCTGTGTTTACCATCTCCAATAAAAGTTTGATCGTCTAACGTAATTGTGATTTGGAATCTGTGTTGGGGATCATCAGACATTGTCGAACACGAATACACAGCATTCGGGTATAATTCGTTAAAAACCATTGTCGGAGATTTTTCCCGTAATATTACACTGTTCGGCTCATTTGAGCTGTTTGGGCTAAAGGATTCCCTAAAATTACAATTTTGAGAAATATAACTTGTGCTCAAGACAATTTCAATTGGGTTTCTGGCTTCTGTTTAAGTTACACTACTAAAAACGTTTAAAACAATTGCATAATTATTTTTCTCTACTTTATAAATGTTGTCCCTTAATGAAAAATTGTTGACACGCTACTGAAAAACTCTTAAAATTATTAGAAACACAAATCTGTAGTTTGTCAAAAAAATGCATTTTTGAAGTGATATTTGACCCCTAATTAAAATAATTTTATACGCCACTGTAAAGTCTTAGAATCCTTAAACCCAAAATGCAAATAACTTTTACCATACCCACTCCAAAAGTGTCTGAAATAGCACTACCTACCTGTTTTCCACAGCAACATTATCACTTGTAAAATCCATCGAAACACCCTGCTCCTGTGAACTACTGGAAATAATAGCATCATTACTCGGAAACTGTATAAACGAACTTAGGGCTTCTTTAGCTGCAGCCGCTTTGGCTTCTTTTTTAGAGGATCCACTCCCATAATATGTCTGTTCATCAACAACAACACTAAATTTGAAATATGGTTTATGTGCGGGTCCCGAACGTTCAATTTCATTATATGTAACCACTTCCGCACGTAATTCGTTTAGAACTGAAATGGGGTTGCGATCGGTGATGCGTACGGCGCTGGATTTCCGCTGCTTTTTAGGTACAACTGTTTGTGGAGTAACTGAGGACTGAGAGTCTAAAACAAAACACGAAATCAAATTATTAACATATTAGGTACATAAAGTAATTGTAACTTGACTTACCGGCGGCCCAAACGCGTTTGTTACTACGTTTACGAGTACTATTGTTACTTTTTTTAGACTGATTATCAGCGTTCTGGGACTCTCCTGAAAGTAACTGGGTTATAACATTCTTATCATCAGTATCTATATGATTCATTTCAACTAACGTATCAGCCATTTTTTTTGTAATTGGAATATGTTACTAAAAGCTAAAGTTTGTTAAAAATTCATTAAAAACTTACAAAAACTCTACATGTAAACAAAAAAATTCGGTAGAGAAAAGGTGGGAAACGGTCGTATTGACAATAATGAAATGTCATTGAACGCTGCTGTTTCTTCTTCTTTCTTTTGGCCACTTGCTTCATAAGCATTCGGCCGGATCGCCGGTTAGTGTAAATGATAATTTTGCGTTCCTTTTACTACAATTGCAACGTAGAGTCCCTGAGGAGGGAAGTAGAAAACATAACCTATCACCAATGTTTATTTACTAAAAAAAACTAATTGCGAGTATAAAAATGCAAAATGCATTAAAATTTCCATTCAAAAACATATTCCAAAAGTTTAGTGTGGTAATTTTAAATAAGTACAGTTATTATAACTACAATTTATGTAAAAATGTCTCTGTTAACAAAAATACAGTTTACAAGCCAAATTCATATGATTTAGTGAAAAAAAGTGCATTATCAACTGATTCAGCAGTTTTTGAACGAGCTTGTGAAGCAACTCTAGAATCTTTAAACGATTTTTTCGAAGAATTAATAGAAAATGAGGAAAAACTGGCGACGGCTGACGTAACCTACAGTGTAAGTACAAAACCATACTTTTGTGCCTAAACTATTTGAAACCCTTTGTCTGTTTTCATCTAGAGCGGAGTTTTAACGTTAAATCTCGGTAAATACGGTACTTACGTGATCAATCGGCAATCACCAAATACACAGATTTGGCTAAGCTCGCCAATATCAGGTCCGAAACGTTACGACTACGATGAGACGAAGAAGAATTGGACATACAAATACGACTCGACAACGTTGCACGAACTGTTGCGGAAAGAATTTGAATCTATTTTAGAAAAACCTGTAGAACTTTCTAATAATCAATAATAAAATGTTAATAAATGTTGATATTTTTTAATCTGTTTAAAAGGCAGTGGTTTGTCCCAAACCTCTTTCCAGCATCAAAAGAGAAATGAAGGCTTATAGTCGACATGTTAAGAACGCAAGTTTTGCTACAAATTATTCAAAAACAATTCTCGAAGATTTGAGGCCTCCTTTTAAGGTAATGCGGAATGGTAAATGCTTGGCATCAAACTAATTAAAGTAGAATTAATAATTAATAAATGTATCGATTAATAAATAAATTATTCAAACTATAATCGAAATTTAATTCGTTGACAACACAACAATATTCCATCATTTCTTTTACAATGAACACAAAACCAAGTACAAACAACGATATAGTTAAATTAGGTTTCACTTTATGGATATTTCTTTCAATACTGATCTGTATCTACATAATTAAGAATTTTGTACGTGGTCGGAACCAATTTCAAAACAACTTGCATTTGATCGAAGATGGCTTACGACGTATGCAGGAAAACATTGAAATGGACACACGTCGAAGTAGTTTAACCATTCCAGAAGGCTGTGACAATTTTTTAGACAGCGAAATGCTTAGCATACTTGATCAAATTCGTAGTAACGTAAGTACAATAGTATTGATATATAATTTCTAGGGATAATTTTCGCTTTTTTCTCGCTTGAATCATTATACAACTATATAAGTGTTATACATTTTTGGAAAGTACTGAAAATTTCCGGTAATTCTAGGTGCCACATGACCATATTTCTATTCGAATTATAAAGTTGTACTCACAATACAAACAAACCAAAATGAAACATCAAAGAGTCGTAATAGACCTGTGGAAGATGTTTTATTCCTCATTATTGTATCTATTGTTAATATTTTTCATCTGGTTGCTAATTAAATTGTGTTGTGCATGTTTTTGGCTACCTGGGCATCTTCAGAAACAGTCGACAATGGTTGGTCATCATCAGGCAACTGAAGAAGAAAACGAAGAGTTTACTGGAATAAGTGGTGTGGTAGAAAACAAGAAGATAGTTTAAAACACATTTTTATACTCACGTTTTAAATAAGACATCTTCGTTTCATTGTTTGTAGGATTAGAAAAAAATATAACAAATTGTATATGTCGAATATGTCCTGATACATTAGGAAATCTTTATTAATTTGTTGCATTTTTGTTTTTTCTGATACATTAGGTATTATTATATAATAAATAAATTATATTTTATTGATGATGTCAAATAAATGCATGGTTTGCCTAGGAAATTTTGCCAAATGTTTTATTCACAAATTAATGTATATTCTTGACCTATTGGTGAAGGAGCTATATAGTATATTTAAAACATATGGGCCTGTAGTGACAGTGGGGTCAAGAGATACCTGCTTTTGAATTGGTTGGATGATATATCTTAGCCTCACTATGGCTGCCGGTGTTGTCAGATATAGTACAATTGCTGCGTGATTATATTCAATATAAAATAAAATATTTTAGAGCCGATAATTCATCTAATGTTATACCATACCAAAATTTGTAAAATACACACAAATATCTTGAATTCAAATACGCAGAACACAGATATGTTGGTTTGCCTCAATATGGCCACCCAAAGAAAACAGGCAATACTATTGTTTATACCCTGTGGCATCACTCTTGTAACGACTGCAGATTCTTGATGTTTGGTGAAGGTACAATTTAAAACTTAATTTTTTTTATATTAAATCAAACTTCAAACAGTCTTTACCAATTGTGTAGAATTTTAAATCTTTATAAAGACAATGAATGATATTATGCATCATAAAATTGTAACATATTAATATTAAGTGTAGTAATATTGTAAATATCAAGGCACTAACGAGAAAGGAAGAAGCAATAAAAGAAAAAAAACTACGAGTACGAAGAGTTAGTTTAGTTGTCAAATTAATCATGGCCTGCTGACTGATGGGTTATCCTATTTTAATGAAATTAATAAATAATTTGGTGATATAAAAACATTAAAACCAAATTCAATTTGGTGAAAATTATGTTAATAACATGGTATGTAAGAATTATCATTTCATTTTTGTTCTATCTAATGAATTTTAATAATTAACTAGCCATTTGTGACTGCTTTGGGTTTATGTTGATATTTTTTTGTTTATTTATTAATCATATGCTTCTATTGTACAAAATTTACTACACTTTGTTTAATAAAATCACCTTTGTTTAATTAAAAATGTGTTTTATACGTTGTATGAAGTTTTAACTAATTACATAGTTGGTACTTCCTCTCTAAAATGTCAATGAACTTTGGTAATATTATTATTTTTATCAGCTTAAGATAATATATACCTTTATGTACAACACATACATATTTCTTTGTAGGTCTAACAAAGAGGATGCTCCAGTAGATACTAACACGACGGCTCAAGACGCCAAATTCAGTTTGAAGGGCTACTCCGGTACCGTTATACGCCGTTTGAGAGTGGAGAAGATTGAAGGGGGCCTAATGGTGGCTGGGGTAGTTGTCGCCGCTAATTGTCAGATCATTTTGCCTGTGTTCGGGTTTTTGTTTCTGCTGGTTGGGTGCGTGTTGACGGGTAAGAATCAGGATATTGATGCAGACATTACAATTAGCATGGTATCTCGAAAGTCAGCTTTGAAGTACGTAAACTATACTAAAAAAACACAATTGGAATTTGATTCACGTTTTTATTTCGGAAATAGGATGTCGAAATTTTGTTTTTCGAGTTTTTCGGCACCGAATGGCATATTAACCCTATGCTTGTGATACAAATTTGAAAAGTACGGGAAATTTGCGATTCAACGAGGTGTCACATGATATACTTTGGTATTGAAATAAGAAAGTTAGATATTGACGCTGTGCATTTGTTTTTAACTAATTACATTTTCCAGCTGCCTCGTACCGTGGCCCTGGCGAAGGTGAGGAGCCCAATCACTATGCCGAACGCATCGCTTTTACAGGCAATTCCAGGATTCTCGGACCAGCATGCATTGTTGTCGGATTTATTATGCTCGTCGCCGGTTGGGTGTTGTGCATCCTGAACCGCCGTGCCCGCCAACGCGAACAAACTATTGGATTCCACTGCCCGCTTCATGGGGACTTTTATCCGCTCAGTCCCGTCAGCAGCTCAAAAAAACTAGGATTGTTAGAATCGCGAAATAGTCGTGACACCTGCACTTTTTGCTGGCCTCGTAAACGAGGACCGGGTACTGTAGCTGTGGGACCACCGCAATGCCCTCACAGTCAAGTATCCAGCACTAGAAGCTCCGTTGCGAGTTCGCCGCATAGCCAGTGTCCTACACCGTTGCCGTTTCTTGTTAATTCCGGATCTGTAGGGTAAGTTTTTGCAATACAACTTTCTGATCGTACCTCGTAGATAAATTTACTTTATATTTTTGATTAGAACTTGTAATTTCCAGTTCAACGATATGTCACATGACATATTTTCGAGAAGTAATAACGCTGATATTTGACATTTTAACAATTTCCATGGCCTACTTGTACGCAAAGTGTTTTTTATATTTTTCTTGCAAAATGGCTGTCTAAAGATAGACGTCTGATATATTTTTGCAAACGTCTTAAAATTTCTCTTGTATTTCAGTGGCATGGTGGTACCAACAGCCCAAATATCACCTGACCAACAACTCCAACCTTATGGTTCGATTCGCTCATTGGCTGGGGGCAGGGAAGTCGCCAGTTTTCCCCTATCTCGCACACCATCACCACCCTCCACCACCTTTGAACGGTAACAATCAGATTTCTCAAACAAAAATCGCGCAATGGTATATTTTGAAACTTTTAGCACTCGAGAGCTTGTGGGAGTACCGGATCATCAGGAACTGCTAGTAACTGACTACGTGGATTATGGTACGACGAATAACAGTACCCAGAAGAAATCAGTTTCGATTGTACTGCCGTCAGAAGAAAAAGGATGACCACCGATTTTGCTTTAAAAAAAATATCCCTCAATCCTTTACGTAAAAAAAATATTTTTTTTTGGGGATGTTAAAATGCTCATACTGTAAATAAAAAATACACCGATTTATTTGCAAACTTATTGCGTAGCCATGGTAGCTAATTAATTAAAAATTACGGTTGTATATTAATTTTTTAGACTGATAAAATTATTTTTATTTAAAAAAAAAACATATTTATTCAATAATAATTAGTATGTTATATTAATATACCGTCAAAATAAGACATTAAAAAAATCAATTTTTCTTGAACAAACCCTGTATCTATAATTTATTTATTATAAGAAGTAATTTTTAAAGTATTTCTCTGTATTATTTAGAACAAAATAAAGAATGCTCATTAAAATTTAAATTAAAAAAGACATTAGGTTAGTATTCAAAATAATATATTTATCTCATATCAAAATTAAATAAATATACATTAAATTTAATTAAGAACTATTAATTAATGATATTGATTGTTATTTATTTAGAAAATTCCAAAATATAGTAGTACTATAATAGAAACAAAATTTGTATTATTTCAAAATTCTAATATTTGTTATATTTTTGGAAACTACTTGGAAATTGACTTGAAACCACATTTCAATCGATATAGTTGAGTCCAAAAATGCCGAAGTTGTGGTTGTTATACCGATTTTTGGAATGCATATTAAATTTCCTTGAAAATGATATGTCACTCGGCATGGTTTGTTGCAGAAACCACGAAGTTGTGATTAATTTGGTTGTGATACTGATTTTTGGAATGTATATCAAATTTGCATCAAAATGATATGTCACTCGGCATGGTTTGTTGCAGAAACCACGAAGTTGTGATTATTTTGGTTGTGATACTGATTTTTAAAATACATGATCTATTTGCTTCAAATTGATATATCACCCGATACAATTTAATGTAAGTGTAACTGATATATCAATTTGAAGCAAATATATCATGAATTTTAAAAATCAGTATCACAACCAAAATAATCACAACTTCGTGGTTTCTGCAACAAACTATGCCGAGTAACATATCATTTTGAAGGAAATTTAATATACATTCCAAAAATCGGTATCACAACTTTGTCATTTCTGAAATACCTATATAGGTATATTAAATTTGCTATAAAATGATATATCACTTGATAGGGTTCAGTGTGTAAATATTGGTTGTGTTTATTCCGGTTGTGATACCGATTTTTGGAATGCATATTAAATTTGCATCAAAATGATATGTCACTCGGCATGGTTTGCTGCAGAAACCACGAAGTTGTGATTATTTTGGTTGTGATACTGATTTTTAAAATAGGTGATCTATTTGCTTCAAATTGATATATCACTCGATACAGTTTAATGTAAGTGTAACTGATATATCAATTTGAAGCAAATATATCATGCACATTAAAAATCAGTATCACAACCAAAATAATCACAACTTCGTGGTTTCTGCAACAAACCATGCCGAGTGACATATCATTTTGAAGGAAATTTAATATACATTCCAAAAATCGGTATCACAACTTCGTCATTTCTGAAATACCTATATAGGTATATTATATTTGATATAAAATGATATATCACTTGATAGGGTTGTGTTTATTTTGGTCGTGATATATAATTTTGTAATGTACGGCACTCGATATGGATTGTGAAGTAGATTTCTGGAATATAAGCCTTAAATTTCTTACTATACCTACGATTTGATGCAGAAATATTATAGTTGTAGTTCAAAACAAAATATCACAGCAACATAGGACATTGGATCTAAACTAACAATACCAATATTCTTTGAAAACTACACTATGTATATAGGTAGGTATGAATAGACCAGTCCATTTTACGACCAAATCAACCAATCACCACCGAGCATTTCTCTTGACGTATTGTGCTGAGCAGAGCTTTAACAAAACAAGTAGTTGTAGTTTTGTACACGAAAATGAAACGTTAGGTGCGTTAATAAAAATTTACCTAAGTTAAATAAACAATAGTATTATTGTTAAATGTGTTTATATTTATAATAAATGTGGTTTTTACAAGTGAAATTCGTAGTGATATAAGTGTGATGATATAGTGTTATTATTCTTTATTCTGGATACCTAGGTGTTCACATTATTGTTGTTTTTGGTGAGTACACAATTATCTATTGTGTTTTGTGTTGTATTTAAAATGGTTCTGAAGCTGAGTGTAATAATATTTTTATCGATATAAAAATGCTTTGACACGATATATTTACCTAGTTTCAAGTTGGAAGACCTAACAGTTTTGCTTTATCCATGTTGTTTTATTTGAAAAGTTCCTGAAATTTGCTTTACAATAACGTCTCTTTCTATATATTTTCACTGAATTCGGTACAATGGGACACAACTCAGTATAATGTACCACTTTACATGGCCTACTTGTAGAAAAACACGTTTTCGCGGTTATTTCATGTTGATCCTTATATACCTAGTGTGTCCTAGACGAAAATTTAAAAGATTTACAAGAAACAAAAAGCAAACAACAAGTTTTCTTCTTAAACGTACACAAATTGGTCTAGATTTCAAGGTATTGACCGTGATTTCTGCAATTGTGGCTCCTTTTTTAATAAACATAAGATGCTATACAATCTGAATTAGGCTAGCCTAAGTATTTACCTTTTAATGTACTTTACCACAGCCGAAGAAGGCTGTGATTTTACCTATAATCCATTGGCGTAGATATTCAGTTTTTTCTTATCATTTTGAACTTGGTAAGTATGTCTTTAATACAGTGAGAACGAAAAGTTGTGCATAAATTCTATACGTTAAAAACGAACGTGATGATGGTTTTTTAAAAACGAAACGTCGCAGTGAACATTTGTAAACGCTATCTGTGTATTTTTTTTTTATCGAATTTACCCGTAATTTTTGGTTCTTACTGTATATACATACATATTAATACACACGAAGAATCCTCGACTTGTTTGCTGCATATAAACGAGGTTATTAAAATCCAAAACAACTTCGTCTCTCTTATTTTCTAACGCTAACGCATACATAATATTAATAATACTATAAAACCAATTAAAATTCTTAGATTCAACAAGAATCTACATACGAGGGCATTACGTATATATTTATTTATTTTTTTCTTTATAGACAATGAATCCTATATAAGTTAAATCGAGTAATGGCGAGTCCGGCCGTGATTTATCGTCCAGCCCCCGTATCGATAGCGACGCCGCTGCGGGATTCAGTGACGTACACGACTACGAAGGGTTTGCTAAATGGTCCTGGACAAAACAACTGTTTTTTAAACAGTGCAGTACAGGTGATTACTTGTTCTTATTATAGTCCCACCCCCGTATATTGTTAATGTTATTATGAGTCATTATTGTCTTGAGCCCTCTGAAGCGCATCAGAATTATTTGCTTTTAAATGGTTCTCACATATTAATAATAATATTCATTACATTGTGTCCCTATTTTGTTCTTTAAGAACGAAAAGTTCTCATAGAACTTTACGCTTTAGTAGATTTTCTCAAGAACGTAATTAAAAACTTCTTTCCCATACTTTAAATTGCTAATTTTGTTAGAATTTTCTTATATCCTGTGCATATGCGGGTGAAAAAATCATAAACATTTTAGAATTTGTCTAAAATAACGTTCTGCGCATTTTTTTCGCTAAACTCCCTAAACAACCCTATGTGTTGTGTACATTTTTGCAAAGGGTGGAAAATTGGCGGTTCGACGATATGTCACATGATATGGTTTCGAAGTGACATAAAAAAGTTGAATACTAGCGATAACTTCTGTGACTCACAGCGTCGATTGTAGGATAAGTCCAATCTGCACCAAACCAATTTCAATTTGCAAACGGTAAGTTAGGAAAATAGCATCCTTCGTGTGTTTGACATACAGTTTTTTGAGTTCCCGCCAATATTTCACTGTTATTTTGTCGCACACTGTACATTGCAGCCATGTATTGTAATATACGTTTGAAGAATATAAAATTCAGCGCGCGTGCAGGGCATAAAAGACAAAGAAAACCGTGGTGCACACTTGGCAGAAAAACCGGTTCTATTTACCAAACAAAAAGACCAACAAAATCGTCGTTATATATACTTTAATAACTCTTGGGCACGAGACTATGTAGTAACCAACGTTTTGTGTCATTATTATTTAATTTGTAGTTCCTATGGAAATTTAAATTTACCTAATATCCTTTTATAAATTATGTTGTCAGTCGGAAGGAAACAAAAGATTACGCTTTATTTAAAAAAATATAAGTATATGTATAATACTTATTTTTATGGGCCTTCGGACGAGTCCATTTTTGTATTTGTAGGACCTACCTATAATGTAACGAAAATCTTTTATAAACGATCTATACATTTTAGTTTCTTTTCTATAATAAACTTTTAAAACTGGTATAATATATACAATATTTTCTGTTTAGTTTACGAATTTTTAAAATTTTGTATTATCTAAATATTTATGATTTACGATCCAGTGGTAGGACATGGAAATGGATTTTAATTTTATTTATATTTAAAAACATATAAACGTCAATAAAAAGCTTATAAAATTCCCTTTACAATGATATATCACACGACATATTGCCATTATTAATAACGCTGTAATTCAAGCATATGTCTGATTCCATGGCCTACTTATATAAAAATCGTTTTTCGCATTTTTCTCACTAAAATTATATATCAACTATGTGATTGTGACACTTGGTTAAAAAGCCTATAAAATTTCCTTTACAATGATATATCACACGACATATTGCGATTATTAATAACGCTGTAATTCAAGAATATGTCTGATTCCATGGCCTACTTATATAAAATTCGTTTTTCGCAATTTTCTCACTAAAATGATATACTAACTATATGATTGTGATACATGATTAAAAAGCCTATAAAATTTCCTTTACAATGATATATCACACGACATATTGCCATTATTAATAACGCTGTAATTCAAGCATATGTCTGATTCCATGGCCTACTTATATAAAAATCGTTTTTCGAATTTTTCTCACTAAAATGATATATTAACTATATGATTGTGATACATGATTAAAATGCCTAAAAAATTTCCTTTACAATGATATATCACACGACATATTGCGATTATTAATAACGCTGTAATTCAAGAATATGTCTGATTCCATGGCCTACTTATGCAAAAATAGTTTTTCGCTTTTTTTCTTATTAAAACCATTTATTAGCAACATGATTGTGATAGGTCGCTAAAAAGCATATAAAAGTCCGTTTACAATGATATATATATATCACAGGAGATATTATGATTAGGTATTACTATCGTTTAATTTTGAAGCCATTTAAATCTTTTACATTTCTGATCATTAAATATCCTTTACTCACATATTCCGGAAAATGAAATGAAACTCTATGGTCTACTTGTAAAAAATCATTACACATGCTGCAAAGGAAATAGTATTTGCTAAAATCTGCGGTGTACGCCACTGACTTTCACCGTTTGTTCCACAGCCAACTACGTTTTCTGTAAGTTTCTCTGTCGCACTTATTGTAGTTCAAAGCCTGCTCTTCAACTTAGATAGGTATAGGTACTTACTACCTGTTCTGTAATAACAATAAAGAACAAGAAACCAAGAACAAGATGGCGGCTATGGCGAAGTGCCCGCGATAATAAACATTTAAAAACCACCTGGTGTTAATTATTGAATATGTGTGTGAAATTATATTGAAAAAATGCGGAAATAGTTATGACGAACAAAAAGAGAAATTATTTACCCAAAGCCTTGTATCAAATCTCTAAGGTAAAGTTCGTAAACTTTGAAGTTTACTATTTATAATTAAAATATATATATTCTTGTTTGTTAAATGCAGCAGGATTTGTTTGATTGTTGTAAGTGTATTGATATTTTGGTTTTATATTGATTTTAATGGGTTTTAATTAATTTTAAAGGTACTATGGCATCTGGACATATTCCGCCGCAGCTTTCGCGAGTTGTCTGGCCACGCATGTATGGCCGATTCATGCATATTTTGTGCATTAAAGGTGAGTACAGTGTTTTTTGCATTTATTTTGTTTAAATCGATATATAACCATATGATTATCATACATTTTTGGAATGGGGGGAAAATTTCCTTTAAAATGAGGGGTCACTCGGTATATGTTGATATGTCAATAAACAAATCTAATATGGCCGGTTGGTGATTGTTTATTTGGTGAATTCAACATGAATGCGTGGAATTTGCGTGATAGTTAAAATTCAAGGGTGAGTTTTGAATTCTTTTTATAAAATTTTTTGGAAAAAAATATTTTTTCATACGGAAATCGATCTTTTAAACGATTTTTTCAATTTTTCTCGCTTAAATCGATATACAACAGTATGATTGTTATACATATTTGAAACGGGTGGAAAATTTCCTTTAAAATGAGGGGTCACTCGGTATATGTTGATATATCAATAAACAAACCTAATATGGCCGGTTGGTGATTGTTTATTTGGTGAATTCAACATAAATGCGTGGAATTTGCGTGATAGTTAGAATTCAAAGGTGAGTTTTGATTTCTTTTTATAAAATTTTTTGAAAAAAAAATTTTGTTTCATACGGAAATCGATCTTTTAAACGATTTTTTCAATTTTTCTCGCTTAAATCGATATACAACAGTATGATTGTTATACATATTTGAAACGGGTGGAAAATTTCCTATAAAATGAGGGGTCACATGCCATACTTCAAACTTAAAATTAACAATGTACAATTTTTGGTGATATTCAACATGTTTTTAACGTGAAATAATACAAGAATAATATTTTCCTATTAACATCAAGACGATATTATGCTATTTTTTGGACCTTTAAAAAACTAACCAACGCATTTGTTTGGTGTTACTTTTATTTATTTAGTAGTATAAAAGTAAAATAGGTACTACTATGTTGTAGGTAGTAGGTATATGCTATATTATAATAATAAAGCTTTCGTTTCGATGTTGAGACGAGAGCCAATAGGAATCGAGGTCAAATCATGTAAAGGTACTTAGTATACCGCGAAGCGCTCCAGGCCATACTTGTCCTTTTCTTTGCTACAATCATACATAATGTATTTTAATCTATAGGGTATCCCAAATAAATATTTCTAACGGGCTTACTTATATCCACATATTTCTCGTAAAATCGTCTAATTAACACAAATATCATTGTGTTGCATCTGTCTTCTATTTTCCCGCTTAAATCTTAACATAACATAAGTTTTGTACAAATTTGCAAAGTAGGTACCTACATGGAATTAATTATGTTTGTGCCACGGTGTATTCCACAATAAAAGACATTAGGCAATCGTACCTATTGCATAGAATAGACAATGCATACATTTCAATAATATTAATAATAGACCAGTTTACCTTTTAAAACAATTATGGCAAGAAGTTAAATAATTTAAAAATGATTAACAAATTTCGGTTTAAAAAACCGACAGATAACCAAAAGTTAATTGCTAGTGTTGACTATTTTTGTGGACAAACTTATGGAAATTTATTAAAAGTAAGTTTTATTGTTATTCACCAACCAGATTTGCTTTTGTTTTAAACCAGTTGACAGTTGAACATAGTATCTTTTTGCTTTTAGTCATGACCTACTATGTTTTAAATACGGTTTTGTTACAATTTTTTTTTAATTGAAAAAGCCCGAATTACGTAATAAATAATACATTTTTTAAATGTGGATCAAAAAAATGAGGGGTCACTCGGTATATTGTGTTGAAATAAAAATAATCAAATTCAAAATGGCCGATATTCTATTGTTTTTGGTATATAATGATGACATTATTATTTGCAAAAAAATTATAAGTAACATAATAACATAAGTTGTTTTCTAGCATTATTTTCTCACTAAAATGATATATCAACTATATAATTGTAATACATGGTTAAAAAGCCTAAAAAATTTCCTTTACAATGATATATCACACGACATATTGCGATTATTAATGACGCTGCAATTCAAAAATATAACTGATTTCATGGCCTACTTATAGAAAATCCGTTTTTTGGATTTTTCTCACTAAAATGATATATTAACTATATGATTGTGATACATGATTAAAAAGCCTATAAAATTTCCTTTACAATGATATATCACACGGCATATTGAGATTATTAATAACGCGGCAATTCAAAAATATGCCTGATTTCATGGCCTACTTATATAAAAATCATTTCTCGCATTTTTGTCATTAAAATGATATATCAACTGTATGATTGTGACACTTGGTTAAAAAGCCTATAAAATTTCCTTTACAATGATATATCACACGGCATATTGCGATTATTAATAACGCCACAATTCAAGAATATGCCTGATTCCATGGCCTACTTATACAAAATTCTTGTTGTTGTAAAATGATATATTAACTATGATTGTGATACATGATTAAAAAGCCTATAAAATTTCCTTTACAATGATATATCACACGACATATTGCGATTATTAATATCGCCACAATTCAAAAATATGCCTGATTCCATGGCCTACTTATACAAAATTCGTTTTTCGCATTTTTCTCATTAAAATGATATTTTAACTATATGATTGTGATACATGATTAAAAAGCCTATAAAATTTCCTTTGCAATGATATATCACACGACATATTGCGATTATTAATAACGCGGCAATTCAAAAATATGCCTGATTTCATGGCCTACTTATACAAAATTCGTTTTTCGCATTTTTCTCATTAAAATGATATATTAACTATATGATTGTGATACATGATTAAAAAGCCTATAAAATTTCCTTTACAATGATATATCACACGACATATTGCGATCATCAATACCGTCACAGTTCAAAAATATGCCTGGTTTCATGGCCTACTTATACAAAATTCGTTTTTCGCATTTTCTCACTAAAATGATATATTAACTATATGATTGGGATACATGATTAATAAGCCTATAAAATTTCCTTTACAATGATATATCACACGACATATTGCGATCATTAATAACGCCACAATTCAAGAATATGCCCGATTCCATGGCCTACTTGCCAGAAAACAATTTTTCTCATTTTTTCCAATAAAGTCCATGCAGGTGTTATACATTTTTGAAAAGCTTATTAAATTTTCTATCAAATGACGCATGGCTTATCTGTAGGAGCTGTTTTCGCAATTGCAATCTTCGACAGAGACTGCACTACCTCCCGATGTCTTACGCCGGGCATTGGCTGAGAGTTTCTTCGACCAAAATCGCTTCCAATTGGGTGCGATGGATGATGCAGCAGAATGTTTCGAAAATATGCTTTTACGGATCCATACTCACATCACTAATGGTGCTACTGAGGACCTATGCAACACGAAACATTGCATTCCTCATCAAAAGTTCGCTATGACCCTGGTGGAGCAAACTATTTGCGAATTGTGTGGTAATGCTTCAGAACCGCTCTCATACACACAGGTAAGGGTTGATTTTTTTTTTAAATTTTTGAAATTCAAATAAATCGTTTTTTCCTGCTTAGATGGTGCACTATGTGTCAACGGCAACGTTGGTATATCAACTCAGGAACAACCGCACTATTAATGTGTGTGATTCATTCGGTAAATTGCTGCAGAAAGCTGGCAACATGGGCGATATACGACCTTGCCCGGTAAGCTATAAAAGTCTCTCATATATCTTCAAAATATTTGACGTAAAAATAACATATTTCCAGAAATCTTGTGGAACTGTCACGAAAACTAAACGTACGCTAACCAACCGTCCGGAAATCATCTCAATTGGTTTGGTATGGAACTCTGACCGACCCAGTCTCGACCATATCATCGAGGTGATTTCCACCATTGGTACCACATTACGTTTAAGTGACTTTTTTACCACAACGCCATCTAGCGAGCCATGCCTGCAACACCATTTGGTTGGTATTGTGACGTATTATGGGAAACACTACACGACGTTCTTCTTCCACACAAAATTACGTGTTTGGATTTATTTCGACGACGCCACTGTCAAGGAAATTGGTAAGTTGGTATTTAATTGTAATTTTGCCCTAAAATAACTGAAGATACACGGAAATATGTAGAAACAACAACAGAAACAAATAATATTCGAAGAAAGACTTAAAAAAAAGTTGCTTTGGGTTGGGTTAACAACGTTCAAGTTTGACCCTGTATATCTGCGAAATAACTGAAGATGCGAGGAATTTTAATAGAAACTTTCTCGTGTAGCATTGCATTTTGTGTTCTGCGATGTGCGTTTTATCAGGATCGGGTTAAGGGTTTTTGAGATATTTCATAAAATGTCGCGATGTGTTATTTTATCAAAATTACTTTAGTTATGTATATCTAATGTTGTATTTATTTTAATTACAATGCGATTTCGATAAATTTAGCATCAATTTATAAACAATTAAATGTCCTTCAACTCATCTTAAAATTAAATTTTCTGGCTGCCGTGACGGATTACAAAAAAATTACAATAAAAGTTGCTTGTGTTTATTATTGAGGAAATAAATATAGGTGAAGTTCGGCCCTGTATATCTGCGAAATGACTGAAGATGCGACGAATTGTGATAGAAACTTTTTCGTGTAGAATTGGATTTTGCGTTAGACGATGTCCGTTTTATCAGGAGCGGGTTAAGGATTTTTAAAATATTTCAAAAAATGTATCGCAGTGTTAAAACTTGTTTAACATTTTAATTTCATATAATTTAGGACCATATTGGGAGCAAGTCGTAGAGAAATGCCGTAAAGATCGGTACCAACCGCTGTTATTACTTTACGCCCTACCAGATGGCACCCCAATCGATATTGAAAGTGTCCCGAAAGACGTAGTAAACTATTACGCACCGACAAATGGCGACAAATCCACGTTAATGCGAAGATCAATCACACCGAGTCCAGAAAAACCGAAATTGTGCAATGCTGTAACGGCTCGAAGGGCCATTACACCTAGCGGCGAACAAATGGGAGGCCGATATGTGGGAGACTACCAGAATTTATCTGTACGTACTATTAAATAGTCCGAAGAACCAGAAAAATATTAATTAATTGTTTATAGGTTATCCAGAAAACGATTACAGCTTCCGTGCATCGAACGTTGAGCAACGGCTCATCCTCATCAGAGATCTGTCAAAATGGCGTGAGAATACGGCGCGATAGCGGCAATTGGAGCGCTTCAACCGGAAGTAGCAGCAATGGTACAACTACGAATAACATCAACGATCCTGGTTATGATTCCTATTCATTATCATCTAATGATAGTTCAGGAGTAACTACACTTCAGCATCTGATGAAAATGGGACATTTAGCGCAGATACCCGAGGATTACAACGGGAATAAGGTGAGTACTAGCTCGAAGGGACAACAATAGAATAAAAATTAATATCTCACTCAAAATTTCCAGGCAATTCAATCCACGGAAATGTCACCGGTAAGCTGTGACGTTTTATGCAACGAAGCCGATGAACTTCTAGCAAAATCACGTCGACTAGAAGATGAACACGACTTGGTAGGTTAATACCTTCAATAATTAATGCAATTATAATAATTATTTCTGGTCTTCCAGGTGTTGGCACTTGCTTTGTGCAATGCGGCTGCAACTAAGGCCCGAGCCGCAATGAATGCTCCCTATAACAATCAACAAACACTTACGGCGGCAAGAATGAAGCATAACACGTGCATTATGCGTGCAAGGAGCTTACACCGTCGTATGACTAATAATAGCAATGGTTCTTTGACAAATGGGGAGAATAATGTAGATATAAGACATACAAGGGAAGGTATGTATTTTTGGCTTACGCCTAACAAATAATATTGTTGAAATACGTCTTCAACTGTGTCAATGATTGAACTGAAAAATGGTTCTAGTCCTAACACTAATATTTCATAAATCAAAAGAGTTCAACAGTGAAAATACATTCTGGAAGATTACGTCTCTTGAAATACGTCCGAACTGCCTCAATTTATAATGATACGCCCTCAATAATGTTGAAATACGTCGTCAACTGTCTCAATGATTAAAATGAAAAATGGTTCTAGCCCTAACACTAATATTTCATAAATCAAAAGAGTTCAACAGTGAAAATACATCTTGGAAGATTACGTCTCTTGAAATACGTCCGAACTGCCTCAATTTATAATGATACGCCCTCAATAATGTTGAAATACGTCGCCAACTGTCTCAATGATTAAAATGAAAAATAGTTCTAGTCCTTACACTAATATTTCATAAATCAAAAGAGTTCAACAGTGAAAATACATCCTGGAAGATTACTGTCTATTGAAATACGTCCGCGCTGCCTCAATGTATAATGATACGCCCCCAATAATGTTGAAATACGTCGTCAACTGTCTCAATGAATAAAATGAAAAATAGTTCTAGTCCTAAGACTAATATTTCTTAAATCAAAAGAGTTCAACAGTGAAAATACATCCTGGAAGATTACGTCTCTTTAAATACGTCCGAACTGCCTCAATATATAATGATACGCCCCCAATAATGTTGAAATACGTCATCAACTGTCTCAATGATTAAAACGAAAAATGGTTCTGGTCCTAACACTAATATTTCATAAATCAAAAGAGTTCAACAGTGAAAATACATCTTGGAAGATTACGTCTTTTGAAATACGTCCGAACTGCCACAATTTATAATGATACGTCCTCAATAAGTGGACTGACTACTCGTATTGAATTGAATAATTTTTTTTTTACAGGTAGCAGTAGTAACAGTGCCAATAATGCCTCTGGGTCAGCTAGACATTCGCGGCAAAACAGTCGCGACAAGACAACGCGGCAAAAACCCACCACGACTGAAGAATCAACAAAAAAATGCACCAACATCGAAATCTATGCAACTTTACCTCGTAATAGTAAGAAAACAGCTGCAAGCACGAAACTGTCGTCATCGAAGCCCGTCAATACCGATAATACAGTTGTTGTCGATACTGAAACGAATAAAAGACAATCGCGCGCTAAATCGATCCTATTCGGTGGTAAATCGAAACGATCGCGTAGTGAAGATCGTAAACGTATTAACGATAATCTATCGATAACACCAGTGGTAATCGATACAACAGCACTAACCCAAACTGACACTATCGATAATAACAACAAAAAACAACATAAAATCCGACGGAAACTACTTATGGGGGGTTTGTTGAAACGGAAAAACCGCAGTCTACCCGATCTGACTGATGATGTACTGGACATCAATCCGAAACAAGATTATCCCACAAATATTTGCGACGAAATTAGCTTAACAAGCCCTAATTTGGCGCGGAGTAAATTGATGCGTAAAAAATTACTCCGTAACAATGTTGTCACGAAAGTTCCTCCACCGCCACCGATGCGCACAACCTCGCAATTAACCACCCCCGAACTACCCTCAAATACGATTCCTTACGACGAAGGGCCGATTTATCGAAATCTGCCAATAGTTAACCTAGAACAGGACGAGTTGCCCCCATACCCGTCTCCAGCCGCTAGTGCCATTCATTCTCGACAATCGAGTCAAGACTTTCCGCCACCTCCATCGCCATTGGATCTTTCCGCGTTAGAGGAATGCCTACCATCTTCCAACTCTTGGTTACGGGAACTCCAAGCAAAACAAGCGGCTTTAAAGTGTCTGAAACCGGTAAATACGGATGTAACGTCTGGTGTTGATACTGTTGATGGACATGACGAGGTTAATACGCAGCGATACGCACCAAACTCCGTTAAAAGTCTTGCGTCACGTTTCGAAGAGGTGTCAGACCCGGATAAACGGCTTGGGAACACTGACAAACGTAGTTTCGACGTTACAGATTCGTTTGACCTAACAACCAAGAACAGGCGGCCCCTATCTCAAACGAACCCTATGGAACATTTAAACAACCCTCATCTACGCCCTGTAGACCTTTTGATGCCTGAAATTCGTGCTGCGGAGCCTCTAACGGCAAATAGGTGCCCTATCGACATTACCTCAACTTCTGATATACGCCCTATCGAACCTTTATCATCTAGTTTACGTCCTACCGACTCTGTAACATCTGACAGAGGTCCTATCAACAATAACATGTATGATATACGCCCTATAACATCTGATTGGCGAGCTAGATCTTCCCATACACGCCCTATCGATCATGGCGTGGCTGATACGCGTCCTTACGATTCTAGCAACCTTGATAAACATCATATTATGGATCGCCTAGCGCCTTCCAAGGATGCTATAATAACTAACGACTCAGTAGTAGGATTTGAGAGACAATGTAGTGAACCTAGAGGCTCTATAGATGCCTTAACGTCAAATAAACGTCCTATATTAACAGCAAAAAGTCCTATAGACTTCGTAGCAGCTGATATATGTCCTATAGACCTTCTAGCAACTGATAAATGTCCTAGGACAGTCCAACCGAGAAATACTCCAGTAGACAAATGGTTCCTAGAACATTGTCGACAGGATAGGGAGTCAGTAGCAAACAGACGTCCTATAGACTTTGTAACAGCTGACAGACGTCCTATAGATTTGGGACCGGTAGATGCACGACAACTAGAAGCACAGGAAATTCGTGAGGTTGAGTTATTGAATGCTCAGATAGCTAGAAAACAGCAGGAAATGAAAGAGAGTCACAAATCGTTTGCAAAAAAGAAAAGCGTTTCATTTTGCGACCAGGTGATTCTTGTGGCAACCGCTGACGAAGATGAGGATGACAGTTACATACCGAATCCTATTTTGGAGCGGGTTTTGCGTGAAAATTCAGTGCCGAAATCTGAAGGATTATCTGATAACGATAATCCTGTACTGCATTATGGCCGTCGACGTGATTCAGTGGAGGATTTGCTAAGGAATGGCCAAAGTGATTCTGGACAATTGGAGTCTCAACGTTTTATTGGTCAGTACGAGGCGCAAGTACAAAATGATTCACAATATGCTGGACAAAGTGAATCACGTTTTATTGGTCAAAATGTGACACACAAAGTACAAAGTGATTCACAAAATTTTGCTGGACAAAGTGAACTACAAAGATTACCAAATTATTCTGGACAAAGTGGATATTTTCCAGGTCAAAATGAGCCACAAAGAGCGCAAACTTACATTGGACAACCAGATTATTACGGACAAAACTATCATAGACAAATGGAATCACAGAATGGGTATGGACAAAGTGAGTCACAATATGTTCGAAATCAAGTTGGACAAAGCGATCCACAAAGATTACAAAATTTTGTTGGCTATCCTGGGTCACACAACTATGTTGGACCCAATACTGAATCACACAGACTTAATCACGCTGGATATATTGAATCACAAAGCAATTTTGGACAGCGTGAACCTCCTCAGGTTTTAAATAATAACTTTAGGCAAATTGACTCACAAAACAATGTTAAACAGAATGATTTACAGAGGTTTAATCACGTTGGACCTATTGATTCACGGAGGTTTACCCACGTTGAGTCACCAAATAATTTTGGACAAAGTGAATCACAGCGCGTACAGTTTCCTCCTGATGCAAAAAGATTCGGCCACATTGGCCAAAGTGATTCACAAAATGGATGTTATTATAATCAGTCGCCAATTTATGGTCAATTTAATGGGAATCGTGGACAGAATGATGTAGTATATGGACATTCCGTGCAAAGTAATGGATATTCGGGACAAACCGATCATTTCAATGCACAAAACCGTCATTACAATGGCGAATTCGCCCCAAATAATGGACCAATGTTCCATTACAGTGATGCAATGCAAAATAGTGATTCAAATCGTGGATTTTACGGACAATACGGCAACGTGGATGCACGGCGTACGCTATCGTCGTCGCCAATCGTTAGGCCTGGTGTACACCAACCTCAGGACGGTATTTACGCGACACGTCCACCACCCGTCGTACCTAAAGCCGTGGTCACACCAATCGTGGTGAATAACGCCAATAACAGTGTTCCTACGGACCGGACTAAGTGTAATTTGTGTCGGAAGAAAAATGTGGCTGCGGCCAATTTGTATTGTGTCGATTGTGAGTTTTATATGTCGCGATTCAAACCGAAAAATTGACATATACGCTGTATAATGAATTTGTGATAATTAGTATTAATATTTGACACATTTCAACGGTTCATCGTCAATTTTTGATGTTGTTTGGCAGCTGCCATTTTGTTTTTTCGACACAAGTCTTGTATACGTGACAAAATGACATGCTGATGTTTGTTTTGTGTCAAAATATTGAAGAGAATGACAAAATTAAAAAAAATATATTTATTTATTGTAAAAATATAAAAAATTTAATGTTTAGTACAAATTTGTGTAAATAATAGTATTATTAAGAAAATAGTTATAATAAATAATGTAAAAGATCTCAAATTTATATATTTTTTTAATAAATATTAATTTTTCTAATAAAAAAGTGGATTGTTTCTTTTTTCTAGGACCATTGATACAATTTAAAGAAATTTCGAACAACTTGGCAACATTGCCTTAATTTAATTGTCAACAATAACAAAAATAAACATTTTATTCTTTTGACTTAACTTTGAGAGGTGAGGAACTTTAGAAGTTTTCGAGTTGCGGAAAAGAACGTGTAAAGTTGTAACTTAATAAAATAAACTCAACTGAATTGAAGCCCTATAGAATGAAAATTAAACCAATTTCCATGTCAAAAACTTTGAAGTTGTATAACTAGAAAACTTCTTGAGATACGGAGTTGCAAATTAGTCGACATTCTGAACTAATAAAACGAATTTACTCTATCGATTTTCAACGGTGTAGTATGAAGAGAAAACCTAATTTTTATCAAAAATATTTCCCCTACCTTTGAAGTTGTATAACTTGCAAACTTCCTGAATCAAAGAGCTGCAACTTAGAAGAAGTTCTGGGCGCATAAAACAAAAGAACTCTTATATTTAAAGCATAAATAATTGAGACAAAAACTCATTTCCATGAAAAACACTCTGTCAAACTTTGAAGTTGTATAACTTGAAAACTCCTTGAGATAAGGAGTTGCAAGTTGCTACAAGTTCTGAACTAATAGTACACATTTGCTCTATCGAATTTCAAGCCTATAAGATGAAGTTAAACCCCCTTTTTTGAATCAAAAACACCGTTACAAATTTGAGTTGTATAACTTTAAAACTTCTACGATACGGAGTTGCAAATTAGTCGACATTCTGAACTAATAAAACGAATTTATCCTATTGGATTTCAACCGTTTAGTATGAAGAGAAAACCTAATTTTTGTCAAAAATATTTGGCATACCTTTGAAGTTGTGTAACTTGCAAACTTCCTGAATTAAAAAGCTGCAACTTAGAAGAAGTTTTGAGCTCATAGAACAAAAGAACTCTATCACAATTAAAGCATAAATAATTGAGACAAAAACTCATTTTCATCAAAAACACTCAGTCAAACTTTGAAGTTGTATAACTGGATAACTTCTTGAGATACGGAGTTGCAAATTAGTCGACATTCTGAACTAATAAATCGAATTTACTCTATCGAATTTCAACTGTGTAGTATGAAGAGAAAACTTAATTTTTATCAAAAATATTTGCCCTACCTTTGAAGTATTATAACTTGCAAACTTCCTGAATAACGGAGCTGCAACTCAGAAGAAGTTCTGGGCGCATAAAACAAAAGAACTCAATCATATTTAAAGCATAAATTATTGAGACAAAAACTCATTTCCATCAAAAACACTCTGTCAAACTTTGAAGTTGTATAACTTGAAAACTCCTTGAGATAAGGAGTTGCAAGTTGCTACAAGTTCTGAACTAATAGTACACATTTGCTCTATCGAATTTCAAGTCTATAAGATGAAGTTAAACCCCCTTTTTTGAATCAAAAACACCGTTACAAATTTGAGTTGTATAACTTTAAAACTTCTCGAGATACGGAGTTGCAAATTAGAAGAAGTTCTGAGCTCATAAAACAAAAGAACCCTATCACATTTAAAGCATAAATAATTGAGACAACAGCTCATTTTCATCAAAAACACTTTGTCAAACTTTGAGGTTGTATAACTTGCATACTTCCTGCAACTTAGAGGATGTTCTGAGCTAACTTTGAATTTGTATAATTTTGAAACTTAACGGGATAAATTAATAGTATAGTAAAAGTACTGATATTATAACTTGTAACTCAAAAACATCTAAATAAAGTTCGACAACTCCCAAACTAACTCCTTAATTAAATTTACTTAAATTCAACTTAAACGCTAACTCAATAAGATTCTGCGGCACACTATCCTGATAGCACACATACATTTCCGTCACACGTGGAGTCTGAAACAAACGACTACAAAAAGAAAAGTTCCCCAACTTGAAAGCACCACCCAAAACTCACCCTATCACCCAATACGTAACTTTACCGCGTTTCTCGTCATCTAGAAACGGACATTCAAACAACACGCCATGCTCCTTAATCGCAATCAAACTCTTATTCATTACAGACTTGGCAATGTCCTGCGCAGGCATATTCTGCAATAAAAACCCAAACTCACAACTCATTTCGTAACGCTTTGAACGTAAAACTCACTTTAAATCTCAGAGCATTTCCAAATAAAGCATGTATGATCTGGCAACAGCGTCGAAAGTTATCCACTATTGCCGTGTAAGTTTTCGACACTACTTGCTGGTCCTTCGGACAAAGAATTACGCCTCGACCAACGTCTAACTGGACGTAGTGGAAGAGAACGTTATCCAGACCAGCGGTTAATTGCTGAGGCAATTTGGCATCGTCGCAGAGTAGGGTATGTCTGAGCTCGTTTAAATCAAGACTGCTGCCGCTGAATTGACTGCTGTCCTGCGCATAACTTAAGTTTTTTGTTGCAAACAAATTAATGAAGATTTCTTACCATATAATCATCATCAGACACATTATCCTCATCACTATCTTCATCATCGTTCCTTCCACGAAACAATCCACGCCGCTCTTCGCTAACTTCACTACTCAAATAACTACAAGCCGAACTTTCCGATTGACTATCATCCGGGGGCAACGCAGTGTTAGAAGTAGACGTAGCAACAGTGTAATCCAGTGTACGTCGCTTCAAAATCGAGGTAACCTCACTTTTCTTCGGCACTGTTGCCGCATTTACCGCTACGCGATTATTTTGCGCGGCAAAACCACTTAAACTCCCTATAAAACAACTAGGACTGTCATATAAATGTGACGTTTAAATTGTCAATTTACCTATGAAATTAACGCTGGATTGCCGTTTAGTGGTAGAAATAGAGATTTGCGGTGTTGCCAACGCTATATTGGCGTTGTTTACTTGTAATTTACGTTCGGCCAATTCGCTCAAACCTAATTCTTGGATATGCGACAATGTCGCTTGTGCCTCTTCCACATAAAAGGCATCGGGAGGCATGTTATAGTCAGGAACTTCAGTACAACCACCTGCCTCCATAATTACAGCTAAAATATCCTACAAAAATCATTTGGAATCACGTTTATTTTACACACAAAGTAAATTGAATCAATACTTTCTCTGCACCCACGACTAACAAATAGTATTTCGTGGTTTGGTTATCAGTGATTATGCGGGTCTTGGGAAACACCTCTCTCCAAAGGACTAACGATTTAACGGGTTCGGTTTGTGACAGATGGAAGAGACCCTGATGTTTACAGAAACACACCACATCGACGAGATCCTCGTGTAGCAAATGGGACGCTAATAGGTGTCCGGAGTGAAAAACTGCGCCCCCGAGAATCGTGAACAGTCGTTGACAATCCAAGGGATCTTCGTTCTGGGAAATTTGATCGAAACAAGTTGTTAATTTGAAAACCACATAGCATACTTAATAAAATTACTCAGAACTCATTATATTACCCATTCCCGATAATCGCTCGCTTCCAACTCTGCTAATGCATCATCGATCTGCATCTGCGCCTCATCCTTTAACCTCAAATACGGCACAACTCCCATGAGTACATCATCATCGAACCGACAACTCCCCCCTACCTCTATTGCTCCTCCACATCTCAAAAACTCCTCGGACGTCATCCACGAACCATTACGCAATAACCTGACGAACAGTCGCGTGAAAAACGTATCGACATTAGCTCCAAATCGTCGAGTATCAATCGATCCAATCGTAAATGTCAGAAATCGCACGATACCATCTTTAATCTCCGATAATTCGAATATATCGGATGCGAGAGTATCGGGTAACATCAGCAACATTAAAATCGACCCAAAACTATCGAAAATGACGTGAACTAATCGATTACGCGCGAATATCGATACGACCTTCGGCGTAGTACCGACAACATCGCGCATTAAGTCGTTTAAAGTTACGAAAATCCCACGTGAAATACACAATAAATTGTTCTGAATTGGGCGTGGAAATGCGTACGAAACGTCATCAAAACTCCCAGATTCGCACGACAACTTCCCGGTATCGATAAACGCAACTCCCACGCAGTGTTTTAACAACGATTGCATCAACATTTTGTCATCATCAGACGAGGATGGTCGGGAGTTGAGTAATTCTTTTACAAAGTTCGACTCTGAGTTCAACTCGTTGATTGGGGGGTTTTGTGTGACGTCATACGCAGCAACGCGCTGCAACTTCAGTAAAACTTCCGTGTGATTAATGTATTTTTGGAGAATGTCATCCAAATTGTCCACATTGATGTCGATATTGTTGATACTCTTCAACCAGTCACCGATTTTTATGTTTCGCTCGTTTTTTGCTTTACTGTCGTAGGAGAAACCGGCAATCATTACGCGATTACCGTCGGAAAGTGTGCTCACGATTAGGCCTAGAAGAGAAGTTTAGAGTTGTACTACTCCAAAAGTTCAGAAACTACCTACTAACCTAAAAGCGACTCAGCTAACGACTTCTCACTACTCAAATTGTGCCTATTCTCACTATCGACCTCCAACATAACCTCCTTCTCCTCGCCTTCATGACAGTCCTGGAACTTCACTTTTGCCGTATTGTTTGGTTCAAAATCAATTTTGTGGCCCATTTTCTTACTACTACGCCGTTTACTCTCTTTACGTCGTATAAGGCGCAGGAACTTGCCACGCGTACTACGGCGTAGTTGTGTCTTTGAAAACGGTGCTCCAATAACACTACTGGTACTAGAGTCTTTATTATTAAGATTAATAATATGGGTGCTAGTATTTTGTGTTACAAATGGATGGCAGTCTATGTAAAGTAGTTCCCCGGTGAAATCATCAATGTAAGGCTCCCAGTCGGGTATAGTACTGGAATTTTACTTTACTGTTATAAATATTATCCTTGATTGTGGATAGATTTACCTATTTTCGGACTCATCGGAGTAGTAAGAACTGTAACTAGACCATTCATCGGCATCTTGGTCGTCTTCTGAGCTTGGCGGCGTGTTTAAATGATGTTCATTGCTCTGCGGTGGTAATAAACGTTGTGATTCCATTATTATAATTAAGGAAACGTTAAATTTTAATTTAAAAAATCACAAAATAATCTAAATTAGTTAAACAATGCTGTTTACGGTCGCCATTATTGTTTAAGGTTTTTTTTTTGACAATTGACAATAAACACAATTAGTTAGTTATACAACCAGTAATACAGTAGTTCAAGCCCAGGTATTACTTATCTGGGGATCAAGCATATTATGAAGTGAATGTCTGCTCGTTTAAACCATAGATTAAACAGAAGACTAATCTATGTTTAAACTAACGATCTGATCTCTACTTTCTCACTGATCTATTATTATTATATAATATTATTTTTACTGTAAATTGGTCGGTTCCTAGCAGAAGTGTGTTATAATTTGTAGAGTAAAGACATTGTCTTTAAAAGGTTTATAAAGACAATGGTAAAGATATATACCGGGATTTGGAATAGACTTAAGTAATATAAATATTATGGAGTTTTGGGAGGTATTTAATAAATATTTTGATTAATTTATTTTCAATATAATGATAACGAGATCGCAAAATGGAAATCAGCAAAGCGAACAGCGAACTAAACAACCCATCTCTATTGACTACCGATTACAGCGTCAGACTACGCCGCTTCTCATATGAATTGTTTGGCAAAATACATTTATTAAGTTGTAAATTTAATAAAACAATTATTAACATATCTATTTATCAATTCAATAGTAGAAGAAAAGTAAATAAACATTCATAAACATTAGCATGGTCTTTTAATGTCAATGACATTAGGCATGCCAATGAACTTCAAGTGAGTTGCACTTTAGTCATCTAAGTATTGATCTCAAACGTCAATATTGACATTTATGTATTGAATAAAATGGAGTATAGTATGGTACAAAATAAACAATTTCTGATATTAATTTACGTTTTTACTATTAAAAAATGTAATTTAGCCAGGTAAAAATATACGGAAAACTTACACAATTTTATTGTGAACAAATTAATAGAAATTTGATGCCCCTCGGTAAGTTCTACATTACTTTATTCCTGTTATTAAGAATGTACTACTCCATTATTTATATTAACAAAATTATAAACAAATTTAACTTTTAATTGAATACAATGGTCTAGGCGTAGATATTAACTATGAATATCATGCGCAAACTGCGGGGTACCGTTGCAAGTCCGCCCCAAACAGAGGACTTAAATACTTCGTCCCATACGCAGTTGGGACTCATGCATTTGAAGAAACTATTCGCAGAATATTTACATCCTAACACAGCGTTAACCGCGAAGGAAAAAACTGATAAACTCTACAATATGCTGCCGTTATTCTGCAAGGTTGGTGTGAAATTACATATTATCTAAGGATATCACAGTATTATTATGAAAATTCAAACGTTTAGGTTTTCGCTGTATGTCCCAGTAATGATAAATTTTGGGATATTTTAACATTCAGTCAGGAAGTAGCTTTTTTGATTGTCCACGAGATAAGGAAAAGAGCCTCCAATCAAAGTACGGAGGCTGCTAGTTCGGCTATTGCGAAGTTTCTCGAAATAGAGAACTGCGAAGAATCTAGCAATGGATGGATGTTGCTAACGACTCTGAACCTTCTAGCAGCGGGCGATGCTAGTATTATACAGGTTGGTGGTGTGATATTTTTATCGTATGTGGATATTTATGTCCCATTTCTGTTGATGTCAGGTGATGGCGGATGCCGCAGTGCCCTCGACGCTAGTTAAATGTCTGTATTTATTCTTCGATTTGCCGGAAATAGTCGAAGAACGTAAAGAAACGGAAATACCACCGCAAAGTGGCGGAAATAACGATTTTACACCGCATGAACGCCGGATTTTATTACAAAAAATCTTTGTACAAGTATGTTATCTATATTTTGTTTGAAATAAGTTGTGAGTTAGCATTTTTATTCAAGGTTTTGATTCGATTATGTAGTCATCGTGCATCAGCTGAAGAACTAGCGAAAAAAGATGATCTTTCACTTCTTTTCAGCGCGATTACGTCATGGTGCCCGACAGACAACGCCATCTGGCGTAAAAGTGCTGCGGAAGTGCTGATGACGTTGTCCAGACATGGGCTAACGCCACCTGTTGTTGGCTACATACACTGTAAGTTCATTTTATTTCCGCGATGTATTTGATGTATTTTTTGCTCCGTACTTTTAGCAAAGGGTTGCGTGGCTTTATGCATTGAAAACATGAAAAAAGTCCCTGACTTGGCTCCTCTAGAAGTGGTAGAAATGTTTGTGACAATTTTCTGCTTCCTCAAAGACTCTAGCGAAGTTTCACAAGTACTTTTAGATGATTATCGACAAGCATACGGCTACCAATTCCTCGTAGAATTTCTTCTAAAGTAAGTCACCACCTTTGGAGTTATCTAGAGCTGTATCTCCATTTTTTTCCACAGATTAGAACTGCGCAACTCTCCTGATGCACAGGAAGCCGTACGTAACTTAATCCTAATGGTAACATCGCTCTGTATGTGCGGTTATACGGATCTCAAACCAAACTACAATTCGACAACTCTAACCCAGTCTAGCGGCGCCCCCTTTCAGTTAAAATCATTCCAAATGCCTCAACCAGCCGGTAGAGGTGCAACTATACGCAACCTACTCGCCTACAACGTGTTGCACACCGTGTTCCTGAAGTGTACAACCGTGCAAATGTCTTTAACAATTCTCGAAGCAATTTCAAACATTTTTCGTTCAGACAACGCCAACTACTTTATCATTGAGTCACAGCAAAACACCCTAAGTGCATTTATTGAACGGTTGCACGGTAAATTTTCCAATCACGGTGTGTTGAGCGTGCAACAAAAACTATTTGAACTCGTTCAATTCCTTATTGTCGATTTACATTTTGTGCCGTGCAAGGAATTGATCGCCATGTCGTTGCTACTTAAGTCGCCACAACGGAGTAATGCACGCGTGCAACATGTAGAAGCAGTCGTACCAGGTGCAGAACCGGAAAACCGTGCTCTAGACAGCGTGCAACACAATGTTGCTGAGACGTTGTTGCACATTTTACGATTGCACGATATCTTCAAGGATGTGTATCGGGAATTGGGTGTTTTAGAGTTGTTTGTAACGTGTTTACAACGTCATAATAATATTGACGATGCGTCTGAGAGTGATAACGCAATCGTGCATACGTTACTCGAATGCGTCACAATATTGTTGAGCGCTGGTAACAATGCAAATGCAGCGGTATTTCGGGAATGCGGCGGTGCCAAATGTATGTTGAATGCGTTGGTTAAGCAACAACATGCGTCGGAAATACGCAAACATTGTCTCAATGTTTTAAGAGAGTTACTGTTGTGTGGTGGGGAGGGCAGTAGTGGAGATATGGGTGCGATGTTGCACGTTCTGGTGTCGAATATCAGTGAGAGCCAGAATTGGGAGAAAGAGTTGGAATTGAAAATTGCTATTTTGGAAGTTGTGCGTGGCTGTCTGCGTGAGTCGCATCGCACTAGGACTGTATTTCGGAAGGTTAGTATAAGTCCCTGACCGTTCCCCGCAATATATCCAGGTTCCTGACAGTTTTTCTTTCTTAATTTGTTTTATTAGAAAATTCCTGATATTTTTTTCAGTACTCTTAAGTTCCTTAAAGTTTTTTAATGGTAATGACATTTTTTAAAGTTCCTGATATTTTTTCAGTACTCTTACGTTCCTTAAAGATTTTTAATGTTCCTGACATTTTTTTAAAGTTCCTGATATTTTTTCAGTATTCTTAAGTTCTTTAAGTACATTTTTTTATGGTACTCATATTTTTTAAAGTTCCTGATATTTTTTTCAGTACTCTTAAGTTCCTTAAAGTATTTTAATGGTCCTGACATTTTTTTAAAGTTCCTGATATTTTTTTCAGTACTCTTAAGTTCCTTAAAGTATTTTAATGGTCCTGACATTTTTTTAAAGTTCCTGATATTTTTTTCAGTATTCTTAAGTTCTTTAAGTACATTTTTTTTATGGTACTCATATTTTTTAAAGTTCCTGATATTTTTTTCAGTCCTCTTAAGTTCCTTAAAGTTTTTTAAAGCTCCTGACATATTTTTTTAAAGTTCCTGATATTTTTTTCAGTACTCTTAAGTTCCTTAAAGATTTTTAATGGCCTGACATATTTTTTTAAAGTTCCTGATATTTTTTTCAGTATTCTTAAGTTCTTTAAGTACATTTTTTTATGGTACTCATATTTTTTAAAGTTCCTGATACTTTTTTCAGTACTCTTAAGTTCCTTAAAGTTTTTTAATGGTCCTGACATATTTTTTTAAAGTTGCTGATATTTTTTTCAGTACTCTAAAGTTCCCAAAAGTTTTTTAATGGTCCTGACATTTTTTTAAAGTTCCTGATATTTTTTTCAGTATTCTTAAGTTCTTTAAGTACATTTTGTTTATGGTACTCATATTTTTTAAAGTTCCTGATATTTTTTTCAGTATTCTTAAGTTATTTAAGTACATTTTTTTATGGTACTAACATTTTTTAAAGTTCCTGATATTTTTTCAGTATTCTTAAGTTCTTTAAGTACATTTTTTTATGGTACTCATATTTTTTAAAGTTCCTGATATTTTTTTCAGTACTCTTAAGTTCCTTAAAGTATTTTAATGGTCCTGACATTTTTTTAAAGTTCCTGATATTTTTTTCAGTACTCTTAAGTTCCTTAAAGTATTTTAATGGTCCTGACATATTTTTTTAAAGTTGCTGATATTTTTTTCAGTACTCTAAAGTTCCCAAAAGTTTTTTAATGGTCCTGACATTTTTTTAAAGTTCCTGATATTTTTTTCAGTATTCTTAAGTTCTTTAAGTACATTTTGTTTATGGTACTCATATTTTTTAAAGTTCCTGATATTTTTTTCAGTATTCTTAAGTTATTTAAGTACATTTTTTTATGGTACTAACATTTTTTAAAGTTCCTGATATTTTTTCAGTATTCTTAAGTTCTTTAAGTACATTTTTTTATGGTACTCATATTTTTTAAAGTTCCTGATATTTTTTTCAGTACTCTTAAGTTCCTTAAAGTATTTTAATGGTCCTGACATTTTTTTAAAGTTCCTGATATTTTTTTCAGTACTCTTAAGTTCCTTAAAGTATTTTAATGGTCCTGACATTTTTTTAAAGTTCCTGATATTTTTTTCAGTATTCTTAAGTTCTTTAAGTACATTTTTTTTATGGTACTCATATTTTTTAAAGTTCCTGATATTTTTTTCAGTCCTCTTAAGTTCCTTAAAGTTTTTTAAAGCTCCTGACATATTTTTTTAAAGTTCCTGATATTTTTTTCAGTACTCTTAAGTTCCTTAAAGATTTTTAATGGCCTGACATATTTTTTTAAAGTTCCTGATATTTTTTTCAGTATTCTTAAGTTCTTTAAGTACATTTTTTTATGGTACTCATATTTTTTAAAGTTCCTGATACTTTTTTCAGTACTCTTAAGTTCCTTAAAGTTTTTTAATGGTCCTGACATATTTTTTTAAAGTTGCTGATATTTTTTTCAGTACTCTAAAGTTCCCAAAAGTTTTTTAATGGTCCTGACATTTTTTTAAAGTTCCTGATATTTTTTTCAGTATTCTTAAGTTCTTTAAGTACATTTTGTTTATGGTACTCATATTTTTTAAAGTTCCTGATATTTTTTTCAGTATTCTTAAGTTATTTAAGTACATTTTTTTATGGTACTAACATTTTTTAAAGTTCCTGATATTTTTTTCAGTACTCTTAAGTTCCTTAAAGATTTTTAATGGCCTGACATATTTTTTTAAGTTCCTGATATTTTTTTCAGTATTCTTAAGTTCTTTAAGTACATTTTTTTATGGTACTCATATTTTTTAAAGTTCCTGATACTTTTTTCAGTACTCTAAAGTTCCCTAAAGTTTTTTAATGGTCCTGACATTTTTTTAAAGTTCCTGATATTTTTTTCAGTATTCTTAAGTTCTTTAAGTACATTTTGTTTATGGTACTCATATTTTTTAAAGTTCCTGATATTTTTTTCAGTATTCTTAAGTTATTTAAGTACATTTTTTTATCGTACTAACATTTTTTAAACTTCCTGATATTTTTTTCAGTACTCTTAAGTTCCTTAAAGATTTTTAATGGCCTGACATATTTTTTTAAGTTCCTGATATTTTTTTCAGTATTCTTAAGTTCTTTAAGTACATTTTTTTATGGTACTCATATTTTTTAAAGTTCCTGATATTTTTTCAGTACTCTTAAGTTCGTTAAAGTTTTTTAATGGTCCTGACATTTTTTTAAAGTTCCTGATATTTTTTCAGTACTCTTAAGTTCGTTAAAGTTTTTTAATGGTCCTGACATTTTTTTAAAGTTCCTGATATTTTTTTGAGTTATTTTAGAAATTCAGTAACTCTCTAAAAGATCTCCCAACTTGTTGGCAGTTTTTTTGAAATTCCTCTTCTACTATTAAAGGATCCATGTTATTTCAGAAATTTAAGTTCCTGATTTTTTTAATGCTAAAAAAAATCATGTAGTTCTCCGCAGATATCTTAGGAACTTGGTAAGTTCGTGACATGCTTTTGTATTATTATTTAAGTTCATGACACATTAAGTTCCTTGAATTTATTGGACATTTTTAATATGTTAGAAATTCAGCAAAACTTCTCCAAGTTCCTGACAGTTTTTAAGTTCCTGGTAAATGTATTGAGTTCATGAAGTTCTTCGACTTTTTAAGTTTGTGGCAGATTAAAAGTTTTTAGTAATTTTTAAAAAAGTTGCTGATGTTTGGTTGGTTCTGACTTTTTAGATTCCTGATATAGTTTAAAAGCATTTTTAAAGTTCCTGCTCCTTTTCCTCCATGCTTTAAAGAACTTACTTTTTTTTTAGAAATCAAGCTACGAAGTTTTTCTTATTTTCTAAGTTCCTGATAAGTATTATATTAAGTTCCTGATAGTTTTCCGTTGCCTCTTGTTCTTTAAAATTTTATTAAGATTAGATTTCTCTTAACATAACAAGTTTTTGATGATTTGTCTATTGAACTTCTAAAGGTAAATGGATTCGTGTATGTCACGAGTGTTCTCCTCACATTAGAACGACGTTTCGGCCATTCGGACGTCCCATCAATCGGACCAGCGCTGCAATTATTGCACTTAGTGTTTCACACGATCGGTACTGCGATGCGTTTCGAGCCAGCAAATGCGAAATTTTTCCACCAGGAGATTTGCAAAACAACCTTTTGTGATACATTGAAATTGCTTGGATGTTTTGCTGATGAGAAAATCGAAACGTTGAATGGTGTTGTTGCCGCAGAAGAATTGGAATCGTCAGCTATGTGGAAGAGAAACACGGAGGTGTATGAGATGTTTCATAGGGTTTTTGTCGGTTCTGTACAAAATCCAATGTAAGTAAAGCGCAGAGTGTAACATCTTGGTCTGATGTAATTATTTTAGATCACCAGACGATATCGATGCTCGCTTTGTACATGCAACAATCGTTTATCGATTACTGTATGATTTGGCTTTAGATTTATTCGATAAACAATCCAACAACGCTAATGTTTTATCGATATTGGGGCAAGCTAAAATGAAAGAGTCGCCATCTTCACAACCACCGTCGATTATCGATAATAAATCACTAAAACGCCCAACATCTATAAATTCACTAAATCTTAGCCCACCATCACCCGATCCATTGATTGTACATCCCGGTGTGGTGGTCTGTATGTTTCAACTATTGCCCAGCATTCAGGTAAGTGGAAATCCTGCAAAAGCAACCACGACGTTTCGATTTAAATGCAAATAACTCTTCCTCAGGTGTCAGATAACAGCAGCATGTCAATCACACTACAATTGTTCCTTGCGGAACTTATAAAGTCAATGATGCGCAGCGAACGTAATCAACAGATCATGTGCGATAATGGATTTATAGCACACCTGTTGCACATCGGTGCAATTCCCTTGCAACATGAACAACATCCATTGCATCAGCCTTTGCAATACATGTTGGAACGATTGGCCGCTCAAGCTGTGGAACCGATCGATTTACGGGAATTTCTACGGTAACATTTGCTGCTATGTGGTTTTAAGGCTGAGTAATTTGTTTCCTGTTCTGTTTCAAGGTTGGGAGAGCCTTTATCATGCCAGCCGTTGACAGATAATGCCGGAGGTGGTGGACCAGTGCCTTTGACACGTGTCAAAACGCTTGTATCCATGACAACGCCGAAAGACTTTCGCGCACAAGCCTCCACAGCTTCATGTACGCTTCCACCATTCGTGGAATTCGACATGTCCTTGGAAGGATTCGGTTGCTTATTTTTGCCGAGCGTGTCACCACAATCCTCCCAACTAGCCAGTATGAATTCATCAGGAATGAGTGGAGGGAGTACTGGTGGTGGGATGGCGGGCAACAGTGGGGGAAATGCGGATAATGGAGTGCTTTTAGGCGGTGGAATCGGTGCTGGGGATCGGATGTTTCCCCCACAAACCGGTCTGTCGTATTCCGCATGGATTTGTGTGGATAAATTTTCCGATCCGCGTGTTGATCCACATTCAGTACATCTGTTGACGTTGGTGCGTGGTTACAGTAATGGGAATAGCAATAATCGAGACGATAATCAGTTGGTGTGTTTATCGATTGTTCTGTCGACTCGTGATAAGGCGATTATCGTTTCGACACAGGAGACGCTAGTGCCAAATAGTAAGATTTTAAAATTTTTGAAAACATGTTCAACATCCTTGTATAGGTGCTCAACATGTTTTATAATGTACTCAATGTCTTTAGAAAGGCATTTAAAATTTTTGAAATTATGTTCAACATCCTTGAAACATTGCTCAACATCTGATATAATAAGTAAGTGTTGCGTATATTTTCAAATATGTATAAATAAGTTGAAACTTTAAAAATGTTTTCAACAATTTAAAAAAGTTGATCAACATGATCGTTAAGGCGTTTAACATCTTTGAAAATATGTTCAACATCCTTGCATATGCGCTCAACATCTTTTATAATGTATTCAATATCTTTAGAAAGGCATTTAAAATTTTTGAAATTATGTTCAACATCCTTGAAAGATTGCTCAACATCTGATATAATACGTAAGTGTTGCGTATATTTGCAAATATGTACAAATGAGTTGAAACTTTAAAAATGTTTTCAACAATTTAAAAAAGTTGATCAATATTATCAATTAAGGTGTTTAACATCTTTGAAAATATGTTCAACATCTGTAAAAATGTCTTCAACAGAATTGAATGGCGATTGGGAGCCTGAGAACAATTCCGGTACACACGGGAGTGAAAATTCATCAACAGCTCGAGTTTGGTGCCCTGACATATTACATGAAGGCCAATGGCACCATATTGTCGTAGTGTTGAACAGGGCCGTACTGAAAAATAGCACATTCGCCCTTTATTTGGACGGACAACAAATCCACGCTCAGAAATTACATTATATTTCTCAGAATCCCGGCGGAGGAGTGAGTCTAAATGTCACAACATCTGTCTATGGGTGAGTTCAGTGTGCAACTTTGATTTCCTCAAAAAATATGACTAGCAATTATTATTGTTTTCTCGGGCAGATATATTGGAACTCCACCGGCCTGGCGGAGGTACTCGCGACTTTGTTGGAAACAGGGACCTTGCTATCTGTTTGAAGAGGTAAGTGCTTGAAGAAAGTGTGCAACAAACTTTACTGGATGAGCAACAATTGTTCCAGGTACTTTCCCCGCACACAGTAGCCCAAATCTACAATTTAGGTCCGCATTACATGGGCTCGTTCATCGCTCCACCGATCATCAATTCGCACAATTCCGCTATGCAGACAAGCGGTGGCTGCGTAGACGCCAATAATAGTGCAACTAGTGTGACTGTTCCGGCTCTAACTTCACCTCCGTTAGTTTCCGAAGAAAAAGTCATGTTTGGACTAAACGCAAAAGCCGTGTCCCAGTTAACGTTGAACAAAATCCGAAAAGTGTATAGTCGCTTGGATAGCAGAGCCATTGCGAAGCAATTAGGGATTTCTAGTCATGAAAATGCAACACCAATCAGGATTCTTCATAATTCTGCAGGGCATTTGGCTGGACCTTCACGCACCTTGGGTGGAGTCGTTATCGGATATCTGGGTGAGTTCGTATTATTGATTTATCGGGATGTGCAATGGGTTTCAGTGATCATTTGATAGTATTATTATTATTTTGAAAAAGCCTTCAACATTTTTTAAAAAATAAGTTTAAATATTTTTTTCAAAATTATGCACCAAAAACTTGCAATATTGATGTTTATAATCATTTGAAAAAGCGTTCAACATTTAAAAAAAAGATCAACAAGTTTAAATATTTTTTTCAAAATTCCTTATGCACCAAAAACCTGGAATATTGATGTTTATAATCATTTGAAAAAGCGTTCAACATTTAAAAAAAGGCTCAACAATTTTAAACATTTTTTCAAAATTCCTTATGCACCAAAACCTGCAATATTGATGTTTATAATCATTTGAAAAAGCGCTCAACATTTCAAAAAGGAGCAACAATTTTAAATATTTTTTTTCAAAATTCCTTATGCACCAAAAACCTGCACTATTGATGTTTATAATCATTTGAAAAAGCGTTCAACATTTAAAAAAAGGATCAACAAGTTTAAATATTTTTCTCAAAATTCCTTATGCACCAAAGACCTGCAATATTGATGTTTATAATCATTTGAAAAAGCGTTCAACATTTTTAAAAAAGGATCAACAAGTTTAATTAATTTTTTCAAAATTCCTTATGCACCAAAAACCTGGAATATTGATGTTTATAATCATTTGAAAAAGCGTTCAACATTTAAAAAAAGGATCAAAAAGTTTAAATATTTTTTTCAAAATTCCTTATGCACCAAAAACCTGCAATATTGATGTTTATAATCATTTTAAAAAGCGTTCAACATTTAAAAAAAGTATCAACATATTTTTTTAAAAATTCTTTATGCACCAAAAACCTGCAATATTGATGTTTATAATCATTTGAAAAAGCGTTCAACATTTTTAAAAAAGGATCAACAAGTTTAAATATTTTTCTCAAAATTCCTTATGCACCAAAGACCTGCAATATTGATGTTTATAATCATTTGAAAAAGCGTTCAACATTTTTAAAAAAGGATCAACAAGTTTAATTAATTTTTTCAAAATTCCTTATGCACCAAAAACCTGGAATATTGATGTTTATAATCATTTGAAAAAGTGTTCCACATTTTTAAAAAAGGATCAACAAGTTTAATTAATTTTTTCAAAATTCCTTATGATGTTCAACATTGTTTTTTAGGTGTTCGTGTGTTCTGTCCACGGCCCGTGTCGCTTACAATCGACAAAGTGGGTGGGACTACGATTCTGTTAGGACTGATTGCAATGTCATACGATGTCGAGAGTCTATACGCAGGAGTTAAAGCTTTGGCGTGCGTGGTGCGGAGCAATCGCGTTGCACAAACGGAAATGGACAGACGACGTGGTTACCAGACGTTAGCGATGTTGTTGCGTCGCAAAAAACACTTACTCAACTCGCATATCCTCCATTTGACATTCAGTTTGGTAGGGACGATCGATAGTGGACGGGAATCGTCGATAATTCCGAATCGAGCAGCATTCCAAGATCTTTTATGTGATTTGGAAGTGTGGCATGAGGCACCTGGTGATTTACTTCGATCACATTTAGAACATTTGTATGAACTCGCCGCGGAATCCAGCGAGAAGCGTGGGAATGTGTGGATAATGCGGCAATTGAATTTAGTGGATAAATTGTTGGATATTTTACCAAATGTACGGCACAGCACCACGAAATCCGTGTTGTATCAGTTGTTAGCGGTACTTTTAGCTGGTAAGTGGTCCTTTGGATATTTTGTTAAGCGTTCAACGTTTTATTTGTTGCTTAGGTCAACCACGTCAGAACGATTTATTGCTGTTTGGGCAATTTATTGCGGCAACTTTACCAGCACCAATGTCAAATGGATCTGTATCGGAAAAATTGTTAAATTTATCTGAAACAACAGCGGAAACTTCTGATGCGATTGAACAAGTTTTAAACAGGAATAAATGTTTAGCAATATTGCACACTCAAGGTATTCGTTTGATGCGGTGGTTTGAGAAATAACTTGGTTTATGAACGTTATGGATGTTACTCGTTAAAAATTGAGAGTAGTTTGCTCAAATTCTTTTAGGTTTTTAAGAAAATTGATAAAATGCGAGAGCCGAAGATCATATCGTTGCGATAAGGATGTAGATGCAGCTTTACAGTTGTATTTCGTTTACTATTTATCATATTGCAGTGACTTTAGTCTCTTTAGATAGGAAAAAGAATGCACTAGTAGATATTATTCTTGTAAAATGTTGGAGTTTTGCGTGGTTTTTCAGAAAATTGTCAATTCGAGAGTTGAAGATCATAATTTGGTGGCCATAACGATGTAGATGCAGCTTTACAGTTGTATTTCGTTTACTATTTATCATATTGCAGTGACTTTAGTCTCTTTAGATAGGAAAAAGAATGCACTAGTAGATATTATTCTTGTAAAATGTTGGAGTTTTGCGTGGTTTTTCAGAAAATTGTCAATTCGAGAGTTGAAGATCATAATTTGGTGGCCATAACGATGTAGATGCAGCTTTACAGTTGTATTTCGTTTACTATTTATCATATTGCAGTGATTTTAGTCTCTTTAGATAGGAAAAAGAATGCAGTAGTAGATATTATTTTTGTAAAATTTCAGAATTTTGCGTGGTTTTTCAGAAAATTGTCAATTCGAGAGTTGAAGATCATAATATGGTGGTGATAACGATGTAGATGCAGCTTTACAGTTGTATTTCATTTATTATTGATCATATTGCAGTGATTTTAGTCTCTTTAGATAGGAAAAAGAATGCACTAGTAGATATTATTTTTGTAAAATTTCAGAATTTTGCGTGGTTTTTCAGAAAATTGTCAATTCGAGAGGTGAAGATCATAATGTAGTGGCGATAACGATGTAGATGCAGCTTTACAGTTGTATTTCGTTTATTATTGATCATATTGCAGTGATTTTAGTCTCTTTAGATAGGAAAAAGAATGCACTAGTAGATATTATTTTTGTAAAATTTCAGAATTTTGCGTGGTTTTTCAGAAAATTGTCAATTCGAGAGTTGAAGATCATAATATGGTGGTGATAACGATGTAGATGCAGCTTTACAGTTGTATTTCGTTTATTATTGATCATATTGCAGTGATTTTAGTCTCTTTAGATAGGAAAAAGAATGCACTAGTAGATATTATTCTTGTAAAATTTCAGAATTTTGCGTGGTTTTTCAGAAAATTGTCAATTCGAGAGGTGAAGATCATAATGTAGTGGCGATAACGATGTAGATGCAGCTTTACAGTTGTATTTCGTTTATTATTTATAATATTGCCGTGATTTTAGTCTCTTTAGATAGGAAAAAGAATGCACTAGTAGACATTATTCTTGGTAAATTTTAGAATTTTGCGTGGTTTTTCAGAAAATGGTCAATTTGAGAGTTCAAGATCATATGGTGGCGTTAATAATGTAGATGCAGCTTTACAGTTGTATTTCGTTTAATATTTATGATATTGCCGTGATTTTAGTCTCTTTAGATAGGAAAAAGAATGCACTAGTAGACATTATTCTTGGTAAATTTTAGAATCTTGCGTGGTTTTTCAGAAAATGGTCAATTTGAGAGTTCAAGATCATATGGTGGCGTTAATAATGTAGATGCAGCTTTACAGTTGTATTTCGTTTAATATTTATCATATTGCCGTGATTTTAGTCTCTTTAGATAGGAAAAAGAATGCACTAGTAGACATTATTCTTGGTAAATTTTAGAATTTTGCGTGGTTTTTCAGAAAATGGTCAATTTGAGAGTTCAAGATCATATGGTGGCGTTAATAATGTAGATGCAGCTTTACAGTTGTATTTCGTTTAATATTTATCATATTGCCGTGATTTTAGTCTCTTTAGATAGGAAAAAGAATGCACTAGTAGACATTATTCTTGGTAAATTTTAGAATTTTGCGTGGTTTTTCAGAAAATGGTCAATTTGAGAGTTCAAGATCATATGGTGGCGTTAATAATGTAGATGCAGCTTTACAGTTGTATTTCGTTTAATATTTATCATATTGCCGTGATTTTAGTCTCTTTAGATAGGAAAAAGAATGCACTAGTAGACATTATTCTTGGTAAATTTTAGAATTTTGCGTGGTTTTTCAGAAAATGGTCAATTTGAGAGTTCAAGATCATATGGTGGCGTTAATAATGTAGATGCAGCTTTACAGTTGTATTTCGTTTAATATTTATCATATTGCCGTGATTTTAGTCTCTTTAGATAGGAAAAAGAATGCACTAGTAGACATTATTCTTGGTAAATTTTAGAATTTTGCGTGGTTTTTCAGAAAATTGAGGTAATGCAAAAGTTGGTCATACTTCTTACCTCGAAACACATTTTCCGAAAAAAAATGCGAGGCTGTCATCCGAGTAAGAATGTTCCAAACCAAGTTATTCATCAAATGACTCTCGTATGTGAATTTTAGTTACAATTTTCGCTGTTTCAGTTTTCGCAAGCCGAAATCAATTGGGCGAGGATATAATTAAAACTTTAGGTTTCGATTGGTTGCTGTTGTTTATGCAACCACATATACATGCGAGTACAACTGTGTGGAGCCTAAAATTGCTCATCGTAATTTGTTCAAATCCAACTTTCATGCAAAAGTGAGTGTTTTAGATTATGTAAAGTGTTACAGTTTTTTGATTTTATCTTCGTTTCCCTTTTAATCGTTTACAGATTTCGCGATGGCAGCACAAACGGTGGTTGGCTGCGTCGGCATTCCACCACAATAGATTCCACATCGTCAAATGTTTCGTCGGCTGTGAGTGGTACATCTACTTCCGGTATCGACCATAACAGTCGGAAAATGCTCATGATTGTCGCCAATAATAACGAGTTGCATTTCCAAGGTTTTCAATGTTTGGCACAACTGTTGCCCGCCCATTTAACTGTCGGTGAAGTGTATTTCCTTTTAGTGGCACTGATGATGGGACAGGCGGTGAAACAGGTGCCTGCTGTGCCAGAGACTGAGTTTAATTTGGATAATGTGTGGGCGGTTTTATGGGGTAAGTGTGGGTTAATAATTGAGCGAGAGGTTTTCAACATTTTTGAATTTTCCCAGAACTATAAGTGAATTTACTCTTGAGAGCGATGAAGCACAGCTTTTGAATTATATTTTTGATATTAATAACGCTACTATAATTATTTTAGCCTTACCTGATAGGAGAAAGGATGCTCTAGTAGAACTTATTCTTGTGAAATTTTTAAATTTTGTACGATTTTTGAGAAAAGTGAGAAAATAGCTTTTGAGTTATATTTTCGATATTTATAATGCTACTATAATTATTTTAGCCTTACCTGATATAAGAAAGGATTCTCTAGTGGAACTTATTCTTGTGAAATTTTTGAATTTTGTAGGATTTTTGAGATCATTAAGGAAATAATAAACGTATGTGTCACATAGTTGTGATATCGACGAAGCACAGCTTTTGAGTTATATTTTTGATATTAATAATGCTACTGTAATTATTTTAGCCTCACTTGATAGGAAAAAGGATGCTCTAGTAGAACTTATTCTTGTGAAATTTTTCAATTTTGTAGGATTTTTGAGAAAATTGAGAAAATAATAACCGTATGTGTCGATGTGATATCGACGAACCACAGCTTTTGAGTTATATTTTCGATATTAATAATGCTACTGTAATTATTTTAGCCTTACCTGATAGGAGAAAGGATGCTCTAGTAGAACTTATTCTTGTGAAATGTTTGAATTTTGTACGATTTTTCAGAAAAGTGAGAAAATAATAACCGTATGGTCACATAGTTGTGATATCGACGAAGCACAGCTTTTGAGTTATATTTTTGATATTAATTATGCTAATGTAATTATTTTAGTCTCAACTGATAGGAGAAAGGATACTCTAGTAGAACTTATTCTTGTGAAATTTTTGAATTTTGTAGGATTTTTGAGAAAATTGAGAAAATAATAAACGTATGTCATATAGTTGTGAGATCGACGAAGCACACCTTTTGAGTTATATTTTTGATATTAATAACGCTACTGTAATTATTTTAGTCTCACTTGATAGGTAAAAGGATGCTCTAGTAGAACTTATTCTTGTGAAATTATTGAATTTTGTAGGATTTTTGAGAAAATTGAAAAAATAATAAACGTATGTCATATAGTTGTGAGTTCGACGAAGCTCAGCTTTTGAGTTATATTTTTGATGTTAATAATGCTACTGTAATTATTTTAGCCTCACTTGATAGGAAAAAGGATGCTCTAGTAGAACTTATTCTTGTGAAATTTTTGAATTTTGTAGGATTTTTGAGAAAAGTGAGAAAATAATAAACGTATGTGTTACATAGTTGTGCGATCGACGAAGCACAGCTTTTGAGTTATATTTTTGATATTAATAATGATACTATAATTATTTTAGCCTTACCTGATAGGAAAAAGGATGCTCTAGTAAAACTTATTCTTGTGAATTTTTTGAATTTTGTAGGATTTTTGAGAAAATTAAAGAATTACGAAACTTTACATAGTAGTAAAGAGGCACAGCTTTGCCGTTGTATTTACGATACTCGTCGTCCGATCGTAATCATTTTGGGCTTACTAAATGCGAAAAGGAGTTAACTAATTGGGCATATACTTGATGTAATTTCAGAATTTTGTGTGATTTTTGAGGAAATGTTAAAAGTTGAGTGTACTTTACTCATGGGAGCGATGAAGCTCGAAGTGTCAAAATTGTTCAACTCTTTGTAATTATGTTATTTATCATACATTTAAATTAAGTTTAGCATTTATGTAAATATTATTTTCCAATAGGTTGCAGTATAAACAACCAACCAATCAACAGCGTAGTACCCCGCATAAATTTATGCCCAGAAGCAGTCGTAGTACTGCTAACAATGACCCGTGCAATGTTGCACAATGATGATGGAACAACTCCGCAACCAGATTGGTTCCTCAACCACAGTGTCGCTATTGTGCAACTTTTGTTTCAACTCTACCACAATATGCCGGATTTCATGCCGATCTTCATGTCAGCCGATGTGCTTAACGCATTAGCCAGCGTTCTTTTCCCAATTAATAGCACTGATGATGGTGATCATAACGAGCAGCGAAACGCTGGTTCCACTCTTACAACAACTCGTCAATTAATCCTTGACTTTATTCGAGTCATTATTGTTGATTCGTTGAGCTTATCATCATCCACAGCACCTTCTAATGCCAGTGTTATTAGTGGAGGTGGCAATAGTGGGACAATAACGGCGCCTGTTATTGATTTGGTATTGGAAGCGTATCCCACTAATGTGAATCTTCGCCATCAAATGGCGTTTCAAACGGATATTATCGCCATTTTGATGGAGCATTTGTTGGCGGCTGATATGTTAGTGGGAGATCAAGCGGCTATTCCGATTGTGCCATTGGCACAGGCGCATATCCAACATGTGGCGCCCAACGTGTTCTATTTGACAGCTAGAATCGTGGACAAATTGTGGCAGGTGAGTCACTACATTGCTTGCTTGAAATAAATTATTAATGCGTGCAACATTTTATACACAGGGTGTTTTAACCAAGGATCCACATGACGTGTTTGATTTTATTGTAAAACTGATTGGACAAGCGAAACGTCGCTCTTCATCATCAACAGCAACTCTATCACTGGAGTGTCTCTATCACTGTCTCAATCGATGTATTCTCTTTCTTCTCTCACGACCAACCGACTCTATTGCTGAACAAATGGCTGTTTTAGAGGCTCTTCACAAACTCACCACTCACCGCTTGATTGTTTTCGGTGCCGGTAATCATGAGCTGGATTTTATTGGTTGCCTCACGTATTGTCTGCTTCAATTGACGGCTGATATCAAAATTATGTTGGACGCAAACATGCGTACCATTTGGCACGTCAATCCGGTGAATGAGAGCGTTGAGGCACGAGATGATCATCTCAACACACACCAGGGTAGGAATTTAATGGTGGGCGCCGCTTTGAGGGTCTGGGAGGAGTTGTACGTCTGCAAGAAACCCGCTATTGAAGAGGTTTTTAAGGTAAGAAATTTGGAAACCTATCTTGCACATGCATAACTGTAAAAAGTGTTCAACACTCTTTGAAAGTTGTCGGGACCTTGTAAAAAGTGTGCAACACTTTGTGAAAGATGTTGGGACCTTGTAAAAAGTGTTCAACACTTTGTGAAAGGTGTTGGGACCTTGTAAAAAGTATTCAACACTTTGTGAAAGGTGTTGAGACCTTGTAAAGTGCTCAACAGTTTTTGAAAGGTGTTGGGACCTTATAAAAAGCGTTCGACACTTAATGAACTGTGTTGAGACCTTGTAAAAAGTGTTCAACACTTGATTAAATGTGTTGGGACCTTGTAAAAAGTGATCAGCACTTGGTTAAAGGTATTGGGACCTTGTCAAAAATGTTCAACACTTCGTGAAAGGTGTTGAGACCTTGTAAAGTGTTCAACACTTTTTGAAAGAAGTGGGACTTTATAAAAAGCGTTCGACACTTAATGAACTGTGTTGAGACCTTATAAAAAGTGTTCAACACTTGATGAAAGGTGTTGGGACCTTGTAAAAAGTGATCAGCACTTGGTTAAAGGTGTTGGGACCTTGTAAAAAGTGTTCAACACTTTGTGAAAGGTGTTGGGACCTTGTAAAAAGTGTTCAACAATTTGTGAAAGGTGTTGGGACCTTGTAAAGTGTTCAACACTTTTTGAAAGATGTTAAGACCTTATAAAAAGCGTTCGACACTTAATGAACTGTGTTGAGACCTTGTAAAAAGTGTTCAACACTTAATGAACTGTGTTGAGACCTTGTAAAAAGTGTTGAACACTTGATGAAATGTGTTGAGACCTTGTAAAAAGTGTTCAACACTTGATGAAATGTGTTGGGACCTTGTAAAAAGTGTTCAACAATTGGAGAAATGTGTTGGAACCTTGTAAAAAGTGTTCAATACTTTTTGAAATGTGTTGGGACCTTGTAAAGTGTTCAACACTTTTTGAAAGATGTTGGGACCTTGTAAAGTGTTCAACACTTTTTGAAAGATGTTAAGACCTTATAAAAAGCGTTCGACACTTAATGAACTGTGTTGAGACCTTGTAAAAAGCGTTCGACACTTAATGAACTGTGTTGAGACCTTGTAAAAAGTGTTCAACAATTTGTGAAAGGTGTTGAGACCTTGTTAAAAGTGTTCAACACTTGATGAAATGTGTTGAGACCTTGTAAAAAGTGTTCAACACTTGATGAAATGTGTTGAGACCTTGTAAAAAGTGTTCAACACTTGATGAAATGTGTTGGGACCTTGTAAAAAGTGGTCAACACTTTGTGGAATTTTATACATTTGCAAAATGTGTTTAATTACTCATTGTTTAGGTAACTTTAACGCCTCCGCTTCCAAACGCAAAAGCTCCGGATTTAAGCGCCACTCGCGATCAAGTCATCGATTCGGCATCGAAGTTATGGTTAAATTTTATTGAAAACGAGCGCAAAGCCACTACTTATCGCTCACCATGGGAACTACACCACCATCATCATATTCAATCGAAGCTACATAAAGTCACTGGGGGATTAACGAGATTGGCTAGTAGAACTAAAGTTGTGGCTCGTAGTAATACAATTGGATTGGGGTCGTCTACAAGCGGCAACAGTGGTAGTACTGATGATGTATTGGGAAGTTGGCGGTCGAAATGTGGTGCTGAAGGTGATGCGGGAGCCGAAGAATCACTTTTGCAGTGGATGGGCGACCGTGTAGTAGCTTTAAGGTAGGTACAGTTACCAGCAATATGTGCAACTAAATTTATTTTTAATTAACAGGGATTTTGTGCAATTGCGGCATCAACAGCATTTGAATTCAACGCAACACACGCAGCGTTACGTCTATCTGGAGTGGTTGCAGTCGGAGCGGGAATTGGTGAGGGAGCGAGGGTTGTGGGGACCACAAATGCCGTGCGTTTTGGATAAATGGATGTTGGATATGACCGAGGGGCCATTTAGGATGAGGAAGAAGTTGTTCAAGAACGATTTGTTCTATGTGCATTACCCTTATAGGCCTGAGTATGAAAAGGGGATGTTGAAGTATAAGGTGGCCATGAGTTACGATAGCAAACTGTATTATTACGCCACATCAACAAATTCGAACGAAATCGTTGCTAAAAGTACTGATGAAGATGATTTGTTGGTGACCGATTCACCAGTAGGCGAATTACCACATTCTGCTCCAATATTATCTCGCCTTGTTTCCGATCAAAGCGGCAGTGCTGAGGAACAGTTGGAGGAAAACGAAACTGAGGAAGAGCTACAACCTTTAGTACAACAGACTGACGATGGCAATCAAACGTTGTGGCGACTTTTAGACCAGAACGAGAAGATCACACACATGTTCCGTTGCGCTCGCATCCAAGGCCTAGACACGAGTGAAGGTCTTTTACTATTCGGACACGACAGTTGCTACGTTATCGATGGTTATACGTTGCTAAAGAATCGTTCGGTTCGCGATATCGATTCAATACCAGCGCACGAATACGAACCGATTTTACCGGCAACAAATCCCACACCGAAACAGTCAATGCCGCATTGTTTCTCGAAGTTCGCGTACGATGAAATCCGTGAGGTGCACAAACGTCGCTATTTGCTCCAACCCATGGCTCTAGAGGTGTTTTGCAGCGATGGGCGCAACTATTTGCTGGCGTTTGCACGGAAATTGCGCAACAAAGTGTATCAACGTTTTATGGCAACAGCCACGGGAATGGCAGTGAGTGCACAACAGTCGGTTGCGGGGCAGAAACGAACAGCCAATGTGGAGCAAACTGGGAGTTTGTTGGGGAGTCTAATGGGAGAGACTAGCGTGACGCAGCGATGGGTGGTGCGTTGAACTTTGCGAGCCGAAACGTTACATACATTAATAAAATTTTCATTTTCTAGCGTGGAGAAATCTCGAATTTCCAATATTTGATGCACCTTAACACACTCGCCGGTCGTTCCTACAACGACTTAATGCAGTATCCAGTCTTCCCGTGGATTCTAGCGGATTACGAAAGCGACGAGTTGGATCTGAGTGATCCAACAACGTTTCGAGACTTTACCAAGCCAATGGGAGCGCAAAGTTGGCAACGTTTAGAACAGTTCCGAAAACGGTATCGTGAGTGGGATGATCCTCATGGGGAAACACCGCCTTACCATTATGGTACGCACTATTCCAGTGCGATGATTGTCTGCTCGTATTTGGTGCGTTTGGAGCCGTTTACGCAACATTTTTTGAGGTCAGTATCTGTTTTCAGGTCGTAACTTTGTAAAAGTTAAATAATTTTATGAAAAGCGCAACTTTGAAGTTATGGGGAAATAGTTTAGTAGTTTTTTATAGATAAATCAATTGTCTATTGATCGATGTTTAATTTAGAACAATCGGCTAAATAATAAATTTTAAATAATAGTTTTTGTGGGGTACGAACAAATCTGTGCAACTTTATATAATTCATACTTTGAGGTGTTCTAATTTGAGAAACTTTGAAGTTATGGGGAGATAGTTTAGTAGTTTTTTGTTGATAACTCAATTATCTATTGATCGATGTTTAATTTATAATAATCGGATATATAATAAATTTGAAATAATGGGTTTTGTCGGGTATGGACAAATATATGCAACTTTATATAATTCATACTTTGGGGTGTTCTAGTTTGAGAAACTTTGAAGTTATCGGGAAATAGTTTAGTAGTTTTTTGTTGATAACTCAATTATCTATTGATCGATGTTTAATTTATAATAATCGGATATATAATAAATTTGAAATAATGGGTTTTGTCGGGTATGGACAAATATATGCAACTTTATATAATTCATACTTTGGGGTGTTCTAGTTTGAGAAACTTTGAAGTTATCGGGAAATAGTTTAGTAGTTTTTTGTTGATAACTCAATTATCTATTGATCGATGTTTAATTTATAATAATCGGATATATAATAAATTTGAAATAATGGGTTTTGTCGGGTATGGACAAATATATGCAACTTTATATAATTCATACTTTGGGGTGTTCTAGTTTGAGAAACTTTGAAGTTATCGGGAAATAGTTTAGTAGTTTTTTGTTGATAAATCAATTATCTATTGATCGATGTTTAATTTATAATAATCGGATATATAATAAATTTGAAATAATGGGTTTTGTCGGGTATGGACAAATATATGCAACTTTATATAATTCATACTTTGGGGTGTTCTAGTTTGAGAAACTTTGAAGTTATCGGGAAATAGTTTAGTAGTTTTTTGTTGATAACTCAATTATCTATTGATCGATGTTTAATTTATAATAATCGGATATATAATAAATTTGAAATAATGGGTTTTGTCGGGTATGGACAAATATATGCAACTTTATATAATTCATACTTTGGGGTGTTCTAGTTTGAGAAACTTTGAAGTTATCGGGAAATAGTTTAGTAGTTTTTTGTTGATAAATCAATTATCTATTGATCGATGTTTAATTTATAATAATCGGATATATAATAAATTTGAAATAATGGGTTTTGTCGGGTATGGACAAATATATGCAACTTTATATAATTCATACTTTGGGGTGTTCTAGTTTGAGAAACTTTGAAGTTATCGGGAAATAGTTTAGTAGTTTTTTGTTGATAAATCAATTATCTATTGATCGATGTTTAATTTATAATAATCGGATATATAATAAATTTGAAATAATGGGTTTTGTCGGGTATGGACAAATATATGCAACTTTATATAATTCATACTTTGGGGTGTTCTAGTTTGAGAAACTTTGAAGTTATCGGGAAATAGTTTAGTAGTTTTTTGTTGATAAATCAATTATCTATTGATCGATGTTTAATTTATAATAATCGGATATATAATAAATTTGAAATAATGGGTTTTGTCGGGTATGGACAAATATATGCAACTTTATATAATTCATACTTTGGGGTGTTCTAGTTTGAGAAACTTTGAAGTTATCGGGAAATAGTTTAGTAGTTTTTTGTTGATAACTCAATTATCTATTGATCGATGTTTAATTTATAATAATCGGATATATAATAAATTTGAAATAATGGGTTTTGTCGGGTATGGACAAATATATGCAACTTTATATAATTCATACTTTGGGGTGTTCTAGTTTGAGAAACTTTGAAGTTATCGGGAAATAGTTTAGTAGTTTTTTGTTGATAAATCAATTATCTATTGATCGATGTTTAATTTATAATAATCGGATATATAATAAATTTGAAATAATGGGTTTTGTCGGGTATGGACAAATATATGCAACTTTATATAATTCATACTTTGGGGTGTTCTAGTTTGAGAAACTTTGAAGTTATCGGGAAATAGTTTAGTAGTTTTTTGTTGATAAATCAATTATCTATTGATCGATGTTTAATTTATAATAATCGGATATATAATAAATTTGAAATAATGGGTTTTGTCGGGTATGGACAAATATATGCAACTTTATATAATTCATACTTTGGGGTGTTCTAGTTTGAGAAACTTTGAAGTTATCGGGAAATAGTTTAGTAGTTTTTTGTTGATAACTCAATTATCTATTGATCGATGTTTAATTTATAATAATCGGATATATAATAAATTTGAAATAATGGGTTTTGTCGGGTATGGACAAATATATGCAACTTTATATAATTCATACTTTGGGGTGTTCTAGTTTGAGAAACTTTGAAGTTATCGGGAAATAGTTTAGTAGTTTTTTGTTGATAAATCAATTATCTATTGATCGATGTTTAATTTATAATAATCGGATATATAATAAATTTGAAATAATGGGTTTTGTCGGGTATGGACAAATATATGCAACTTTATATAATTCATACTTTGGGGTGTTCTAGTTTGAGAAACTTTGAAGTTATGGGGAAATAGTTTAGTAGTTTTTTGTTGATAAATCAATTATCTATTGATCGATGTTTAATTTATAATAATCGGATATATAATAAATTTGAAATAATGGGTTTTGTCGGGTATGGACAAATATATGCAACTTTATATAATTCATACTTTGGGGTGTTCTAGTTTGAGAAACTTTGAAGTTATGGGGAAATAGTTTAGTAGTTTTTTATAGATAAATCAATTGTTTATTGATCGATGTTTAATTTAGAACATTCGGCTAAATAATAAATTTTAAATAATAGTTTTTGTGGGGTACGAACAAATCTGTGCAACTTTATATAATTCATACTTTGAGGTGTTCTAATTTGAGAAACTTTGAAGTTATGGGGAGATAGTTTAGTAGTTTTTTGTTGATAACTCAATTATTTATTGACCGATGTTTAATTTATAATAATCGGATATATAATAAATTTGAAATAATGGGTTTTGTCGGGTATGGACAAATATATGCAACTTTATATAATTCATACTTTGGGGTGTTCTAGTTTGAGAAACTTTGAAGTTATGGGGAAATAGTTTAGTAGTTTTTTATAGATAAATCAATTGTTTATTGATCGATGTTTAATTTAGAACATTCGGCTAAATAATAAATTTTAAATAATAGTTTTTGTCGGGTACGGACAAATATGTGCAATTTTATATAACTTATACTTTGAGGTGTTCTAGCTTGGGAAGCTTCGGAGTTAGGGGGAAATAGTTTAGTAGTTTTTTGTTGATAGCTCAATTATCTATTGACCGATGTTTAATTTATAATAATCGGATAAATAATAAGTTTTATTGCGACCTTGGAGTTGTATAACTCCGAATTTTTTTTTTTTTTTTAATTTCAAAGATGTAAAGTCGAACTACTTTGCCAAATTTTATTGGAATTCTTCTGAAGAAACTACATTGTCCAACTAAAACTTTGAGTAAAACTTTAAAGTTGCGGGAATCAGGAGTTTCCGAGGGTATACAGTTGCAATTTGGTTGAAGTTCTTAACATGTAGAAAATACTGAATGTCTAAAGTTTTAAGTTCAAGTTGGGTTCAAAGGAGCTTAAATTTTCGGCAAACCTTTAAATAAAACTTCGGAGTTGTATACCTGCGAAATTTTTCGAGATATTGGGCTGGGGTTTGCTAGAAACTTTAAGAATATAAAACTTTATCGTAATTCAGAACTCATTTGTCTATTTAACACGTAATTAAAACTTTAAAAGTGCGGAACTCCAAAATTTTAAGAGTTTTTCGAAAATTTCAACTTTATTTTATTGCATTTTAGACTACAGGGTGGTCACTTTGATTTAGCTGATAGAATGTTCCACTCTGTAAAAGAGGCATGGTTATCAGCATCCAAACACAACATGGCCGATGTTAAAGAGTTGATACCGGAGTTTTTCTATCTACCGGAGTTTCTATGCAACTCCAATCGTTTTGATTTAGGTAAACTCGAACCACGACCAAAACTGAAGCGAAAAATACAAAAATGTTCTATTGTAGGTGTTAAACAGAACGGTGTGGCTTTAGGCAATGTTGTGTTGCCGCCTTGGGCTAAACAGGACCCTAGGGAGTTTATCCGGTTGCACCGCCTGGCCCTAGAATGCGATTTCGTATCGCAAAACCTTCATCATTGGATCGATTTGATCTTCGGACACAAACAACACGGTCCACAAGCTGTAGAAGCCACCAACGTCTTCCACCATTTGTTTTATGAGGGAAACGTCGATATTTACAAGTAAATATACTTATGGTGTTTCGTGCCATCATCAGTATTATTAAAGTGTGTTTTCAGTATTGAAGATCCGTTAAAGAAGAATGCGACTATTGGATTCATCAATAATTTCGGGCAAATACCGAAACAGTTGTTCAAAAAGCCGCATCCATGTAAAAAAGTATTCTTCGGCGGTGGTGGTGGTCGTACTTCGATGATTGAGGCTGCGGGAGGAGTTTTGGGCGCGGTACAAGCATTGACACCTCCCACATTATTGCAGCAACAGTTCATGGTGCAAGAACAACAGTTGTTTTACCATCATTTAGACAATTTACGACCGTCATTACAACCGATCAAAGGTAAGGATTGTTTTCTAACAGTGTGCAACATTATTTTACGTAAATGTTTGTATTACGCAGAAGTCAAAGGTCCTGTTGGGCAAGTCCTGCAAGTGGACAAACAATTGTTGGCTGTGGAGCAGAATAAAGTTTTATTACCGCCCTCGTACAATCGTTACGTGTCGTGGGGCTTCGCTGATCATTCCTTACGTATCGGACAATACGATAATGATCGTACAGTGTTCGTATCGGAAACGATCGAGCAGAACAGTGGGGAAGTGTTGGCGTGCGTCTGTGCGTCCAGTAAATTGATTGTAACCGCAGGAACTAGTTCGGTGAGTTGTCCACGATTTAGAGTGAGTTGTTGTTGATTTTTTATTGTTTTAAGGTGGTAACTGTATGGGAGTTTGATGCTAAACGAAAGTTTCTGGTAATGAAGCATACATTGTATGCGCATACGGATGCAGTTACGTGTTTAGCAGTGAGTACTGCGTATAATGTTATTGTGTCTGGATCGAGAGATTGTAGTGCGATTATTTGGGACCTTTGTCGCGGTGTTTTTGTGCGACAATTGCAGGGTAAGTGTTTTTTGCCCCGTTGTAATGCTTTATGGGGTTATATAAACTTTAAGGTGTTGTAGTTTGGGAAACTTTGAAGTTATGAGGCAATCATTTAGTAGTTTTTTGTAGATAAATCAATTGTCTGTTGATCGATGTTTAATTTATAATAATCGGATAAATAATAAGTTTTATATAATGGTTTTTGTCGGGTACGGACAAATATGTGCAACTTTATATAATTCATACTTTGGGGTGTTCTAGCTTGGGAAGCTTTGGAGTTATGGGGAAATAGTTTAGTAGTTTTTTGTAGCCAAATCAATTGTCTATTGATCGATGTTTAATTTAGAACATTCGGCTACATAATAAATTTTAAATAATGGGTTTTGTCGGGTATGGACAAATATGTGCAACTTTATATAATTCATACTTTGGGTTGTTCTAGTTTGAGAAACTTTGAAGTTATGGGGAAATAGTTTAGTAGTTTTTTATAGATAAATCAATTGTCTATTGATCGATGTTTAATTTATAACAATCGGATAAATAATAAATTTTAAATAATAGATTTTGTGGGGTACGAACAAATCTGTGCAACTTGATATAATTCATACTTTGGGGTGTTCTAGCTTGGGAAGCTTTGGAGATATGGGGAAATAGTTTAGTAGTTTTTTGTAGCCAAATCAATTGTCTATTGATCGATGTTTAATTTATAACAATCGGATAAATAATAAATTTTAAATAATAGATTTTGTGGGGTACGAACAAATCTGTGCAACTTGATATAATTCATACTTTGGGGTGTTCTAGCTTGGGAAGCTTTGGAGATATGGGGAAATAGTTTAGTAGTTTTTTGTAGCCAAATCAATTGTCTATTGATCGATGTTTAATTTATAACAATCGGATAAATAATAAATTTTAAATAATAGATTTTGTGGGGTACTAACATATTTTTGTAGATTTTAAAATTGAATACTTTTTCGTTAAACCAATGCATTTTTACAAATAAACCTTTATTTGAAGGACATGCTGGGCCAGTAGCGGCGGTAGCCGTCAACGATCTCACCGGCGATATCGCCACTTGTGCCGCCACATGGTTACATGTATGGTCCATAAACGGTGTCGAATTGGGGGCGGTAAACACATGCGTAGGCAGTAAAACGGATCGTATGCAACAAATTTTATGCGTAGCTTTCAGTCAAACGCACGAATGGGACGGTCAAAACGTTATCATGACCGGATCAACTGACGGTGTCACGAGAATGTGGTCATTGGACTACGTTCAAGTACCGATTGATGAGTGCGACGATAAGGGGCATATCGATGCGGATAGGGGTAGGAAAAAGTTGTTGGTAAAACAACCGGGACATATTGGTAAGTGCGTGTGCAATATAATTTATGTTGAACGCAAGTTTTAATGAAACTTTAGGTGGTCGTTGTGCTATAATGAAGTCGGGTTCTGATAGTAGTACCATGTCGATGTCTGAGGATGTTGTAACTATCCAACAACATTCGAAACAAGTGTTTGATAATGCGATTTCAGCCAGTGGGTGTGGGACAAAGAAGAAGGTGCATGAGGAGCAACAAGAGGAGGAAAAAGAGGCATGTAGTGACAATGAAACTGATAGTAAGTGTATTGAAGTGGAGAAAATAGCGCCAGTAGCGCCGTTGCGTCGGAAACGTACTGCACTTGGTAGTGGTGGGAATCGAAAGAGTGAAGGTAAACAATTTTAAAGTTTTGTCTCTAAATTCTTTCATAAACTTTATTCCAAGGTGGCAGCAGCATTGAAACTGGCACGGATCATTCCCAAGCATATCAGGAAGACAGTAGCAGTACTCTGCGTCCAAGTAAATCCGACACCAGCCTTACTGACGCCTCATTCGTGATTGTCGACGAAGTGAAACGTAAACCAGCAAAAAACCCTTTAAACATTCTTCGAGCAGGGTTCAAATGGCAACGTCAGTTAGTGTTTCGCAGTAAACTAACAATGCATACTGCGTATGATCGTAAAGATAATGCTGAACCAGCTTCAGTTACGTCATTAGCAGTGTCAAAGTGAGTAGCAGCATTGGAATGCAGGGTAGAGGTTATAACTTTATTTTTAGGGACCATCGCACGGTGTATGTTGGTGATACGCGTGGCAGGGTGTTTTCATGGAGTGTGTGTGATGTGCCGGGCAGTCGAGCGGCAGATCATTGGCTAAAAGATGAGGGAGCTGAATTTTGTGCGGGGTGTAATATAAGGTTTACGATCTATGAAAGGAAACATCATTGCAGGTACTAAACTATTTTTTTAACACAGTATAAAATTTGAACGTTCAAAATTAACGGACTTTTCAAAAGTCTTAGCTCAGCTGATATGACGTGTCTGTCAAATTTCTCCTTTGACATTAACTGTCAATAAGGTGAGTAGAGAAATTGCGCATATCTGACGTTGAAACAAAATGACAACAAGATGTGGCGACAACTTCATTAAATCCCCTATTGCCAACACTAGCCGCGCTCGAATTCCCTAGCGGGCGGCTTTATTTACAAATTGCTAGTTGCATAATGTAACAAGACTTCACTTGACACTGCAACCATGCTCAACAGAGTTGATCGACAACCAATGCGATTCAAATTTTCAACATTTCTGAAAAGAGCTTATACTAACACGAGGTACCGAATGACAACAAGATGTATGTGGCGACACCTACGGTGAGCCGGACTCCATTAAATCCTAAAACTTAAAGCCTTGTTGCGTTATGTAAGAAGCAATTGGCAAAATGTTTGTTTTATCGGACGTACTAATACGATTATTTCTTTCTGAATTGGCAGGAATTGCGGGCAGGTCTTTTGCTCGAAATGCAGCAAATACGAAAGTGAAATTTCGCGATTGCGAATTTTAAAGCCAGTTCGAGTATGCCAGAGTTGTTATGCTACCCTTAAAACCAAATAAGTCGGTATATTTTATTTTGATTGTGATATTTTTATTATGTAATTTTATTATTGTCTTTGTATGATCAATAGTCTTTAGATTGAACAAAAGTATTTTTCATATTTTTATTTGTTACGTAATTATTATTGTGATATTTCTATTTATTATTTTATTAATTTTTATTATGGAAATAATATATTCATAGAGCAGACAATACTATATTATAATATATTATAACTTGTGCATTATTTATTATTACAAAATATATAATATTGAAGAATAGTTTATAATAATTGTATAAAAAAAATATATATTGAATTTCAGTAGAATATACTGATGATATTTAGAATACAAGAATATAATTATATTAAACGTGTTTTGTTTTACTACCTTTTGCCCAAAAACTCTTTTAAAATCCAAAAAATTAATATTTTACTGGATTTACGAACTTAAGTTACTTTAGTGGCGGGTTGGCAATGCTGTAAATTAATCACTATGCGTGCCGCCATTTTCTAGTCACAAACGTCAAGAAACAAAAGACTTAAAGTTGCTGTGGTTATGTTTCATGTGAGTGACTTTCACTAAAACAGGGTTTTGCTGCTATTTCTTATTTGTGTGGACTTATTTTGGTTATTCGGTTTTTTATTAGTGCCGTTAGTGTTTAGTTTATTGCGTAGTTTAAAGAAAAAAAGATATTCGTTAATTAGTGTTAAGTGTAGGGGTAGTTATGGCATACTGTGCTATTAAAAGCTGTACCCAAACAATAAATTGTACTGAATATCTACGCAACCATCGACACAGTTTAAAGAATAGTGATATTTTGGGGGGAAAATATGTGATATGGGGAAATTGCGAAATCGCCATCTGGCAACCCTGTAAGGTAGGTGGGGGATTGTGACGCCGTCTGTGCCATGCCAGTGCGAAGTAAAAAGTTATTTACGTTTTATTTCCTTATTTTTTGTCTGTATTTTTGATATTTGTGGTGTGAATTTATAGTAGTGTTTCGTATTTATTCTGTTAGTGTTTTTATTTTATGATAATTAGAATGAAGTGCGCTGTATTCGGTTGCAACTCTAATAATTGTAGTAAAAATTTTGATAAACAAACTTCGTTTTTTGGTTTCCCTCGCGATAGTGAATTAAGGGTAAAATGGCTTAATTTTTGTTGTCGTGGAGATAAATTTAATATTTCTAATTCCCGTATCTGCTCCAAACATTTCAACCCAAATGATTTTGAAAGAGATTTGAAACATGAACTAATGAATTTACCATCACGTCTAAAACTAAAGCCTGGTTCTGTGCCTAGTAAAATAAACTCAAAGTTCGGATGGGACGAAAATAGTAAAGAAAAGACAACAATGAAAGGAACAACAAAATTACATCAATGAACTTTGCAAGAAGTAAGTGTATTTTGCACATTTTTACATATGTTTTAAATGTTTATTATATTAATATTGAAATGAGTATCATAACAGTGACAATTGTCCTTGTCTAAGCAATTGTCTTTATAAGACAATGGTTATAGGTTATTTTCCATTTCTTCTTCTTCTGAGTTGGCAAAACCAGTTTTACTCTAATTAGGGATGTTGATATCGATAAATATCGATATATATATATATATATATATACATATTTTAAAAATATATTGTATCGGTAATTCGATATTGTATTGTTATTGGATTATGGAATTTTATTTAGTTTTAGTAAAGTTAGCACTACTTTGCATATTTCTTTGTATAATAGTAGTTGATATTATATTTGGCCATTGTGAATAAAATAGGGCAGCTTATGTTTAGCTTTTGTGGTGTGAAAGGCTGTATTAGAAGTTGTTGAATTAAATTTGTTTTGCTGAAAATAATTGTTTAATTGATTGAAATAAATTACAATAGTTTAACAGTATTGGAACTGAAGTATCGACACTCTATCGAAGTATCGTTCGCATCCCTACTCGTTGCGAATTTTTGACATTCTGCAGTCCGTGAGACTCTGTGTTCGCTACATGTGCGACAACTGATTTGAATAGTATTCAATATCGATATCGACAGGTAGATTTTTATACAAGCACATTGAAATGATTTTTTTAAATATATTTTATTAACAATAATGACTAGTTTGCTTTAATTTAACAATAAATAACATTAATTTGTCACAAACTGTTTTTTTAAATGACAATTACAAACACGGAGACAATATTTATGAGTGAACTGCTGCGTCTATCCAGTCTAAATAGTTACTAACTTTCGTGTAGACCCCCGGTAGGTTTGGACGACCGCAGCCGCGCCCCCAAGACACAATACCTGTAAAAATATTATCCAAAAAAATTAATATAGGTTAGTACAATAAGATATAACATTATTACCAACTAATTCAATGTTCCCATATTTATTTCCCATTTGGAATGGGCCTCCGCTATCGCCCTGTAAAACAGAGAAAGTACTAATTTACCCTATGTGTAATTTAACTAGATTTATTTATTCTACCTGACATGCATCGATAGAGCCATGGGGATAACCTGCACAAAACATATTTTCCGATAATTTATGTTCACCGTACAATGATTTTGTGTAACAGTCTGTTTTAGACCATATTGGTACTGTCACTTTTTGTAGCACAGGGGAAGCGGTGCCTTTTTCTTTTGTATGACCCCAACCAGCTACTATACCGTTGCGACCGTAATATTGATTGAAATCTGCAATTCAAATACAACAAACAATTAATTCCGCTACCGATATAGAGATGGCGATATATTACTCACTATCGTTAGGTAAACAAATAGGACTGATTTTCTCACTAAAATCGATATCACCATCTATTTGAACAACAGCGATATCGTTATTATAAGTTCCCGGATCATAATGTTCATGTTTTATCGCTTTGGAAATTGTTTTAACGATAATATTTCGAAATCGATTCACAGAGTTTCTGTCGTGATCAGCAAAAATTACCCTTAAATCCCTGAGACGAAATCTGTAAGCCACAAATGTATTAGTTGGTATGTGTTACGTATAGATGACGCTATAATACCCGTATATACAATGCGCTGCAGTTAAGACGTGTTTACGCGAAATTAGGGCTCCGCTACAATGATATTCGCCGTTTTTACTTATCCCCACTATCCAAGGGAATTCATGGATTTTAGTGGCATTTCCACCGACTATACGTTGCTTTTTATTTGTCACACCACATTCTAGAAATGATTCAATATAAATTTACGATTTTATCAGTATTTATGGAGTTAAATCGACTTACTGCAATTTGGACATTGCACGTTCGTATCGGATATCTGTAAGGAGTAAAAATTATACCGGATGTGTCAAGTAGAAAGGGTCCTAATGGACGTTACAATATTTTCAAATGAGGTATTTCTTAACGTATACGTACCTGATTAAGTCTGACACTACCACAAATCACATACATTACATCGAGAATATTAATAAAAACAATTAAAAAATAAATAAAATTCATTGTAAATTCGTATTAGGCAAGTTCCAATACGAATTGGTGACTGAAAATTTGAAAAACCTGGTCTAATTTATATATTCATTGATTGGGTTGGCTGTGAATAACGACACCTTGACCAAGTTACGTTTGTTTTGTTTTCAATCATTTTTATCTGGCAAATGAAATATTAAATACCGCCATATTTACAATTCAATGTCAAGGGAACTAGATTTAAAATTATGCGAGACAAAAGCTTGTAGTTTGTTTTGTTATAAGTATAAGGAAGGTCAGATCAGGTTGGTTAATTAGCTTGGATTTTGTCAAGAGTTAGGTAGAGAATTTATATTATAGATATTAGATTTATAGGCAATTTTCTGCTCTAACGATTGATGTAAAAACGGGGATAGAGTTTCTATAGTGAATATATAGGTAGTTTAATCAACATTTTGTGTTGATTTTCCTCTAACTTAAATGTATTGAGCTTGTTTTATAGAGAGCTCTATTGTCTATTAATAGTTTAGTGTAAATGTTATAAGTTAACCTATTGTTTGAGCAAAGTTTTCTCAAAAATAGTTGCATTGAGCAAAACTTTAAGTGGCATATTATATAGAGTGATCAATAATCTATCTATTGATGTATAAACTAAAATCATAATGTTACTAATACATTTACTATATGACGATGTATAAAAGATCAGATAAACATATTTGTATGATATGTTTTTCTTATGGGACGCCCTGTATATTATTATTTCGCCCATTTTCTCAAAATATCTTTATAAATGAGCGAACATTTAAAATTAACAGGTTATAAAGGAGTCAATTCTCTATAAATTGATTTATACAAGGTACTAACATTTTTTTTTTGTGAAATAACATTTCTATACCAGTTTGAGCACAATTTTCTCAAATATGGTCGCATTGAGTGGGAATTTCAATATAGGAGCTTTTAGAGTGCTCAATGCTCTATCGATTGATATACAAACGAAAACCACAGAGTTAGGAATAAATTTATTATAGCGATTTATTTGAGGGACTAACAAATTTTTTTTTTGTGAAATAACATTTCTATAATTCCATCAGTTTGAGCACAATTTTCCCAAATATGGTCGCATTGAGCGGGAATTTCAATTTAGGCGCTTTTAGAGTGCTCAATGCTCTATTGATTGATATACAAATGAAGATCACAAAGATAGGAATAAATTTATTACAGCGATTTATTTGAGGGACTAACAATTTTTTTTTGTGAAATAACATTTCTATAATTCCGTCAGTTTGAGCACAATTTTCCCAAATATGGTCGCATTGAGTGGGAATTTCAATATAGGCGCTTTTAGAGTGCTCAATCCTATATCGATTGATATACAAACAAAGATCACAAAGTTAGGATTAAATTTATTATAACGATTTATTTGAGAGACTAACAATTTTTTTTTGTGCAATAACATTTCCATAATTCCATCAGTTTGAGCACAATTTTCGCAAATATGGTCGCATTCAGCGGGAATTTCAATATAGGGGCTTTTAGAGTGCTCAATGCTCTATCGATTGATATTCAAACGAAAACCAAAAAGTTAAGAATAAATTTATTATAGCGATTTATTTGAGGGACTAACAATTTTTTTTTGTGAAATAACATTTCTATACTTCGATCAGTTTGAGCACAATTTTCCCAAATATGGTCGCATTGAGCGGGAATTTCAATATAGGCGCTTTTAGAGTGCTCATTGCTCTATCGATTGATATACAAACAAAGATCACAAAGTTAGGATTAAATTTATTATAGCGATTTATTTGAGGGACTAACATTTTTTTTTGTAAAATAACATTTCTATACTTCCATCAGTTTGAGCACAATTTTCGCAAACATGGTCGCATTGAGCCGGAATTTCAATATAGGAGCTTTTAGAGTGCTCAATGCTCTATCGATTGATACACAAATGAAGATCACAAAGGTAGGAATAAATTTATTACAGCGATTTATTTGAGGGACTAACAATTTTTTTTGTGAAATAACATTTCTATAATTTCATCAGTTTGAGCACAATTTTCCCAAATATGGTCGCATTGAGCGGGAATTTCAATATAGGCGCTCTTGGAGTGCTCAATGCTCTATCGATTGATATACAAATGAAGATCACAAAGTTAGGAATAAATTTATTACAGCGATTTATTTGAGGGACTAACAATTTTTTTTGTGAAATAACATTTCTATAATTCCATCAGTTTGAGCACAATTTTCGCAAACATGGTCGCATTGAGCGGGAATTTCAATATAGGCGCTTTTAGAGTGCTCAATGCTCTATCGATTGATATACAAACAAAGATCACAATGTTAGGAATAAATTTATTATAGCGATTTATTTGACGGACTATCAATTTTCAGAATAAAAAAAAATACCTACCACATTCGATACAGGGTCGCAACAACACACATCTAAAAATAAACCAGTACAATTATTATTATCATCATCAACAACACACCCATTTCCATTTCAATACTTAAAAAAAAAATAAACAACGTCTGTCTATTATAGCAAATAATTAAGCTCAGTAGAAAATTGCGTTAACAGATAATCTCTCCCAAAGGACATGTCCAAGAACGTAAAACAACAAGATGTGACTTAATAGGGTGCTGTGCAACAACTCCTTGGGGTATACCAATTGTATTTTAACGCCAAAACAATGTGAGAAATGTATTTTACAATTTTTTGTCCCGATCGCACAAAATAATAATACGATATAAGGTGTAATTAAATATAAGAAACCAGTTTTTTTTTTGTTCTTGTCTTATATCTACTGTATCAATTTTAATTAGGTATCATTTGTTTTCTCTATGTATATGCCGACGACGACACACAAATTAATTAAATTAAATGTGCAATAATTATAAAATTAACATGCCGGGACGTTTATCGTGCATAGTTTGAGAGATACAAGACATTCCAGTGGCGTACTCAGTAAAATGTTAGGAGTCCATATAAAACACTACAGCAAATTTATTAATAACTATATTGTTTTCATTCATACCCCACTCGATAGAGGAAGAAGCGCTCTATAAAATATATATATAAAAAAATTAAGAAACTTTACCTACTTTACCAAAAATGCTATTTAGCCAAAAATTGTTCCCACCTTGTAGAAATTACTGTAGTAAATTAGTTGGTAACGCTATGATATTTAGTTGTAGCTCAAATGATAGAGCATGAAGCACTCTATAAAATAGAATTTTCAAATTATCGCTCACTGCAACCATTTTTGAAAAAAAATGAAGAAACTTTACCTACTTTACCAAAAATGCTATTTAGCCAAAAATTGTTCCCACCTTGTAGAAATTGCTGTAGTAAATTAGTTCGTAACGCTATGATATTTAGTTGTAGCTCAAATGATAGAGCATGAAGCACTCTATAAAATAGAATTTTCAAATTATCGCTCACTGCAACCATTTTTGAAAAAAAATGAAGAAACTTTACCTACTTTACCAAAAATGCTATTTAGCCAAAAATTGTTCCCACCTTGTAGAAATTGCTGTAGTAAATTAGTTCGTAACGCTATGATATTTAGTTGTAGCTCAAATGATAGAGCATGAAGCACTCTATAAAATAGAATTTTCAAATTATCGCTCACTGCAACCATTTTTGAAAAAAAATGAAGAAACTTTACCTACTTTACCAAAAATGCTATTTAGCCAAAAATTGTTCCCACCTTGTAGAAATTGCTGCAGTAAATTAGTTCGTAACGCTATGATATTTAGTTGTAGCTCAAATGATAGAGCATGAAGCACTCTATAAAATAGAATTTTCAAATTATCGCTCACTGCAACCATTTTTGAAAAAAAATGAAGAAACTTTACCTACTTTACCAAAAATGCTATTTAGCCAAAAATTGTTCCCACCTTGTAGAAATTGCTGTAGTAAATTAGTTGGTAACGCTATGATATTTAGTTTTAGCTCAAATGATAGAGCATGAAGCACTCTATAAAATAGAATTTTCAAATTATCGCTCACTGCAACCATTTTTGAAAAAAAATGAAGAAACTTTACCTACTTTACCAAAAATGCTATTTAGCCAAAAATTGTTCCCACCTTGTAGAAATTGCTGTAGTAAATTAGTTCGTAACGCTATGATATTTAGTTGTAGCTCAAATGATAGAGCATGAAGCACTCTATAAAATAGAATTTTCAAATTATCGCTCACTGCAACCATTTTTGAAAAAAAATGAAGAAACTTTACCTACTTTACCAAAAATGCTATTTAGCCAAAAATTGTTCCCACCTTGTAGAAATTGCTGTAGTAAATTAGTTGGTAACGCTATGATATTTAGTTTTAGCTCAAATGATAGAGCATGACGCACTCTATAAAATAGAATTTTCAAATTATCGCTCACTGCAACCATTTTTGAAAAAAAATGAAGAAACTTTACCTACTTTACCAAAAATGCTATTTAGCCAAAAATTGTTCCCACCTTGTAGAAATTGCTGTAGTAAATTAGTTCGTAACGCTATGATATTTAGTTGTAGCTCAAATGATAGAGCATGAAGCACTCTATAAAATAGAATTTTCAAATTATCGCTCACTGCAACCATTTTTGAAAAAAAATGAAGAAACTTTACCTACTTTACCAAAAATGCTATTTAGCCAAAAATTGTTCCCACCTTGTAGAAATTGCTGTAGTAAATTAGTTCGTAACGCTATGATATTTAGTTGTAGCTCAAATGATAGAGCATGAAGCACTCTATAAAATAGAATTTTCAAATTATCGCTCACTGCAACCATTTTTGAAAAAAAATGAAGAAACTTTACCTACTTTACCAAAAATGCTATTTAGCCAAAAATTGTTCCCACCTTGTAGAAATTGCTGTAGTAAATTAGTTGGTAACGCTATGATATTTAGTTTTAGCTCAAATGATAGAGCATGAAGCACTCTATAAAATAGAATTTTCAAATTATCGCTCACTGCAACCATTTTTGAAAAAAAATGAAGAAACTTTACCTACTTTACCAAAAATGCTATTTAGCCAAAAATTGTTCCCACCTTGTAGAAATTGCTGTAGTAAATTAGTTCGTAACGCTATGATATTTAGTTGTAGCTCAAATGATAGAGCATGAAGCACTCTATAAAATAGAATTTTCAAATTATCGCTCACTGCAACCATTTTTGAAAAAAAATGAAGAAACTTTACCTACTTTACCAAAAATGCTATTTAGCCAAAAATTGTTCCCACCTTGTAGAAATTGCTGTAGTAAATTAGTTGGTAACGCTATGATATTTAGTTTTAGCTCAAATGATAGAGCATGACGCACTCTATAAAATAGAATTTTCAAATTATCGCTCACTGCAACCATTTTTGAAAAAAAATGAAGAAACTTTACCTACTTTACCAAAAATGCTATTTAGCCAAAAATTGTTCCCACCTTGTAGAAATTGCTGTAGTAAATTAGTTCGGAACGCTATGATATTTAGTTGTAGCTCAAATGATAGAGCATGAAGCACTCTATAAAATAGAATTTTCAAATTATCGCTCACTGCAACCATTTTTGAAAAAAAATGAAGAAACTTTACCTACTTTACCAAAAATGCTATTTAGCCAAAAATTGTTCCCACCTTGTAGAAATTGCTGTAGTAAATTAGTTCGTAACGCTATGATATTTAGTTGTAGCTCAAATGATAGAGCATGAAGCACTCTATAAAATAGAATTTTCAAATTATCGCTCACTGCAACCATTTTTGAAAAAAAATGAAGAAACTTTACCTACTTTACCAAAAATGCTATTTAGCCAAAAATTGTTCCCACCTTGTAGAAATTGCTGTAGTAAATTAGTTGGTAACGCTATGATATTTAGTTTTAGCTCAAATGATAGAGCATGACGCACTCTATAAAATATAATTTTCAAATTATATCTCACTGCAACCATTTTTGGAAAAAAAATTGAGAAACTTTACCTACTTTACCAATAATGCTATTTAGCCAAAAATTGTTCACATCTGGTAGAAATTGCTGTAGTAAATCAGTTGGTAACGCTATGATTTTAGTTTTACGTCAAAAGATAGAGCATTGAGTGCTCTATAAAGTATACGTTTTAAATTTCGGTCACATTAGCTATTTTACTCAAACTTTGTAGCTACAACAAAACTGTTTACCAATAAACAAAAAGTTATGTAATCTAAACACACCGTAGTTAAATAATCAGACTATATAAACCATAATAAAAACAATTGAACTTATTAAGAAATTATTGGTTCTAATCTCTAGGTAACACCCTGTATATTCGACGGCATTCCAAAACCGGGTTAAGTTGCCTTTGACATTGTCGATACGAGAGAAAACAAAAGACAAACACCATTAATTATTCAAATATTTATTATAGTTTTTTTTTTGGTTAATAAAGCAAACAGTATTATTTATTTAAAAATATCAATATAACTTGCATTCTGCAGCTAGAAATACATTTATATATGTATTACAATAATTTACTTGTGGCAACACTGTGAGTGGTAGTCTAAAGCCAGGTTCAGACCACACACGTTGAGGCACGCGCTGCTTTATCGCCCGGTAGAACACGGTTGTCAGCGTAAAGTGCAACCAGATGTGCGCGTGAAGGGACCACACACAAAAGCGGCACGCGCATCTTTTCTTCATCTTCTTTTTGTTTATGTTTACTTGTATTTAAACGGTTTGGATTTATTAAGGTTTTCATTAAAATTTTAGGACAGTCTTCAAACGATTTTTAACAATTTTTCTACACTTAAAGTAAATAACAAATTTATTGTAAGTATACGCGATTATGGCAAGGAATTTTGTTTGTTGGACGTGTGGGCATCTACTATGGCTACTTTTTAAAATTAGTTTCATATTATACAGGGTGTCCCAAATAACCTAAAAGTATCAAATTTGTGTTGTTTTAGATCCTCTGATCAAATTAAATGTTTGTTTCAAGAAGGTTTATAATACCTTAAATATATTTTAGAAACAATTTAATTCGTCATCTCTAGGTACTAGTTTCATCAATTTCCCATGGATATTTTCAGAGATACATAGCAATAAATGCATTGCTGTTCATAAGGCATAAGACACATATCAGAATTGATACCCGTAAAAAGTCAGTGTTTCTTAAAAACTATGCAATTTTCAGAGATATACCTTGAATACATTTTAGAAACAATTTAATTCGCCATCTCTAACTACTAGTTTCGTCCATTTCCCAGAGATATTTTCAGAGATACATAGCAATAAGTGCATTGCTGTTCATAAGGCATAACACACATATTGGCATTGACGCCCGTAAAAGTCAGTGTTTCTTAAAAACTATGCAATTTTGAAAGATATGCCTTAAATACATTTTAGAAACAATTTAATTTGCTATCTCTAAGTACTAGTTTCGTCCATTTGCCAGGGATATTTTCAGAGATACATAGCAATAAGTGCATTGCTGTTCATAAGGCATACCACACATATTAGCATTGACGCCCGTAAAAGTCAGTGTTTCTTAAAAACTATGCAATTTTGAGAGATATTTCTTAAATACATTTTAGAAACAATTTAATTCGCCATCTCTAAGTACTAGTTTCGTCCATTTGCCAGGGATATTTTCAGAGATACATAGCAATAAGTGCATTGCTGTTCATAAGGCATAAAACACTATGCAATTTTCCGAAATATGCGTTAAATACTTTTTATTAACAATTTAATTCGTCATCTCTAGGTACTAGTTTCATTCATCTCCCAGGGATATTTTCAGAGATACATAGCAATAAGTGGATTGCTGTTCATAAAGTATAATACACATATCAGCATTGACGCCCGTAAAAGTCAGTGTTTCTTAAAAACTATGCAATTTTCCGAGATATGAGTTAAATACTTTTTATTTACAATATAATTCGTCATCTCTAGATACTAGTTTCATCCATTTCCGAGGGATATTTTCAGAGATACATACAAATAAGTACAATGCTGTTCATAAGGCATAAGAGACATATCAGTATTGATGTCCGTAAAAATTCAGAGTTTGGTAAGTATTTGAAGGATTAAAATTAGGTTAGATTTAATTTGGAATGAACGAGTTGACCAGCGTTAGATTCAAAATGATTTTACCGCGTAACTGCCCTTGATTTTTGGTTGAAAAAGTTTTTATATAAAAACATGGGATTTACAACTAAATTCTGTTTGTGTTTCAAGGTGATTTTGGTACAAAAGATGGGCATTATTTACATTTTAGGTGTAATAATTTCTTCTCAAAGTTTGTCACGTCAAAAAAACTCCTCAAACATTGTGGCTTCATCACCAAATTTAACAAATTACAAGTCGAAATTGTCTGTCAAATCAAAACAGAAGTAAAGTGGGTTATCACATGTTGCTATAGCATACTCTATGTTCATGAATCACTACCTCGACTTTGTTAGTTTAATAATTTAGATGTCAACCAAAAATAAATATGTATTTCATTAAGAAATATAATCAAGTATAATTTTTTATATAGGAAATACCAGATTAACAAGACCTTGTCAATTTCTCACTAGTTTCTAATGGAATCAAAAATTATTGATATCTATATACTTAATAACTAAGAAAAATCCAATTCACAACATTGATTTATTTAAAATATTAACACCTTTTTATAATATTCCATTGTCAATATTTACACATTTAAAATTAGTTATCAACTCGCATGTGACGCACTGTATAATTCCTATGCAAAATACTGGCGACGTTAGCTATCGATCATCCTTATCATTCGATAGTTACTCACATAGAAACAATGTGAAAGGAGTTTTGTCGCGCCCTGTAGATATATGGACAAAAAGAAACCAAGGTGAACCTCTTCAGTGTCGTTTTTCTTTATATTTATCTGAAGTATTGTTGTAATGAAGAAAGGACATGACGGAGGAAGAAAATTGAATTACTTAAGTGTACTTTCACCCTGTATATTGGGTGGTTTGAATAAAATGGGACAACCGGTATGTAAATAATAAAATTTCAAAGCAATTTTCGATAACAATTAATAAGACTGAGAATTTCATCGCAATGACATTTTAAAGCACCCGGAAAGATTGTGAAATGTTAAGAGTTTGAAAGGATAAAAGTGGCAACAACGCGCCAGTTTGACCAAAAGCGAAGATGTAATTTTCCCACGATTTCAGCCAGTGGAATGTTGGTTGCCTGTTCTCGAAAGAGAGTGTCCGGGGCCCGCGCGCATCAGACACCCACCCGTTGCCCCCCTGGCGCCCCTCGCGCGCCCTCCAACTGCACACCGGGGCCCGTTTTGTCTTAGGAAGCCGCAAAAGCTAATGGCCATACATACATACAATATTATAAAAGAAAAATGTTTGTCGTCACAACACCAGAATATATTTAGTTCTTTTTTTTGTTGATGTTGCAGTTTTATTTTAAACTGGCTTTTTGGTTTGTAAGAAGAAATTTCGAGTTTTGAGGGGATGCCGATTAGTTGTGGTTTGAGTTTGAGGCAAAAAGATTGGCTTTCGATTGAGGGTGAGTTTGGTGAAATCCGATTCCAGCTGAATTAAATACAGGGTGGAACAATGAAGACGAAACATATGCCTTTTCGATATGTACAAGAGTCCATAACAAGTAACTATGCATTATTCAGACTAATGCTTTAAAAACTTTTTATTAACGATTTAATTCGCCTTCAGTCAGTACTCCTTTCGTCCATTTCCAAGATATATTTTCAGAGATATATAACAATAAGTGCAATGCTGTTCATAAGGCATAAGACACATATCAGCATTGATGCCCGTAAAAAGTCAAGGTTTCTTAAAAACTATGCAATTTTGAGAGATATGCCTTAAATACATTTTAGAAACAATTTAATTCGCCATCTCTAAGTATTAGTTTCATCTAGTTCCCAGGGATATTTTCAGAGATACATAGCAATAAGTGCTTAGCTGTTCATAAGGCATAACACACATATCAGCATTGACGCCCGTAAAAGTCAGTGTTTCTTAAAAACTATGCAATTTTGAGAGATTTGCCTTAAATACATTTTAGAAACAATTTAATTCGCCATCTCTAAGTACTAGTTTCGTCCATTTCCCAGGGATATTTTCAGAGATCCATAGCAATAAGTGCATTGCTGTTCATAAGGCATAACACACATATCAGCATTGACGCCCTTAAAAGTCAGTGTTTCTTAAAAACTATGCAATTTTGAGAGATTTGCCTTAAATACATTTTAGAAAGGATTTAATTCGCCATCTCTAAGTACTAGTTTCGTCCATTTCCCAGGGATATTCTCAGAAATCCATAGCAATAAGTGCATTGCTGTTCATAAGGCATAACACACATATCAGCATTGACGCCCGTAAAAGTCAGTGTTTCTTAAAAACTATGCAATTTTGAGAGATTTGCCTTAAATACATTTTAGAAACAATTTAATTCGCCATCTCTAAGTACTAGTTTCGTCCATTTCCCAGGGATATTTTCCGAGATACATAGCAATAAGTGCATTGCTGTTCATAAGGCATAACACACATATCAGCATTAACGCCCGTAAAAGTCAGTGTTTCTTAAAAACTATGCAATTTTGAGAGATATGCCTTAAATACATTTTAGAAACAATTTAATTCGCCATCTCTAAGTACTAGTTTCGTCCATTTCCCAGGGATATTTTCAGAGATCCATAGCAATAAGTGCATTGCTGTTCATAAGGCATAACACACATATCAGCATTGACGCCCTTAAAAGTCAGTGTTTCTTAAAAACTATGCAATTTTGAGAGATTTGCCTTAAATACATTTTAGAAAGGATTTAATTCGCCATCTCTAAGTACTAGTTTCGTCCATTTCCCAGGGATATTCTCAGAAATCCATAGCAATAAGTGCATTGCTGTTCATAAGGCATAACACACATATCAGCATTGACGCCCGTAAAAGTCAGTGTTTCTTAAAAACTATGCAATTTTGAGAGATTTGCCTTAAATACATTTTAGAAACAATTTAATTCGCCATCTCTAAGTACTAGTTTCGTCCATTTCCCAGGGATATTTTCCGAGATACATAGCAATAAGTGCATTGCTGTTCATAAGGCATAACACACATATCAGCATTAACGCCCGTAAAAGTCAGTGTTTCTTAAAAACTATGCAATTTTGAGAGATATGCCTTAAATACATTTTAGAAACAATTTAATTCGCCATCTCTAAGTACTAGTTTCGTCCATTTTCCACAGATATTTTCAGAGATACATCGCAATAAGTGCATTGCTGTTCATAAGGCATAACACACATATCAGCATTGGCGCCCATAAAATGTCAGTGTTTCTTAAAAACTATGCAGTTTTGAGAGATCTGCCTTAAATACATTTTAGAAAGGATTTAATTCGCCATCTCTACGTACTAGTTTCGTCGATTTCCCAGGGATATTTTCAGAGATACATAGCAATAAGTGCATTGCTGTTCATAAGGCATAACACACATATCAGCATTGACGCCCGTAAAAGTCAGTGTTTCTTAAAAACTATGCAATTTTCCGAAATATGTATTAAATAAATTTGAGTAACAATTTCATTGGCCATCTGTAGGTACCAATTTCGTCCACTTTCCGGAGATATTTTCAGAGATATACACGAGTAGTTTAGAAGAAAGTTTTATTTTTGAAAATTGAAAGTTTTTAAATAGTGCGGTTCTCCTTGAATGATATCCACTCTGTATACATGGAAAAATTGAATGAATAATACAAATTTGTATCTACGAAACACATTTATAATAATGGCATACCATATCACACACACAAACAGCTAGCTGACTAGTCACAAAAAGGTAAACGTTATTAATAATCGAGAAGACAGAGATAGGACTGCGGTGTACATGTCTTTGTCCTATACGCGCGCGGTCTTTGGCACAAAACACAGCAGGCTTTTTCCCAACAAGTATTAACAAGAAATAAAAAGAAAAACGAAACAAATAAAAGAACTACATCGAAGAGAAGTTCAGCCTACTTTATAATGCGATGTCTTGGGCTTGTACATGGTGAACGTAGTCATATTTCTTCTTATTTCTTCTACTGAATTAATGGGGTCAATTTGTGTTTGTATAGTTTCTGATTAATTAGAACACAAGTCGCAACCATTTTGCCTAAACGCCTTTGCCTAGTTAACATACTGTTAACGAGCGTTGAGTTTTTTTTTGTATTGAATGTTGAAACTTAAAGAAACAATAATTCTGGATAAATCCAGCGTCAAATTTACACTAGCCAACGTTTTGAAGATCATCCTGCTAGCTTCCTCAGAACAACTTTAAGTGAGTGCGGTTAAACTGATTTAATTATCGAATACAAGGTGGTCATATAATTTACAAATAGCCCATTTATGCTCTTGGCTAAATCCTCAGAAAACCTTTGAGATTATCTTAAAATTTTACTGAGCTTTTTCAGAGAGAATAGAATTGCTTATCAAATAAGCTAAAAATCACAAACCTCTTGCTAATATTCTTTCAATTATCGCACCTGATACAAGGCGGTCATGTAATTTACAGATATCCCATTCATGCTTTAACCAAACTCGAGGCTAAATCCTCAGAAAACCTTTAAGATTATCTTAAAATAGTACTGAGCTTTTTCGTAGAGAATGGAATTGCTTATCAAATAAGCTAAAAATCACAACCCCCTTACTGATATTCTTTCAATTACCGCGTCTGATACAAGGCGGTCATATAATTTACAAATATCCCATTTATGCTTTAACCAAACTCTTGGCTGAATCATCAGAAAACCTTTGAGATTATCTTAAAATGGTACTGAGCTTTTTCAGAGAGAATGGAATTGCTTATCAATTAAGCTAAAAATCACAACCCCCTTACTGATATTCTTTAAATTACCGCGTCTGATACAAGGTGGTCATATAATTGACAGATATCCCATTTATGCCTTAACCAAACTAGAGGCTAATTTCTAATAAAACCTTTGAAATTATGTTAAAATAGTACTGAGCTTTTTCATAGAGAATGCGATTGCTTATTAAATAAGCTGAAAATCACAAGAGCCTAACTTATATTGTTTCAATTATCGAGGTTACAATGTAAGCTTTATTATTTAGGTATAGGGTTATAGGAGGCCTGTTGTAAATTTTTTCTTCTAGACTTAGCAGAAACACATTATTGTTAAATTAAATATTGAAAATCAAGGATACGACGCGACGTTAAAATTAAATTTATAATATAATGTGCCAGCCTTGTCTTGAGGCCCTAGGAGTTTGTTTAAAATTGAGCCAAATTTTTTATTGTACCTCTACAATTTTAGTTAAAATTTTAAATGAAGTCATGGCTTAATTCTTCCAAATTTAACTATTTTTTATATTTTTTTCTCCAGAGAAATTCGCCAAAGAAATTGAACCATTCTGCTGTATCTCTACGATTTTACCTACATTTTAAATGAAGTCCTCGCTTAATTCTTTAAAAATTACTCTCAATGGAAAGATAATTGAATGAACTATCCCCGGCTACTCTTGCTTCAAAACCACCTCAAAGGTACCCTAAAAAACATGGCCACTATACCCATTATGTCCTTTATTAATATTATTAAACATTTTATTAGTCCGGTAGGTATCTACGACAGGTCAAAACGGTTTAAAAAAAAAAAAGAAAAACCATATCATATACCGCCCATCAAAAGCAGCAGAATAAGAAGAAGAAACCATCTTTTCGTTCATTTTTTTTTTATCGCATTAAAAATAAAATACAGTGACCAGCCGAAAGTTGCGCATAATAATTTTTTTCGTATTTAAAATATTATTTTAATAAAACTAAAGCTATACGTTGGATGTGTTTTCTCGGTATTGTCTGTTCTATTTGTTGATGTTTCCCAACAAAAGAAGAAGAAAATAAAGTGTTAATATTTAGTTTAAACAAGCAGAAGAACCAGATATTGTGTTCCAACACAAAGGAGGCATAAATATGTGTTTAACAAATGCGGGCATCGATTTTAAGTTGATTAAGGCGATATACACTTACCTATACGGTGTTAGAAATGTTTTTTGAAATATTTTTGGACAACATAAAATCAAACAAAAATATAATTGAAATTCAATGTCTGACTAGTATGTTAAGCCAACCTGCAACTGTGTAACCAACTTATTTAAACTGCTATAATCGAAAGCTTATTTCGAAATAAATAGAAATTGAAAAATTCTATCCCAAAGGACTAAAGTACCTTTCGTTTAAGGCTCACTTTACGGAACTCAGATGAAGATTTCCGAAACTACGATTAGTCAAAGTCTAGTAACTAAAATCAGATTCGAACAACCTGCAACTGGGTAACGAACTTATTTAAACTGCTATAATCGAAAGCTTATTTCGAAATAAATAGAAATTGAAAAATTCTATCCCAAAGGACTAAAGTACCTTTCGTTTAAGGCTCACTTTACGGAACTCAAATGAAGATTTCAAAAACTACGATTAGTCAAAGTCTAGTAACTAAAATCAGAATCGAACAACCTGCAATTGTGTAACTAATTTATTTAAACTGCTATAACCGAAAGCTTATTTGGAAATTAATAAAAATTGAAACATTTTATGCAAAAGAACTAAAGTACCTTTCGTTTAAGGCTAACTTTACGCAACTCAGATGAAGATTTCCGAAACTACGATTAGTCAAAGTCTAGTAACTAAAATCAGATTCGAACAACCTGCAACTGTGTAACTAATTTATTTAAACTGCTATAACCGAAAGCTTATTTCGAAATTAATAAAAATTGAAACATTTTATGCAAAAGAACTAAATTATCTTTCGTTTAAGGTTAACTTTACGAAGCTCAAATGAAGATTTCCGAAACTACGATTAGTCAAAGTCTAGTAACTTAAACCAGATTCGAAGAACCTGCAACTGGGTAACTAATTTATTTAAACTGCTATAATCGAAAGCTTATTTCGAAATAAATAGAAATTGAAAAATTCTATCCCAAAGGACTAAAGTACCTTTCGTTTAAGGCTCACTTTACGGAACTCAAATGAAGATTTCAAAAACTACGATTAGTCAAAGTCTAGTAACTAAAATCAGAATCGAACAACCTGCAACTGGGTAACGAACTTATTTAAACTGCTATAATCGAAAGCTTATTTCGAAATAAATAGAAATTGAAAAATTCTATCCCAAAGGACTAAAGTACCTTTCGTTTAAGGCTCACTTTACGGAACTCAAATGAAGATTTCAAAAACTACGATTAGTCAAAGTCTAGTAACTAAAATCAGAATCGAACAACCTGCAACTGTGTAACTAATTTATTTAAACTGCTATAACCGAAAGCTTATTTGGAAATTAATAAAAATTGAAACATTTTATGCAAAAGAACTAAAGTACCTTTCGTTTAAGGCTAACTTTACGCAACTCAGATGAAGATTTCCGAAACTACGATTAGTCAAAGTCTAGTAACTAAAATCAGATTCGAACAACCTGCAACTGTGTAACTAATTTATTTAAACTGCTATAACCGAAAGCTTATTTGGAAATTAATAAAAATTGAAACATTTTATGCAAAAGAACTAAATTATCTTTCGTTTAAGGCTAACTTTACGAAGCGCAAATGAAAATTTCAGAAACTACGATTAGTCAAAGTCTAGTAACTTAAATCAGATTCGAACAACCTGCAACTGTGTAACTAATTTATTTAAACTTCTATAACCGAAAGCTTATTTGGAAATTAATAAAAATTGAAACATTTTATGCAAAAGAACTAAATTATCTTTCGTTTAAGGCTAACTTTACGAAGCGCAAATGAAAATTTCAGAAACTACGATTAGTCAAAGTCTAGTAACTAAAATCAGAATCGAACAACCTGCAACTGTGTAACTAATTTATTTAAACTTCTATAACCGAAAGCTTATTTGGAAATTAATAAAAATTGAAACATTTTATGCAAAAGAACTAAATTATCTTTCGTTTAAGGCTAACTTTACGAAGGGCAAATGAAGATTTCTGAAACTATGATTAGTCAAAGTCTAGTAACTAAAATCAGAATCGAACAACCTGCAACTGTGTAACTAATTTATTTAAACTTCTATAACCGAAAGCTTATTTGGAAATTAATAAAAATTGAAACATTTTATGCAAAAGAACTAAATTATCTTTCGTTTAAGGCTAACTTTACGAAGCGCAAATGAAGATTTCAGAAACTACGATTAGTCAAAGTCTAGTAACTAAAATCAGAATCGAACAACCTGCAACTGTGTAACTAATTTATTTAAACTTCTATAACCGAAAGCTTATTTGGAAATTAATAAAAATTGAAACATTTTATGCAAAAGAACTAAATTATCTTTCGTTTAAGGCTAACTTTACGAAGCGCAAATGAAGATTTCTGAAACTATGATTAGTCAAAGTCTAGTAACTAAAATCAGAATCGAACAACCTGCAACTGTGTAACTAATTTATTTAAACTTCTATAACCGAAAGCTTATTTGGAAATTAATAAAAATTGAAACATTTTATGCAAAAGAACTAAATTATCTTTCGTTTAAGGCTAACTTTACGAAGCGCAAATGAAAATTTCAGAAACTACGATTAGTCAAAGTCTAGTAACTAAAATCAGAATCGAACAACCTGCAACTGTGTAACTAATTTATTTAAACTTCTATAACCGAAAGCTTATTTGGAAATTAATAAAAATTGAAACATTTTATGCAAAAGAACTAAATTATCTTTCGTTTAAGGCTAACTTTACGAAGCGCAAATGAAAATTTCAGAAACTACGATTAGTCAAAGTCTAGTAACTAAAATCAGAATCGAACAACCTGCAACTGTGTAACTAATTTATTTAAACTTCTATAACCGAAAGCTTATTTGGAAATTAATAAAAATTGAAACATTTTATGCAAAAGAACTAAATTATCTTTCGTTTAAGGCTAACTTTACGAAGCGCAAATGAAGATTTCTGAAACTATGATTAGTCAAAGTCTAGTAACTAAAATCAGAATCGAACAACCTGCAACTGTGTAACTAATTTATTTAAACTTCTATAACCGAAAGCTTATTTGGAAATTAATAAAAATTGAAACATTTTATGCAAAAGAACTAAATTATCTTTCGTTTAAGGCTAACTTTACGAAGCGCAAATGAAAATTTCAGAAACTACGATTAGTCAAAGTCTAGTAACTAAAATCAGAATCGAACAACCTGCAACTGTGTAACTAATTTATTTAAACTTCTATAACCGAAAGCTTATTTGGAAATTAATAAAAATTGAAACATTTTATGCAAAAGAACTAAATTATCTTTCGTTTAAGGCTAACTTTACGAAGCGCAAATGAAGATTTCTGAAACTATGATTAGTCAAAGTCTAGTAACTAAAATCAGAATCGAACAACCTGCAACTGTGTAACTAATTTATTTAAACTTCTATAACCGAAAGCTTATTTGGAAATTAATAAAAATTGAAACATTTTATGCAAAAGAACTAAATTATCTTTCGTTTAAGGCTAACTTTACGAAGCGCAAATGAAAATTTCAGAAACTACGATTAGTCAAAGTCTAGTAACTAAAATCAGAATCGAACAACCTGCAACTGTGTAACTAATTTATTTAAACTTCTATAACCGAAAGCTTATTTGGAAATTAATAAAAATTGAAACATTTTATGCAAAAGAACTAAATTATCTTTCGTTTAAGGCTAACTTTACGAAGCGCAAATGAAGATTTCTGAAACTATGATTAGTCAAAGTCTAGTAACTAAAATCAGAATCGAACAACCTGCAACTGTGTAACTAATTTATTTAAACTGCTATAACCGAAAGCTTATTTCGAAATTAATAAAAATTGAAACATTTTATGCAAAAGAACTAAATTATCTTTCGTTTAAGGTTAACTTTACGAAGCTCAAATGAAGATTTCCGAAATTACGATTAGTCAAAGTCTAGTAACTAAAATCAGATTCGAACAACCTGCAACTGTGTAACTAATTTATTTAAACTGCTATAACCGAAAGCTTATTTCGAAATTAATAAAAATTGAAACATTTTATGCAAAAGAACTAAATTATCTTTCTTTTAAGGCTAACTTTACGAAGCGCAAATGAAGATTTCTGAAACTATGATTAGTCAAAGTCTAGTAACTAAAATCAGAATCGAACAACCTGCAACTGTGTAACTAATTTATTTAAACTGCTATAACCGAAAGCTTATTTCGAAATTAATAAAAATTGAAACATTTTATGCAAAAGAACTAAATTATCTTTCATTTAAGGCTAACTTTACGAAGCTCAAATGAAGATTTCCGAAATTACGATTAGTCAAAGTCTAGTAACTAAAATCAGATTCGAACAACCTGCAACTGTGTAACTAATTTATTTAAACTGCTATAACCGAAAGCTTATTTCGAAATTAATAAAAATTGAAACATTTTATGCAAAAGAACTAAATTATCTTTCTTTTAAGGCTAACTTTACGAAGCGCAAATGAAGATTTCTGAAACTATGATTAGTCAAAGTCTAGTAACTAAAATCAGAATCGAACAACCTGCAACTGTGTAACTAATTTATTTAAACTGCTATAACCGAAAGCTTATTTCGAAATTAATAAAAATTGAAACATTTTATGCAAAAGAACTAAATTATCTTTCATTTAAGGCTAACTTTACGAAGCTCAAATGAAGATTTCCGAAATTACGATTAGTCAAAGTCTAGTAACTAAAATCAGATTCGAACAACCTGCAACTGTGTAACTAATTTATTTAAACTGCTATAACCGAAAGCTTATTTCGAAATTAATAAAAATTGAAACATTTTATGCAAAAGAACTAAATTATCTTTCGTTTAAGGCTAACTTTACGAAGCTCAAATGAAGATTTCAGAAACTATGATTAGTCAAAGTCTAGTAACTAAAGTCAGATTCGAACAACCTGCAACTGTGTAACTAATTTATTTAAACTGCTATAACCGAAAGCTTAATTCGAAATTAATAAAAATTTAAACATTCAGTGCAAAAGAAATAAAGTATCGTTCGTTTAAGGCTAACTTTACGAAGCTCAAATGAAGATTTCTGAAACTACGATTAGTCAAAGTCTAGTAACTAAAATCAGATTCGAACAACCTGCAACTGTGTAACTAATTTATTTAAACTGCTATAACCGAAAGCTTATTTCGAAATTAATAAAAATTGAAACATTTTATGCAAAAGAACTAAATTATCTTTCGTTTAAGGCTAACTTTACGAAGCTCAAATGAAGATTTCAGAAACTATGATTAGTCAAAGTCTAGTAACTAAAGTCAGATTCGAACAACCTGCAACTGTGTAACTAATTTATTTAAACTGCTATAACCGAAAGCTTAATTCGAAATTAATAAAAATTTAAACATTCAGTGCAAAAGAAATAAAGTATCGTTCGTTTAAGGCTAACTTTACGAAGCTCAAATGAAGATTTCTGAAACTACGATTAGTCAAAGTCTAGTAACTAAAATCAGATTCGAACAACCTGCAACTGTGTAACTAATTTATTTAAACTGCTATAACCGAAAGCTTATTTCGAAATTAATAAAAATTTAAACATTCACTGCAAAAGAACTAAATTATCTTTCGTTTAAGGCTAAATTTACAAGGCTCAAATGAAGATTTCCGAAACTACGATTAGTCAAAGTCTAGTAACTAAAATCAGATTCGAACAACCTGCAACTGTGTAACTAATTTCTTTAAACTGCTATAACCGAGAGCTTATTTCGAAATAAATAGAAATTGAAAAACTTTATCCCAAAGGACTAAATTATCTTTCGTTTAAGGCTAAATTTACGAAGCTCAAATGAAGATTTCTGAAACTATGATTAGTCAAAGTCTAGTAACTAAAGTCAGATTCGAACAACCTGCAACTGTGTAACTAATTTATTTAAACTGCTATAACCGAAAGCTTAATTCGAAATTAATAAAAATTTAAACATTCACTGCAAAAGAACTAAATTATCTTTCGTTTAAGGCTAAGTTTACGAAGCTCAAATGAAGATTTCAGAAACTATGATTAGTCAAAGTCTAGTAACTAAAGTCAGATTCGAACAACCTGCAACTGTGTAACTAATTTATTTAAACTGCTATAACCGAAAGCTTAATTCGAAATTAATAAAAATTTAAACATTCAGTGCAAAAGAAATAAAGTATCGTTCGTTTAAGGCTAACTTTACGAAGCTCAAATGAAGATTTCTGAAACTACGATTAGTCAAAGTCTAGTAACTAAAATCAGATTCGAACAACCTGCAACTGTGTAACTAATTTATTTAAACTGCTATAACCGAAAGCTTAATTCGAAATTAATAAAAATTTAAACATTCAGTGCAAAAGAAATAAAGTATCGTTCGTTTAAGGCTAACTTTACGAAGCTCAAATGAAGATTTCTGAAACTACGATTAGTCAAAGTCTAGTAACTAAAATCAGATTCGAACAACCTGCAACTGTGTAACTAATTTATTTAAACTGCTATAACCGAAAGCTTATTTCGAAATTAATAAAAATTGAAACATTTTATGCAAAAGAACTAAATTATCTTTCGTTTAAGGCTAACTTTACGAAGCGCAAATGAAGATTTCTGAAACTACGATTAGTCAAAGTCTAGTAACTAAAATCAGATTCGAACAACCTGCAACTGTGTAACTAATTTATTTAAACTGCTATAACCGAAAGCTTATTTCGAAATTAATAAAAATTGAAACATTTTATGCAAAAGAACTAAATTATCTTTCGTTTAAGGCTAACTTTACGAAGCTCAAATGAAGATTTCAGAAACTATGATTAGTCAAAGTCTAGTAACTAAAGTCAGATTCGAACAACCTGCAACTGTGTAACTAATTTATTTAAACTGCTATAACCGAAAGCTTAATTCGAAATTAATAAAAATTGAAACATTTTATGCAAAAGAACTAAATTATCTTTCGTTTAAGGCTAACTTTACGAAGCTCAAATGAAGATTTCAGAAACTATGATTAGTCAAAGTCTAGTAACTAAAGTCAGATTCGAACAACCTGCAACTGTGTAACTAATTTATTTAAACTGCTATAACCGAAAGCTTAATTCGAAATTAATAAAAATTTAAACATTCAGTGCAAAAGAAATAAAGTATCGTTCGTTTAAGGCTAACTTTACGAAGCTCAAATGAAGATTTCTGAAACTACGATTAGTCAAAGTCTAGTAACTAAAATCAGATTCGAACAACCTGCAACTGTGTAACTAATTTATTTAAACTGCTATAACCGAAAGCTTATTTCGAAATTAATAAAAATTGAAACATTTTATGCAAAAGAACTAAATTATCTTTCGTTTAAGGCTAACTTTACGAAGGGCAAATGAAGATTTCTGAAACTATGATTAGTCAAAGTCTAGTAACTAAAATCAGATTCGAACAACCTGCAACTGTGTAACTAATTTCTTTAAACTGCTATAACCGAAAGCTTATTTCGAAATTAATAAAAATTGAAACATTTTATGCAAAAGAACTAAATTATCTTTCGTTTAAGGCTAACTTTACGAAGCGCAAATGAAGATTTCTGAAACTACGATTAGTCAAAGTCTAGTAACTAAAATCAGATTCGAACAACCTGCAACTGTGTAACTAATTTATTTAAACTGCTATAACCGAAAGCTTATTTCGAAATTAATAAAAATTGAAACATTTTATGCAAAAGAACTAAATTATCTTTCGTTTAAGGCTAACTTTACGAAGCGCAAATGAAGATTTCTGAAACTACGATTAGTCAAAGTCTAGTAACTAAAATCATATTCGAACAACCTGAAACTGTGTAACTAATTTGTTTAAACTGCTATAACCGAAAGCTTATTTCGAAATTAATAAAAATTGAAACATTTTATGCAAAAGAACTAAATTATCTTTCGTTTAAGGCTAACTTTACGAAGCTCAAATGAAGATTTCAGAAACTACGATTAGTCAAAGTCTAGTAACTAAAATCAGAATCGAACAACCTGCAACTGTGTAACTAATTTATTTAAACTGCTATAACCGAAAGCTTATTTCGAAATTAATAAAAATTGAAACATTTTATGCAAAAGAACTAAATTATCTTTCGTTTAAGGCTAACTTTACGAAGGGCAAATGAAGATTTCTGAAACTATGATTAGTCAAAGTCTAGTAACTAAAATCAGATTCGAACAACCTGCAACTGTGTAACTAATTTCTTTAAACTGCTATAACCGAGAGCTTATTTCGAAATAAATAGAAATTGAAAAACTTTATCCCAAAGGACTAAATTATCTTTCGTTTAAGGCTAAATTTACGAAGCTCAAATGAAGATTTCTGAAACTACGATTAGTCAAAGTCTAGTAACTAAAATCATATTCGAACAACCTGAAACTGTGTAACTAATTTGTTTAAACTGCTATAACCAAAAGCTTATTTCGAAATTAATAAAAATTGTAACATTTTATGCAAAAGAACTAAATTATCTTTCGTTTAAGGCTAACTTTACGAAGCTCAAATGAAGATTTCAGAAACTACGATTAGTCAAAGTGTAACTAACTTATTTAAACTGCTATAACTTCACTGCAAAAGATCGAAAGATCGTTCAAAATCGAGTGACTAAAATCAGATTGAGTATGTATTTAAGTTATTTAAACTGCGCTTAGTAAAGAAAGCATCTTGAAGTAAATAAAAATTAAAACAGTTTAAGAAAAACATTAAATTAAGTAAATTCGCGCGGATTACAACAAGGCTTTCGAAGTTTAAATTAATTAAGGTTTTAAAGAGTTACGAAAAACAATTAATTTAGTTATAAATCAACCCCTAAATGTATGCAAATTAAACGCTACATAACCTCAAAGTCAACACATATAATAAAACATTTTATAATAATACTTACGACTTAGTAACTGTAATAAACAGCAACACTTCTCAATTCTCACCCGGTGTTCTTCTTAGTTTCTTCATTGTCCTCTTCTGCTTCTTCTTCTTGCCCTCCCCATTCGTCCACGACGATCACGTGGCTCCGCCCATCACCCAATCACCGTACGCCTAACCTTCCCATACCAAAATCTACGAATTTTCTAAACTTACCGTACCGAGCAACAATTCAACTGATACTTATATTATAATCTTGTCGAACTCGATATTTTTCATTTCAAAATTACGCTAAAACCGATTCAAAAATTGTGCGTAAGCCTTACATACGCGCGTGAGTGTGTGTGCGTAGCTGTGGGTGTAAAATGTGCCGGAAAAAAGCGTGAGCATGCTAAAATGCTTGTGCTACGCAGTGCGTGGATTGCGTGGATGCTTTTAGGGCTGCTTTCAACTGTGACAGGTTGTGGGCCCGGGCGAGGCGTCGGTAGACGTCGTGGCCCCCGCAAATTGACGCCGCTGGTCTTTAAACAGCATGTGCCGAATGTGCCAGAAAATACACTTACTGCCAGTGGCGGCACCGAAGGCAGAATCGATAGGAATGATACGAGGTTCAAGGATTTGGATTTGAATTACAGCCCTGATATCATTTTCAAGGATGAGGAGGGTACGGGGGCGGATAGGTTGATGACACAGGTAATTTTTGGGGGTATGATGGGAAGGGAAGTGTTGCTTTTAGATTAGTGATTGAATTGTACCCATTGGTTAAGAATTAAAGCAGTTTTAAGGGGTTTGGGGTACGTTTGTAAAAAGATTGATCAATTGTTAATTTTGGATGCTCTTTATTATAAATTTCACTGACTTTCAAATGACATTAAATATATTGGAAGTCCTATGAGAATTAATTTGATAAGAACTTGTATGTATCGGCTTATCACAATTTTGTTAAGTATAAACCTAAATGTTTCAGAAATTTTGTATAGAGGATTATTTTTTTTTATTTAAGCAGTTTATAGTCAGTTTTATTGACTTTAAAACGACATTAAATACATTGCACCTCTATTTGAATTAAAGTTGTGACGAATTTTTATGTACCGAATTGCCATAAAAACATTTAGTCTAAAGATTTGTTGAGCAAAATTTGAACCGCAATATCTCAAAAATTCCATAGTGGACTGAAAATTTTAAATTAATGCACTTTATTGTAAATTTCATTGACTTTCAGATGACATTAAATATATTGAAGTCGAATGAGAATAAAATTGATTAACAATGTTTATCTATCAGGTTATCACTAAAACATTTAGTCCAGAATTTTGTTAACCTAAGTATAAACCTAAATTTGTCAAAAATTTTATATAAAGGATTAATTTTTTTATTAAAGCAGTTTATAGCAAATTGTATTGGCTTTAAAACGACATTAAACACATTCCAACTCTATGAGAATTAAAGTTGTTACGAATTTTTATGTATCAGGCTATCACTAAAACATTTACTACAAAATTTTGTTAACCTGAGTATAAACCTAAGTTTTTCAAAAATTTTATATAAAGGCTTAATTTTTTTATTAAAGCAGTGTAGAGCAAATTGTATTGGCTTTAAAACGACTTTAAATACATTGCAACTCTATTAGAATTAAAGTTGTTACGAATTTTTATGTGTCTAGTTAACATTACAACAGTTAGTCGACATTTTTGTTATCCAAAGTTTAAACTTCAAATTTTCGAAATTTTTATGGAGGATTCACTATTTTTTATTACTGCAGTTTATTGTAAATTTTATTGGCTTTAAAACGACATTAAATACATTCCAACTCTATTAGAATTAAAGTTGTTACGAATTTTTATGTATCAGGTTATCACTAAAGCATTTAGTCCAGAATTTTGTTAACCTGAGTATAAACCTAAATTTTTCAAAAAGTTTATATAAAGGATTAATTTTTTTATTAAAGCAGTGTAGAGCAAATTATATTCGCTTTAAAACGACACTAAATACATTGCAACTCTATTAGAATTAAAGTTGTTACGAATTTTTATGTGTCTAGTTAACATTACAACAGTTAGTCGACATTTTTGTTATCCAAAGTTTAAACTTAAAATTTTCGAAATTTTTATGGAGGATTCACTATTTTTTATTACTGCAGTTTATTGCAAATTTTATTGGCATTCAAACAGCGGTAAATTTATTCAAATCAGATTTGATTTGAATTTGTTAAGAGTGAAAATCTATCGGATCGATATCAATTAGTCGTTAAAACTATTATCAAATTTGGCAGTCAAAGTCAATTAAAAAAATTCTATTTAAATATTTTTTTTTCAGAATTAAGCTATCTGCGAATCCATAAAAATATTGAAATCTACTTACAAACAACTGTGTAACCAAAAAAATAATTAACTCTTTAACAATGGTTCGATAATATTTTCGCTTATCTTGAATTTAAAAATAGGTAATGAATTAGTAATTTCGCATCAAATTAGACTATTTGTTTGTAATAAAAATTCCAATCGAATATTTTTTGTGGAAAAATATTTATATTAAACTCTGATTTCCCAAAAAAATATATATATATACCTATAGGTATATTTTGTGCCTACTACTATCAAAATAAACTATTTTTTAATACAAATATTTAACTTAGAGATAATAAATTTGTAAGAATTAATAATTTTTTCGTTATATAGACATATCTATAAATAGGAAGAATTGGATATGTCTGTGTAATCACATAATCCCCAAATAGTAATCTACACATATTAGCAAATAACAACGTTTGTTTTATCTATTTTTTTTTTTTATCCAAAAAATGTGGGTCGAATATTTATTTAAGTAATACTTTAATATTTCCGAATATATTAGAAACGTAATTAACACGAATTGAGTATTAACTGCAAACATAATTTAACGTTTTGTAAGAAAATAAATAAATTGGAATTCCCAAAAAATTATTATTAACATATTTTTTGGTAAACTGATTTCGTGGGCGTCAAATTTGAATTTCATTTGAATAAGCTGATTAAATTTCCAATAAACGGTAATCAAACATTTTGAATGCAATAAAGAACCTTTGATAATTTGTATAAAAACTTTTTAGACAAAATGCTTTTGGATCAATCTGGTACATTTTTGTTCGTAAAAAATTCAATTTCAATCCAATTTTCACTAATTAGGTGGCATTTAAAAGTCAATTAAATTATCAATGAACTACAGCAATTAAAAACTTTGAATCCAATAAAGAACTTTTGGTAATTTGTATAGAAACTTTGTTTAACAACTGTTTAGGCAAAATGCTTTTGGATCAATCTGGTACATTTTAGTTCGTAAAAACTTCAATTTTAATCCAATTTTCACTAATTAGGTGGCATTTAAAAGTCAATTAAATTATCAATAAACTACAGCAATTAAAAACTTTGAATCCGATAAAGAACTTTTGGTAATTTGGATAGAAACTTTGTTTAACAACTGTTTAGGCAAAATGCTTTTGGATCAATCTGGTACATTTTAGTTCGTAAAAAATTCAATTTCAATCCAATTTTCACTAATTAGGTGGCATTTAAAAGTCAATTAAATTATCAATAAACTACAGCAATTAAAAACTTTGAATCCAATAAAGAACTTTTGGTAATTTGGATAGAAACTTTGTTTAACAACTGTTTAGGCAAAATGCTTTTGGATCAATCTGGTACATTTTAGTTCGTAAAAAATTCAATTTTAATCCAATTTTCACTAATTAGGTGGCATTTAAAAGTCAATTACATTATCAATAAACTACAGCAATCAAAAACTTTGAATCCAATAAAGAACTTTTGATAATTTGGATAGAAACTTTGTTTAACAACTTTTTAGGCAAAATGCTTTTGGATCAATCTGGTACATTTTAGTGCGTAAAAAATTCAATTTTAATCCAATTTTCACTAATTAGGTGGCATTTAAAAGTCAATTAAATTATCAATAAACTACAGCAATCAAAAACTTTGAATCCAATAAAGAACTTTTGGTAATTTGGATAGACTCTTTGTTTAACAACATTTAGGCAAAATGCTTTTAGATCAATCTGATACATTTTAGTTCGTAAAAAATTCAATTTTAACCCAATTTTCACTAATTAGGTGGCATTTAAAAGTCAATTAAATTATCAATAAACTACAGTAATCAAAAACTTTGAATCCAATAAAGAACTTTTGATAATTTGGATAGAAACTTTGGTTAACAACTGTTTAGGCAAAATGCTTTTGGATCAATCTGGTACATTTAAGTTCGTAAAAAATTCAATTTTAATTCAATTTTCACTAATTAGGTCGCATTTAAAAGTCAATTAAATTATCAATAAACTACAGCAATCAAAAACTTTGAATCCAATAAAGAACTTTTGGTAATTTGGATAGACTCTTTGTTTAACAACATTTAGGCAAAATGCTTTTGGATCAATCTGGTACATTTTAGTTCGTAAAAAATTCAATTTTAATCCAATTTTCACTAATTAGGTGGCATTTAAAAGTCAATTACATTATCAATAAACTACAGCAATCAAAAACTTTGAATCCAATAAAGAACTTTTGATAATTTGGATAGAAACTTTGTTTAACAACTTTTTAGGCAAAATGCTTTTGGATCAATCTGGTACATTTTAGTTCGTAAAAAATTCAATTTTAATCCAATTTTCACTAATTACGTGGTATTTAAAAGTCAATTAAATTATCAATAAACTACAGCAATCAAAAACTTTGAATCCCATAAAGAACTTTTGAAAATTTGGATAGACTCTTTGTATAACTTGTTAGGCAAAATGCTTTTGGATCAATCTGGTACATTTTAGTCCGTAAAAAATTCAATTTTAATCCAATTTTCACTAATTAGGTGGCATTTAAAAGTCAATTAAATTATCAATAAACTACAGCAATCAAAAACTTTGAATCCAATAAACAACTTTTGATAATTTGGATAGAAACTTTGTTTAACAACTTTTTAGGCAATTTTGCCTTGCTTTTGGATCAACCTGGTACATTTTAGTTCGTAAAAAATTCAATGTTAATCCAATTTCAACTCATTGGTTGGCATTTTAAAGACCATTGAATTGGTTATAAACCGTAATAACCAAATTCTGTAATCCAATAAGGAGCTTTTGAAAATTAGGATATAAACTTTGTTCACCAACTTTTTAGACAACATGCGTTTGGGTTAAAACTCTTAAATCACTTTTAATAAACTTAAGCTCTTTTTAAAGTACATTATTCTTCGCACAATCTGAAACAGAAATTGTGTGCAAATTAACATTGAAAACAATTAATTTTAACATACAACATACCGGTCGTTAAGAAGTCAAAAATTACTTGTTACGTTTAATTGAAAATTCAATTGGAAATACGAAGCGTAACAAAAAGGGCTTTGTTACGCATGAATAACGTGCAAATTGAATTTTTCTCTTTTGCCTTGTTTAGTCTTTTTTTTCAAAACATCTATAGTACTACCTTTTCTCCCTTTTGCGTTATTTTTATTGTTTTGTCAACAAAAATATTTTTAAAAAGAATGCTTACTATTGAAAAATAACCTGTAATGTTTACTTAAATAAAAATCGAGTCGTACTGTGTATAACGAATTTATGTTACATTCAAAATCCTTTAAGTGTGAAAAATTTACTCGAAATAATCTAAAAAATAAACAATTTGTTCAGTTGTCAGTTAACTGATGTCAATTCAAGGTCGTTTTGAGGCTAAATCTTTGAGATTAGAAAACAGTAAAAATCGCACCAATGTTGAAATAAATATAGCACCTTTAACTAGACTTAAAGTTTACAGCCTTGAGGATATTTTGAACTTTTTAGAGGTCAGTTATAGAGCATTTAATGCTCTATCGATTAAGGGTAAAAAATCAAAAATCGTACCAATAATCAAATAAGTATTGACCTTGATGTAAGTTAGTCTCACTATTGGTTTAACTGCACTTAAAAGTTTACAGCAAGTTTCCTGGCTGTTTTGTGGTAAAACCATTGAGGATATTTTGAACTTGTATAGAGGTTATTTATAGAGCATTTAATGCTCTATCGATTAAGAGTAAAAAATCAAAAATCGTACCAATAATCAAATAAGTATTGACCTTGATGTAAGTTAGTCTCACTATTGCATCAACTGCACTTAAAAGTTTACAGCAAGTTTACGGCTGTTTTGTGGTAAAACCGTTGAGGATATTTTGAACTTGTATAGAGGTTATTTATAGAGCAATTAATCCTCTATCAATTAAGTGTAAAATATTAAAAATCGTTGCAATAATTAAATAAATATGGAGCTTGATGTAAGTTAGTCTCACTATTGGTTTAACTGCACTTAAAAGTTTACACCAAGTTTATGGCTATTTTGTGGTAAAACCGTTCAGGATATTTTGAACCTGTATAGAGGTTATTTATAGAGCAATTAATCCTCTATCGATTAAGGGTAAAAAATTAAAAATCGTACCAATAATCAAATAGATATGGAGCTCCATGTACGTGAGTCCCACCGGAATTGTAAATATCATTTTCAAGTAATTTATGCAATAGAATTTAAACAAATAAAAATGGTACCAATATGGCGACCCATATCTCCTACTAAATCGTTCGTGACACCGGCCGGAAGACATACATGCCGATACTACTAGAAGAAAAGGCGCTATATTTCTTTTTGAACGAAAACAAAAATAAATGGTTAGGGTTTTTTGTTTTGACAAGCCGGCCTATTCCCATTCACTCACTAAAAGCCATATTTTTCTGTTTACTATCCCATTTTTGAAAAGGCTTGTATACATATAAATATAATTTATATTTATTCTCCACAAAACGAGGGTGTTGTTACCTTTTTGTGTTTTGCGGTCTCTCAAACACGATCCGTAGAGGTTAAAAACTAATAATACCTGCACTTCTACCTGTGGTCAACGAGCACAGGACCGCACTAAGCACTATTTCCTTATAAACTACATTTGCACCTTTTGCAAACTGAACAGTCTCATTATTCCATTTTAAGTAAACGGTTGTAAAAATATTTAAAAATCGTAATAAACATGAACACAAATGACTGACATTTCAAAGAAAAGTACAATTATGTTTGGTACGGTACTGTACGGTCGGTGTTTTGACCAAAGGGACTGAAATATTTTGACTTTTTTGTTATTTATTGTATTTTTCAATTTTCCGCTGTTTGTCAAAACCATTATTTATCATTCGACTTGTTAAATAGATTTTTTTTTCCTTTTTGGTTGCAATGTCGACAAAAGGTATAATAAATTGTGAGTCTGTTGTGTCGGAAGCGATTTTTAAGTGGATACAAGCGCAATGTTTGTAATTTTCAGTTTACTTCATAACTAATATAATTCTCTATGAAAAAGCTCAAAAGCTTTTCAACCTTAACCTTCGAGGTTTTACTAGAAATCAGCCTCAAATTGTATTAAAACATGAATGGCATATTTGTAAATTATATGACAGCCTTGTATCAGACGCGATAATTGAAAGAATATTAGTAAGAGGTTTGTGATTTTTAGCTTAATTGATAAGCAATTGAATTCTCTATGAAAAAGCTCAGTACTATTTTAAGATAATCTTAAAGGTTTTCTGAGAATTTAGCCTCGAGTTGGTTAAAGCCTAAAAGAGTTATTTGTAAATTATATGACCGCCTTGTATCAGACGCGATAATTCAAAAAATATTAGTAAGAGGTTTGTGATGTTTAGCTTATTTGATAAGCAATTGTATTCTCTATGAAAAAGCTCAGTATTATTTTAAGATAATCTCAAAGGTTTTATTAGAAATTAGCCTCAAGTTTGGTTATAACATGAATGTGATATTTGTAAATTATATGACCGCCTTGTATCAGACGCGATAATTGAGAGAATATTAGTAAGAGGTTTGTGATTTTTAGCATATTTGATAAGCAATTGTATTCTCTATGAAAAAGCTCAGTACTATTTTAAGATAATCTCAAAGGTTTTATTAGAAATTAGCCTCAAGTTTGGTTAAAACATGAGTATGATATTTGTAAATTATATGACCGCCTTGTATCAGACGCGATAATTGAGAGAATATTAGTAAGAGGTTTGTGATTTTTAGCATATTTGATAAGCAATTGTATTCTCTATGAAAAAGCTCAGTACTATTTTAAGATAATCTCAAAGGTTTTATTAGAAATTAGCCTCAAGTTTGGTTAAAACATGAATGGGATATTTGTAAATTATATGACCGCCTTGTATCAGACGCGATAATTGAAAGAATATGAGTAAGAGGTTTGTGATTTTTAGCATATTTGATAAGCAATTGCATTCTCTATGAAAAAGCTCAGTACTATTTTAAGATAATCTCAAAGGTTTTATTAGAAATTAGCCTCAAGTTTGGTTAAAACATGAATGGGATATTTGTAAATTATATGACCGCCTTGTATCAGACGCGATAATTGAAAGAATATGAGTAAGAGGTTTGTGATTTTTAGCTTATTTGATAAGCAATTGCATTCTCTATGAAAAAGCTCAGTACTATTTTAAGATAATCTTAAAGGTTTTCTGCAAATTTAGCCTCGAGTTTGGTTAAAGCCTAAAAGGCATATTTGTAAATTATATGACCGCCTTGTATCAGACGCGATAATTGAAATAATATTAGTAAAAGGTCTGTGATTTTCAGCTTATTTGATAAGCAATTGAATTCTCTATGAAAAACCTCAGTACTATTTTAAGATAATCTTAAAGGATTTCTGAGAATTTAGCCTCGAGTTTGGATAAACCATAAATGGGATATTTGTAAATTTGTTTTGTGATTATAGTCTTCCCAAAGAAAAAATTAACCTCAATTTTGAGTTAGCCCTCGTATGTACAAGCATCAATTTCTAATGAACATGTGAAATATGGAAAAAGTATATTTAAATAGATCCGAAATAATAAATAAATAATAATTTTACAGAGGGCTAACGACCGATAATGTAATAATAAAACTAACAAAATTGAAATGAAATATACACGGATCAGAGTTTATTTTTCGATATAACTAGGCATACAGAGTATCTGTTAAATATCTCTTCCAATTCAATATAAATATACAATATTCGAGAGCGATTTAAAATTAAAACTAACAAATGTTATTTATAACGTTTTTTTTTTATATAACACGTTATGGGTTATAATTTTAAAAACTTACGCTTAATTTGTTTTGACAGGAAACCACAAATCTCACCTTTTAGAACCACGATGTCGCAAATGATTTGAGTCAAAATGAAATTTGATATTTTTTATTTTACCATTAAAAAAAAACAATAATTAGGTATTCAGGTATAGACAATCAATGGGACATTATAAACACAGAGCTGGAATAATAACTGTGCAGCCTTATGTTGAGGTTATTTCAAATTGTATAGAAGTTAATTATAGAGCATTTAATCCTTTATCGATTAAGGGTAAAATATTAAAATTCGTACCAATAATGAAATAAATATGGAGCTTGATGTAAGTTAGTCTCACTATTGGTTTAACTGCACTTAAAAGTTTACATCAAGTTTATGGCTATTTCGTGGTAAAACCGTTGAGGTTATTTTGGACTTGTATAGAGGTTAGTTGTAGAGCATATAATCCTTTATCGATTAAGGGTAAAATATTAAAATTCGTACCAATAATGAAATAAATAGGGAGCTTGATGTAAGTTAGTCTCGCTCTTGCTTTAACTGCACTTAAAGTTTACAGCAAGTTTCCTGGCTGTTTTGTAGTAAAACCGTTGAGGTTATTTTGAACTTGTATAGAGGTTTGTTGTAGAGCATTTAATCCTCTATCGATTAAGGGTAAAATATTCAAAATCGCATCAATAATGAAATAAATATGGAACTTTATGTAAGTTAGTCTCGCTATTGCTTTAACTGAACTTAAAAGTTTACAGCAAGTTTAGGGTTATTTTGTGGAAAAACCGTTGAGGTTATTTCAAACTTGTATAGAGGTTAGTTATAGAGCAATTAATCCTCTATCGATTAAGGGTAAAATATTCAAAATCGCAACAATAATGAAATAAATATGGAACTTGATGTAGGTTAGTGTCGCTATTGCTTTAACTGCACTTAAATTTAACAGCAAGTTTCCTGGCTGTTTTGTGGTAAAACCGTTGAGGTTATTTTGAACTTGTATAGAGGTTAGTTGTAGAGCATTTAATCCTCTATCGACTAAGGGTAAAATATTCAAAATCGCATCAATAATGAAATAAATATGGAACTTTATGTAAGTTAGTCTCGCTATTGCTTTAACTGAACTTAAAAGTTTACAGCAAGTTTAGGGTTATTTTGTGGAAAAACCGTTGAGGTTATTTCGAACTTGAATAAAGGTTAGTTATAGAGCATTTAATCCTCTATCGCTTAAGGGTAAAATATTCAAAATCGCAACAATAATGAAATAAATATGGAACTTGATGTAGGTTAGTGTCGCTATTGCTTTAACTGCACTTAAATTTAACAGCAAGTTTCCTGGCTGTTTTGTGGTAAAACCGTTGAGGTTATTTTGAACTTGTATAGAGGTTAGTTGTAGAGCATTTAATCCTCTATCGACTAAGGGTAAAATATTCAAAATCGCATCAATAATGAAATAAATATGGAACTTTATGTAAGTTAGTCTCGCTATTGCTTTAACTGAACTTAAAAGTTTACAGCAAGTTTAGGGTTATTTTGTGGAAAAACCGTTGAGGTTATTTCGAACTTGAATAAAGGTTAGTTATAGAGCATTTAATCCTCTATCGATTAAGGGTAAAATATTCAAAATCGCACCAATAATGAAATAAATATGGAACTTGATGTAAGTTAGTCTCGCTATTGCTTTAACTGAACTTAAAAGTTTACAGCAAGTTTAGGGCTATTTTGTGGAAAAACCGTTGAGGTTATTTCAAACTTGTATAGAGGTTAGTTATAGAGCAATTAATCCTCTATCGATTAAGGGTAAAATATTCAAAATCGCACCAATAATGAATTAAATATGGAACTTGATGTAAGTTAGTCTCGCTATTGCTTTAACTGAACTTAAAAGTTTTAAGCAAGTTTAGGGCTATTTTGTGGAAAAACCGTTGAGGTTACTTCAAACTTGTATAGAGGTTAGTTATAGAGCAATTAGTCCTCTATCGATTAAGGGTAAAATTTTAAAGATCGCACCAATAATGAAATCAATATAGAACTTGATGTAAGTTAGTCTCGCTATTGCTTTAACTGAACTTAAAAGTTTACAGGAAGTTTCTTGGCTGTTTTGTGGTAAAACCGTTGCTTTATCTTTAGTTAAAATAAGCAGTAAGTAGCTTTCATTTGAGGGTTAATTTGATTGATGAAGATATAGAGTCCGACGTACAGTTGTTACAATTTATTAACGTACAAAGATTTCGAGGTTGGTTTTTGCAAATTCCTTTAAGATTACATTAAATTACAACAGTCCCCGGTATAAAATCACTATTATACACAATCGAGTTTTAAAAAAATAATATATGTCATGGATAATAATTCACATTTAGCAACAATGCTGGGGTATTGTTTCCAAAATGGTTATGATTGTTTTTTGAAAAAAAGAAAAAACAAAATAAAAATGAGAGGCTTTTGTGGTCGAGTCTAATATTATATATTACTTCTACTGTTGTAGTTAATATTTTTTATTTAGTAAAACAATAGCCGCTTTTGTCTTTTGCATGTAAGCATATTTTAATATGTAAATTGATTTCTTTTTACTTTAGGTACCATAAATGCATTGTGCGGTCAGGTGGATAAAGCATACCGTTTCTCATGCGTCTTTAAAGCTTTGCTTTTAATTAAATCAAAGTTGCATTGGAGTTGTGTGAGATTGAATGGAGTTATTGCGTAGAGTCTATAACTCTTTAAGTGCCGATAAACCGACTGTAACAATATGCCATACATAATTGAAGGGTTGTGAAATTTAGACAGGACAATGATATTATGAAGGGCTATTTGCATGCCAAACGACATTATTCTTTAGTCCAAACCTTTTCGACAGCTTCCAGATTAATTTTGGCACATTTTTCGATTGTTTTCATGTATTTTTCATGGCAGTCTTGACATTAAAGCATCGAAATAATAACATATCAGTTTGATCCTATTCGTTCTTAAATTATTCCCACATTTTAACAGGATTTAGATTAAATTGGATGATTTTCACACCAATCTTGATTGAAATCAACGTATGTAAATAAATGCGAGTAGATTGTTCAAATAATAAAGTGAAAATGTAGGTTAAAAGTTAGATAATAATGAAAATATTTATGCAACTATTTAGCAGAGAGATGCAGAATAATAACGTGTACTTTCACATCTTCAGTAATATGCATGTTCCATATATGTACAAGGTGTATACGAAACATCCCTATACGTCCTTAATAATTTAAAAATAAAAACGTGCAACTTTGTAACGTTCATGTGGGTTGAAGGTTTAATTTGTTTATATTGAGTTATTTAAATAACAAAAGTAAAATGAAATTATATTTTTGTGGTTGTGGTTTGCTTTTTGTGTTATTTATTTTAAATAAATACATAATCTTAGTTCAAATTAGTATTAATTATATGTAAAAATCATAAAACATGTGATTCTAGTCGTAAAATATGAAATTATATATACATACAGCGATCTTCAAAAGTCACTGTGCATATTTCATCTAAATTAATTGATTTTTAGGAATTTCTTGATAGAGAGATTGAGAAGAAATCAGGGTCGACCACAATCTGTTGTGAATCCAAAAAACATCGATGCTGTACCTACTCAAACTATTTAACAAAACTAAAAATAAAAAATCTGGGTTCGCTGCCTGATCGGCTATTGAGGTCTCCAGGAGTTTTTTGAAGTTTTCGCAAGTTTCCCAGCACATTTTAACGCAAATTGATATTAAATTTTATGTACTGTAATATATTACATGATTCACTGTACAGGGTTCTGCCAAAAAGTACATAAGTTAATTTTTATTTTGAGTCAAAACTTCATGATTAAACAATTTCAGATTTTTTATATTTTAAATCCTCTGTTGCTATAAATTTGCACATTTTTACTCTAATCTTCTTCTTTATACAATTTATTTTACGAGGTTTTAGCTCATGTTGACGAAAAGTTCTGTTAAATATTTTTTTAATCATGTTAAACTTGCGTTGACGCAGCATCAGTTTCAGCCAAGTTTGAAACTAGTGATTTCATTTAAATTTAGCAGATTTGATAAAAAGGTTTACGTCAGATCGTTGTAGAATGTAGTCTGAATAATTTAATATACCAGGCTGTTCGAAAAGTTCTGTTAAATATTTGTTTAATCATGTCAAACTTCCGTTTACGCAGCATCAGTTTCAGATAAGTTTTAAACTAGTGATTTGATTTAAATTTACCAGATTTCATAACAAGGTTTATATCAGATCGTTGTAGAATGTAGTCTGAATAATTTAATATACCAGGCTGTTCGAAAAGTTCTGTTAAATATTTTTTAAATCAAGTTAAACTTCCGTTTACGCAGCATCAGTTTCAGACAAGTTTTAAACTAGTGATTTGATTTAAATTTAGCAGATTTGATAAAAAGGTTAAAGTCAGATCGTTATAGAATGTAGTCCGAATAATTTAATATACCAGGCTGTTCGAAAAGTTCTGTTAAATATTTTTTTAATCATGTTAAACTTGCGTTGACGCAGCATCAGTTTCAGCTAAGTTTAAAACTAGTGATTTCATTTAAATTTAGCAGATTTGATAAAAAGGTTTACGTCAGATCGTCATAGAATGTAGTCCGAATAATTTACTATACCAGGCTGATCGAAAAGTTCTGCTAAATATTTTTTTAATCATGTTAAACTTTCTTTTGCATAGCATCAGTGTCAGATAAGTTTTAAACTAGTGATTTGATTTAAATTTAGCAGATTTGATAAAAAGGTTTACGTCAGATCGTTGTAGAATGTAGTCTGAATAATTTAATATACCAGGCAGTTCGAAAATGTCTGTTAAATATTTTGTTAATCAAGTTAAACTTTCGTTTACGCAGCATCAGTTTCAGACAAGTTTTAAACTAGTGATTTGATTTAAATTTAGCAGATTTGATAAAAAGGTTTACGTCAGATCGTTATAGAATGCAGTCCGAATAATTTAATATACGAGGCTGTTCGAAAAGTTCTGTTGAATATTTTTTAAATCATGTTAAACTTCCGTTTACGCAGCATCAGTTTCAGACAAGTTTTAAACTAGTGATTTGATTTAAATTTAGCAGATTTGATAAAAAGGTTTACGTCAGATCGTTATAGAATGCAGTCCGAATAATTTAATATACGAGGCTGTTCGAAAAGTTCTGTTAAATATTTTTTAAATCATGTTAAACTTTCGTTTAGACATTATTTATCAGTTTCAGACAAGTTTTAAACTAGTGATTTCATTTAAATTTAGCAGATTTGATAAAAAGGTTTACGGCAGATTGTTATAGAATGTAGTCCGAATAATTTCAATATACCAGGCTGTTCGAAAAGTTCTGTTAAATATTTTTTAAATCACGTCAAACTTTCGTTTACGCAGCATCAGTTTCAGATAAGTTTTAAACTAGTGATTTGATTTAAATTTTGCAGATTTGATCAAAAGGTTTACGGCAGATTGTTATAGAATGTAGTCCGAATAATTTCAATATACCAGGCTGTTCGAAAAGTTCTGTTAAATATTTTTTAAATCATGTCAAACTTTCGTTTACGCAGCATCAGTTTCAGATAAGTTTTAAACTAGTGATTTGATTTAAATTTTGCAGATTTGATCAAAAGGTTTACGGCAGATTGTTATAGAATGTAGTCCGAATAATTTCAATATACCAGGCTGTTCGAAAAGTTCTGTTAAATATTTTTTAAATCATGTTAAACTTCCGTTTACGCAGCATCAGTTTCAGACAAGTTTTAAACTAGTGATTTCATTTAAATGTAGCAGATTTGATAACAAGGTTTACATCAGATCGTTATAGAATGTAGTCCGGATAATTTAGTATACCAGGCAGTTCGGAAATGTCTGTTAAATATTTTTTAAATCCTGTTAAACTTTCGTAAGAAACAATTTGCTAAAATTAGAATGTTGATAGTGATAACTAGGAGTGTTTGCTGTAATTTAAGTTATACAAGATGTGTCACAAACGCTTAAAATACATGAGTAGAGAATAATTTCTCACGCGTCGTATCAATTTCAATACAAGTTTTGGTTGGCTTCTATATCCACTTGTCGACGAACAGTATTAAATTCAAAATATTATTCTTGTTTTCTTTAGGTTCAAGAAAAATGATATAACAATTTTTTTTAAATAAATAACAGCACCTAAAAATGTATATAAACTGTTAATTAATCGAAAGTGTTTTTCGATTTATTTGCTAAAAAATTTTTGTGTACATTTAAGTACTGACTACATGCATGTGACATTGACTTAGTGGCCTTGATCAGGCACTTACGGAACTCTTTATAGCACTAAAACGTAGTACGTGGTGTCTCTAAATTTGGTTAAAACGAGATGACATCTGTAAAAGATTGACCTGATTGTATTTTTGTCTGACTGTTTTATTTAATCTCTGGACTAGAATCACGGTCAAACTTTCCAGAGATTCAGGGCTGAACACTCAACTATTTTGGAGAAAAGCGGCTTAAAAACAGGATAAAAGTGAGCCAGTTTTTTAACTGAATGTTGAACATTAATTCAAGCATGAATTTGAGAAAATTTAAACAGTCACTAAGGTAAACTATATAGCTTGAAATCAGGCCTAGATTTGACAAGGTCCAAGCCAAAATTCAAGCACTAGTTTCACTAAACTTTTGCCAATATCAAGAAAACATTTAAGTGTTTACTTAGGCCTAGGTTTTAGAAGGGGCAGGCCTAAAATCAAGCTACAATTTCAGCTAAGATTTGATTAAACTTTAGCAGAATCAATAAAAATTTAACCTAATTTTTTTTTCTTTACAGCGATGCAAAGAAAAGCTCAATACCCTCGGTATATCCGTGATGAACCAATGGCCGGGAGTAAAACTACTCGTCACCGAAGGCTGGGACGAAGAAGGGCACCATAGCGCCGATTCCCTCCACTACGAAGGTCGTGCCGTGGATATAACGACCTCAGACCGAGATCGCTCCAAATATGGCATGCTTGCCCGATTAGCAGTTGAGGCCGGGTTTGACTGGGTGTATTACGAGAGCAGAGCACATATTCATTGCTCAGTTAAATCAGGTAAACTATTTTTAACTTATCTCACGTTTAGGGAGGAGTTTTCAGAAGCTAGGAAGCTGGGGTTTTATATGGTTTTAATCTTTATTGGCTTGTCCTTAGAATTCATTTAGTGGTATAAAGTTGCAACTTCAATTTTTATGAAGTTTTTTTTTAGTCGTTCTGGATTTGGAAGCACTTTTTTTTTAATTGTAAATTTACTTAAAACTGCAAGAATTTTGAGGCCGTAATAAACACGTATTGCCAAGTCGAAGTCAGGTAAACGCTCTTAACATTTTTTAATTTTAAATTCCTTGAAAAAAAAATATTTAAGCCTATTTCTTTTATTTGAAAAACACAAATAAGCTTAAGCATAATGTTGTTTGGATAAACGTAAAGGCATTTTTTTCTCATAATCTTTTTGAATATGATTTTATTTTGTTTAGCGCGGAAAAGAGATTACATGCGGATTAAGGTGGATTTAAAAATAACATGCTTCGTATAATACAGAAATGGAATTAACTTTTTAGGGTTTATTTTGAAATGTGAATTGGGTGTAGGTGCGTTAAAACCGATATCGTTTCTAATTTAAGTTCTTTGAAGTTTTTTTGTTATTTGTACTCTTTAAAACACTTCATACATTTTTACCCTCCCATGTTTCATTACCGAATTACACCACCAGAGAGTGAAACCCTTAAAATTTCAGTATCTCTATTTATCTCAAATTTTCTTGAAAACCATAACAAATCCGGAAAATCATAACAAACATTTTTTATACGCAATTCAATTCCCTTTCCGATCCATCAAAAACTTTTACCCTACCACGTTTCATTACCGAATTACACCACCAGAGAGTAAAACCCTTAAAATTTCAGCCATATAAGTATCTCTATTTATCTCAAATTTTCTTGAAACCCATAACGAGTCCGGAAAATCATAACAAACATTTTTTATACGCAATTCAATTCCCTTTCCAAACCATCAAAAACTTTTACCCTACCACGTTTCATTACCGAATTACACCACCAGAGAGTAAACCCTTTAAAATTTCAGCCATGCCTAACTAAGTCTATTTATCTCAAATTATCTTGACACCCATAACGAATCCGGAAAATCATAAGAAACATTTTTTATGCGCCATTCAATTCCCTTTCTAATCCATCAAAAACTTTTACCCTCCAACGTTTCGTTACCGAATTACACCATCATACACTAATCCCCTTACATTCTTAACATACATTCACACAAATCAAATTTTCTCGAAAACTATAACAAATATGAGAAATCATTAAAAGGCATTTTTTGTAGTCCATTAAATGATGTTTCCGAAAATGTATGCCGGTACCCCACTGGGTGCTTATCTGCCGCCGTACGGCACAAAACAGAATGGGAACCATACACCACTTTCTATATATACACTTAATATCAGCAGTGATATCTCTTAAAGTTAATTTGGGGCTATTAAAACTAGCAGCTAATGTCACACATAACATTTAGGCGAGAGATTAGCATCTTTAAAAAAGGGGCCCCTTTTCTCTAGATCCTATACCTACCTATATATACTTATAATAAATTAACTCAACTGCTTTTTAAAATGTTGTACGATTTCTTGTATTATGTCGCTTTATTTTTATTTTGTTTTAAGGTGGACAAAGATTAATTGTGTTTAAACATAATAACAACAGAATAATCTCTAAAATATTACTTTTAATGCGTCATATACCTAAATAGTAAAAATAAGTTATACTTACTTAGTGGGTTTATTTATGTAAAGCTAACTGATGATGTAATTCCGTAAAGAAACGTCTTAGTGGGAAAAGTAGTAATTTTTTTGAAACATTATTTAAACGTCTTCAAAAATTGTCTCTTATCAATTTTCAGTATTGCTTATAGTTTTCGCAAAAATCAAACTTTAATTTTGACATAGGTAATAACATACGTAATACATATATTTAGTAATGAGGATGTAATTTTGTAACAAAACGTCATCTGATAAAAATTACTATGGCGTTATAAAGAACATTAAATTTACCACCAAAATGAATCAAAGTTCTGTTTTTTAAAGTTAGTTATTGTGGAAAAAATCGGCCTGGAACATGATACTTATTGAACCTACGTAATTTTCTAACGCTACATAGTATCTAGTTACAAAATCATAAGTAAATTTGAGGGACGATTAAATTCCCAATAAAAACTATAAGAACTCAAATCACAATCCTGTAACTGTGTACGTATACGACATTTTAATAGACGAGAGATGCTGTGTGGTATTTTGTTATAATAAAATAAATGCCGCACTAATGACATTCTTTGTAGACACATTTCCCACATTTTTCTCTAAAAAGTTCGTTGAGTTAAATTTTGTGTAATAGGTACCTATATAATCAATTATTTCACGATTTATATGTATCAGATCCAGTCTATTGTTTTTTACGTATTGGGCATTGGCGTGGTAACGTTCTATTACACATTTTTTGCTCTGTTTACTAACGCTAAAACATGGGTCATGAGGAATCATGGAATATGTTTATTACTATCTAACTTAAAGCTATCATGTAACATATCGTTTAAAAAGAAATTTATAATCGTTCAACAATATGCAACAAAAATTACTTACATTGTTACTCCCAAGGAGAGCAGGTGATTTTTACTGCAATTTCTTCAAAGATGTTAAAGTAAGTTGCACAAATGTTGTAAAACCACTAAATCAAACACCAAATTTCTTTAAAATCGGTTCAAAAATACGTTTTAATTATTACCAAATGCATTAATTAGATTTATAATTGTATAACTTACAGTATACATAAACATAATATTAATATGAGGCAGTGTTGTTGCTGGCAAAAAATTTTTAGTAATAGAAAATGGTGTGTAATTGTAATAAAAGTAATAGATTTATGTTTAAAAAGTAATAGAAATGTAACAAATAGAAATACAGTATAGGTTTGTTTTCACAAGCGTCAGAATCAGTCAGGATTCTGCGCAAACCAATTAAACCGCACGTCAACAATGTTATGCTCAGAATCCAGATTGTTTCTGACGCTTGTGGGAACAATCCCCATAACAATCTTATATTAATAATATCCAGAGATAGTTCATATCTCTGATAAATAGCTGCTTTATTTCGCTAGTTGTCTTGATCTGGATTTATTATTCAGGATTTGTTGGATTCTGAATCGTGATTCTTTTCATTGCTATAGATAAGAAAAGAAAGAACGCTCGATAAGTTTAACCTAAAAGTTCGAGTCTAAAGGGGCATAACCTCTTTAGACTAGAACTTTTCTTTTTTCTATAACGTGTTTGTTTATAAATATGAAATATGCCATTTTAGAAAGGTTCAGAGGTTAGAATTTTATGTTCGAATGAAACGAATCATATTTTTTAAATTCCGGAGAGGCAAGGGGATTACGGATTCAGATCGCGATGGGCGCTAAAGTGGGGATGAATCAGAGCATGCATTTTTAGCGAAAGAACATGATCAGTGAATGCAAATGCGTTTGGATCCTGAAATCAGTAGCGAAAGAAAGCACCTATTATCGTAAACCCGTCACAGATATTTCCCTAGAAAAGAAAAAAAGATATATGACAAAAGGAAAACAAGAGAAAAGCCAAACGTATTAAACTTTGTTTAGATGTAGGATCTAGGGCACATGACATAAATACAAACGAGGATGTTTTATTTTATTGGTATCGACTTTTTTTAAAAATGACTAAGACTTGGTATGCAGCTCTCTGTTTTCTGATCACACACCTAAAAAATAAAACGACAGTTTTTTTGATCTCTTGCGCTTGCGCCTCTCTATTAGCTATGTCCGTCAAAGATTAAAGCACTACAGAGCATATTATAGGAAGCCATGTTGAAGCTAACTGATTTGGAATATCTAATATTCAATATTCTAATATCTTATAGAGACAATGGTATTTAGTAGGAAAATGTATAAAGTTTTTGATTTTGACAAGTAAATTTTTTTTCAAATTTTAATTGAATTTGAAAGTAATAAAAAAGTAATAGAATCCATAAAAAGTAATAGATTCTATCAAATTAGACAAATGTCGTAATAAAGTAATAGACGATAGAAAAAGTAATAGATTTGTTACAATTGTAATAGCAATAACAACACTGATATGAGGTTAGATTGACTTCTTCGTTTGAAAATAGACTTCTGACGTTTACAGTGTAAACGTCTAGCAGCAGCATGCAACTTTTCAGATCAATGTCATTAAATTATTTATAAAAGACACAATAATTACAAAACTAATTAAGCTAGAGATTTGAAATTTACCACAAATATTCACAAAAGATCTTGTAACAAAATGCTATAAATCTCATGGTTTTATCATACGCAGTTTCTGAAATATTTAATCATAAAAACTAGGAATACAACCTACGCCGCTGCCATCGGTCGATATGTTTCTTGTTAACTAAAAAGATGCTGACACATTAACATTTATAGTGCAAAGAAAAGGGTACTTACTATTGTTATTGAACCCATAATTATTACTTTTATTTTTGTCTCGGGAATATTTTTTTATTTGCGATAAATATTGCGCTTAAAAAATGCTGACTTAAGCGTCTGGAAATATCATTAGTTGCTTTTATGATTCAAGCACGATTTTCGTCGAAATTAGTCATATCAGGCAATTGTGAATTTTATACACTTTCTAATTTTTTCAAAAAAACTATTCATTTATTCAAAAATTGACATGAATAACATAAAAACATTTATTTTTCAGAATCATCCCAAGCCGGCAAATATGGCGGATGTTTCCCTGGCGATAGCACCGTCCAGACACGGACAGGTGGCCAAATCCGTCTTAGTGATCTCCAAGCCAACGACGAGGTCCTAACACGTGACCAAAATAGTGGTAAATTAGTGTACAGTAAAGTGTTATTATTCCTCGATTACGACCCCAATCGTAACCGAGAGTTTTATCGATTCACGATGCACAACAATCGAACGTTGACAGTTACACCTGCGCATCTTATTCTATTAGTGTCACGTGATGATCCCCGGACAATTACCGAAGTGTTTGCCGAACAATTACAAGTGGGAGATCTTGTACTGACTGTTGACAATAATAATTCTGTCAGTTTTGACGTTATCGTGTCAAAATCGCAGATATTTAAGCGTGGAATTTTTGCGCCGTTAACTACTACCGGTACGCTGGTGATAGATGGCGTTGTGGCATCGTGTTATGCGACAATTGACAGTCAAACGTTGGCGCATACGATGTTTTTACCGTTTCGAGTTGCGGATAATGTGTACGAGGCTTTAGCTCGCGTTTGGAGTGCTATATCACGACCTCTCTCTGTTAAAGCATCAAGCAATCGTCAGCGCACTGGAGCACCATCTATCGGTGTACACTGGTACGCAAAAATGTTGTATAACATAGCGGAATATGTGATGCCTAGACGGTTGCATAACTAGTTAATGAATGTGATGATTGCGGCGTTGCCGCGTGTTTTGTGTGTATGTATATATATGGCCAGTTAAAAAGTATTAAAAATACGCAACAAATATATTTTTGTAAAATTTTTTTATTGTAAATACACCTATTTATAATTTTTATTTATTTTTTCGCTTTTAGTTTATTATTTATTATGATTTTTAATTGCAAAATTATCTTGTGTAGTATAAAAAAAAATACTTAAATTAATTTATTTTTCTTGTTTTGTCCTGTCCATGTAAATAAATTTATTTATTTTTTTTTAGCTGAATGTGTTTATATTAATGTAAATAATATAATGTTTAATTATTTTTAAATTTAATTATTGTAAATTATATGTTTAATTTATTATTCTTTTTATTTAGTCTCTTCTGCTTATGTAATTCGAAAAATATTTTTTTATTTAATAAAAAATTGTTATGAATAATAAATTATTTTCAAAATATAAACTTGTTTGGATTTCTAACAGCAGACTGCAACTAACAAAGTTCTGTTGAGTAGCTTTATCTAGATCAGCTGGCCTTATGATGCTAGGCAATAGGCCAAACAGAAAGAATAAGCTATTGGGTGGCGACCATTACAAGAGAGAGTGAGATAGAGAAGGTTTATCTGAGTGCAACTCACAGTTAAAAAATATTTAAACTATCAGCAGGTTGCAATTATTGAAACCGTTCTTACTTTTTATTCCCATATGATTAAATACGCAGTAAATCTAAATTAAATGAAAAATGCACTTTAATAATACAAAATTACTTCGTTCCTTTTAATATTACAAATCACTTAAATCAACTGCATCAATTTTCTCCGTAATAGACTTAGCACTAGACTTGATAACATTTTCTTTCACTTTTGGAGACTTTTTCACTACCTCCAACCGACTCCAAGTATGCGCTTCAGCCTTTTTCAACTTGACTTCCAACTTCGTCGGGTACATCGTGACAACACTGTTTGAAACATCTACAATCTACAACAATAATCATAGACATAGATGACAGTTGTGACGTAAATTTAGTTAAATATTACCCCACAGAGTTCTAAATCCAAATCGAAGCTACGCTGCTCTGTGAAACCGATATTAAGGTGACACCGCACAGGATTTAACGCAACTGTAGTTTTCGCAACATTGTAATCACGCGCGTAAACTGTCAAAATCATATAAGGCCCAGTTTGGTGATAGTCCCAACGACATTTCACGGTATTATTCGCATCCTGCCTTAGATAAATAACACTTTATTGATAATCATACTTCTTATAGGTATCAAAAATACACTCACATCAGTATTATTAGGTTTGGTCCATAAATGGACTCCTTTCGTACACCCAGCGATATTTAAAAACGTATTGAAATCAGTCGTTTTGCGTTGCGTACAACATGACCAATATTTCATGCCTTCGTGGAAGATCGGAACACCAGAATGGTACGTACAAGACGTGTCGTCCGTCGAAGATCCCTTTGCCACAATAACACAACAATAAACAACACTAAAAAACTTTTGTTAGGGGTACTAACCTCATAAGTGGCTCCACAACCGCCATTTTTACATACTGTTCCTATAGCAACGCTCGTAGCATCGCTCTCACTAGTCGATATAACTTCGATGCTAGGACTACTGACATTTGCTGACAGTTGTTGCTGTAGTGACGCCGAAATAATAGGTGTCATGGTAATCTAAATAGAACAATAACTAACAACACAATAAAGATAAAATTAAAAGCACTTAAATTACCATTGGGGTATCAATTGATGGTCGTTCAAGGCCTACCACAACTTTTTCTTTATTATGTTGAACATCCCCAACGTCGAGTTCAGGAGTTCTTTGTACTGGTTTCTCGGGCTCGGCTGGCTTAACACTAGAATGTTTCGATACAGTACATCCCTTCGTGTTTAGGAACTCCGTAAAGTCGGTGCATTTCTTTTTGCAGCACGACCAACCCTTGTAGGCGTCGTGGAAGAATGGGGCACCGGGATGATGCCTGCAAGAGTCTTTCACACAATTTTTTTCTTAGGTTATATTGCGAGGTTAGGTTAGGTGTTGATTTGTTCATTACCATCTGAATTTGTATTGGGGTCGAATTGTTGGCCGCAACCGCGATTGTAGCACTGTTCGAGTTTTTCTAAATTGTCCATTATATTTTATATTATTTGATTAAATATGCGATGTTTACTACTAATCTACTATTATTCTAGAAAGTTGATGAATATAGCTTGACTTGACAGTCGACATTTCGAGCACGGGCAACACTTTTAGGGATAATCCAAATCAAGCTAAATTGACAAAACATATGAGGGTATGTTTTGTGCTAATATTTTATCTATTTTAAATTTTGATATCCTCTATTTGGTTAAAATTTCAATAGGCGTTCTCCTTCTACCTACATCATTTGCATTTTTTTTATAAAAGGAACGACAAACGGTCATAATTATCATTGCATAAAAAACATTTTGAGATTAATTTCTCACTTGTCAATTAAATTTATAAAAGGACCGTTCATAACGGACAAGTCACTGAAAACGTCCTGCTCCAGAATCGGACAATATGGGAGCATTTTTCAGATCAATATTAGACTTAAATATTTACTTATTTTAAGGACACATTTTAATATAGATATTTATAAAGACAATGACGTAACTTACTAACGTAAAGCGTGGGAACCCAGCATTAGTAGATAATATTCTGCCATCTATTAACTACATAACTAAACACGTAATATACGAGGGCTGTCTAATATATTCATACAATATACAACATGATATATAAAATACCTGTTTTCGCGTTCAAATCTAGTCCAATTAGGTAATGTTTAATAATTATATTTATTTTATCGTATAGAGAATGTCCTCGAACATATATTATGTATACAAATATTTGCAATATAAGTAACTTTGCTCGGTATCTACAATAAAACATACATATATGGTATAGAATTTTATTATTTTAAAATATTAATAGCTGTTTTTCATTGTCTCATCTTTTATTAATAACTTCTTTATCAGTCTTTGTAATATTAGAAGTCATTTTAAGGTATTAAGGTAAACTAAACAAGATTATAATATAGAGTGTTGTGATATTTTGTGTTTTCAAATAAACTTATTTGCATATACATTTCATATGAAGATTTATTTTAAAAACGTAGTGAATTATAAATGGATTTAAAAATAAAACTGTAAATATTACGAAAATTTAACTAAAGCAACTTTTTGTTGGAAATTTAATTATCTTTAAGCAAGTGTATAACTTAACTCCCTACCGTGTTTCGATAAAGAGCCATCATCAGTTTTAAAAAGACGTAGGTAAATTTTAAAATATTTTTCCAAATTCTATATTGAAGTCGTATTTCCTCTAAAACTATGCAGTTTTCAAAAAACTACTAACTATAACTTTTGATTGCAAATTTGAATACCTTTCAATATCATTAAACATGATAGCGCTGCAACGTTTCTTCAGTAATTTACATAATCAGATCTGAAATGACTACATTAAACTATTAGACATAATATCTAGCTCACTCTGTAGCTGACTTATAATAAAAAACAATTAATAAAACTTAGTAATCGCTATTATTATTAATGTTATAATAAATAATACAATTATTTAAACTTTTATCTTATCATTTTTCTGATGATTTTATCAAGTTATGCGTTTACCTATCAACTAATATACTGTTTATCCATTCTGTGGTATTTTCATATTTCTTTTCACGAAATTCCATTTGTTAATAGAGTCTTAGGTGTACAAGAAGGACATTTTATAATTTATTTTGTTTAGAATTACCAAATAAGCAAAATGAAAGTGATTGTGCGTACCGCTCATCAAGAATCTGAACTGGAAGCGGTTCCAAAGACAGCGGGGCGTGACATTTTCCACACAATGTGTAAATCGCTTGGTATTCAAGAGGTTTGGTGGTTTGGGCTTATGTACAGGGGCCCCGACAATGAAGATATCTGGATTGATAAGTCCAAAAAGGTACACTTAAAGAATTTAAATTACACATGTTCACAGTATTACATTAAAACTAATTTTACACAAAAACTAATAAGTTTTCGCACATGTCACCCATATACTTTTCCATTACAAATTAACCAAGGCCTGTAATGTGTTAAGAGTCATACCTATACCACGTTTCGTTCAAAAGTTACGTCAACAAACCTGAAACGCTACACATTTTTACAGTGTTATATTAATTTCGATTTTACACAAAAACTAATAATCCTTGGCAAATTTCACTTCTATACTTTTCTATTACAAACTAATCAAATTATCTATCACCGTTTGAATCATACCAATGCAACATTTCGTTCAAAAGTTAATTTATCATCGGTATTCCAGACATTGAAAGATCTCCAAAAATATGTGAACAATTTACAATTCAAAGTAAAGTACTATCCTGAGGATGTCAGCGAAGAATTGATCGAAACAATAACGATTGAATACTTTTTCCTACAAGTCAAAGCTCAAGTCACAAGAGATGAGATATTTTGTCCAGCCGAAACATGCGTTTTATTGGCCAGTTACGCTTTACAAGCTAAACATGGCGACTATAGCGATCACCAACAAAATGGTGATTTATTTAAGAAACAACAAATGATTCCGGAAAGGTTAGTACACCATTTTAAATACATTAAATTTACTTTTTAACAGCGTCAATATGAGGTCATTACTATGTTTCGTTACGAAGTTATGCCATCATCAATATAGCAAAGTTTGTATGTTTCAGAATTATTAAACAACACTCAATGTCAGTGGATGAATGGAATAAAAATATTGTTAGTATGTGGACAAAACATCGCGGTATGGACAAGGAAGACGCCATGTTAGAATACTTAAAACTCGTCCAAAATTTAGAAATGTACGGAGTCTCCTATTACAATATTAGTAATAAAAAAGGTTCCGAATTATTATTGGGAATAACAGCGCTTGGAATAAACATCTACAAAGTGGAAGACAGGTAGTGTTCTATTATTCCACCCTATTTCTCTATCACAACTAAAACAATGAACATTTTATCACAATTCACTAAAAACAAAAGTTCGTCACCGAGATCCATAATCATTTCTTTATGTATTGTTCCAGGCTTAATCCAACAATTTCGTTCCCCTGGTCGGAAATAAAGAACCTAAAATATAAAGGTGTGAAATTCATAATAAAACCCACGGATAAGGCAGCAAAAGACTTCATTATTTTCACGCAAAACGAACGAATCAGTAAACACATTCTAACGATCGGTATTGGCAACCATGAATTATACGTCAGACGTCGTAAACCTGACACACCTGACGTCAGCAAAATGAAGGAGCGCGCACAAGAAGTTCGCAAAACGAAATTGCAAATTCGCGAAAAATACAAATCCGAACGAATCGCTCGTGAAGAGGCAGAAAAACGCGAAACGTTATACAAACAACAAATCGACGATATTCTTAAAGAAATGGCACAGCAAAAAAATAGTTTAATTGAAGCACAGGAAACTATAAAGCGACTTCAAGAGCAGTTAGAGGCACTTCAACGTTCTAAAGAGGAGTTAGAGCAGCAACGTAGCGAACTCCAAAGCATGATGGAGCGTTTAGAGCAGAACAAAAATATGGAAACAAATGAAAAAGCGAAACTAGAAGAGGAAATACGCGCAAAGCAAGAGGAAGTGCAACGTATTCACGAGGAAGTGGAAAAAAAGAACGAGGAAACGCGTTTATTACAAGAGCAAGTGGATGCGGCTCGTAAAAAAGAAGAGGAACTGCGGCAACAACGTATTGAGGAAGCCGCGAGATGGGAGGAAGAACGACAGCGTCTATTGAAAGAAGAGGAAGAGACTCTTGAAAAAGGCGAACGGGAATTGGAGGAGTTACCAACTGGTGCTGATACGGCACTACCGGAACTCCAAGAAGTTAATGAACAGTTGAAGGAACAATTGAAGGTTTGCTATTACCTTTTTCTTTTCGATTTTATCCAGGAAAGTCAATTTATGAAAAATGCTCTTATTAATCTTAATACAACGTTTTACTCCAAATTTACATGCTGTACACTTAAATGTGCATTGTTTTTTCTAGCAATTGCAGAGTCAATTGGAAGTTACAACGAAGAAAGAAGAAGAAACAACATTTGACAGAATCCATCGAGCTAATCTGTTGGAGGGACGCGATAAGTATAAGACTTTAGCGGATATCAGACGGGGAAATACTTCGAGACGTGTAGAAATGTTTGAAAATATGTGAATATTCAATTTGTATTGTATTAATAAATTATTGTTTTATTTTTAACATTAACTGGTTTTAGTTTATTAACATGTTTCAAAAGTTCCATGCTGATGTTATATGTGTTGTTATGAAATATCCGTAGGTACTAAAATTCTTAATTCATTCGTTTAAAACGTACTTTATTTAACATTTTAAATGCGTATTTAATTAATTAAAAGTAAAGTTGCAATCCTCTGCTAAATAACTATCAATTGTTTCAAACACTTTTTTAATTACAAATCCCATCAAAGGCTTATTAAAAACGAAGAAAAAATAACCTCAAAATAACTTTATTTGCGGTTTTTGCCCTTTTTCTTTGCACCACTAGTTGTTTGATCATTACTACTACCAGATTTACCCCCAGCACTACCCCCTTGTCGCGATTTCAATTTCGGTATCATTTCACCTACTTTCAACATAACACTGGTTCTATCTGGATACTCGCTAATACAAGGAGTTCCATCGTCATTTCTTAGTTGCACACGAATTCTTCCACGGTAAAGTAGTTCTTTACTACGTTCGCGGCTGTATATTTTATTTTCGACTCCTACATTAAATCCAAACGTGACGAGAACGTCGCGTATTTCTTGATGTGTCGGGTTCTCTACGCATTTGGGCTTTGGAATTTTTCTACCTTCTGCCAAAGTCTTTTTGCTGTTTATGTAGGCCGGATAGATACATATCCAACTAAAATAGAAGAGAATTAGGGTAATTGTAAAAACATATGTTTGCGGTTGTTATACCGTTCCCGATCGCTGTGTTTTTTATCAGGACTCCACTGTAGCACCGGAGGCTGATGATGCATTTTTTTCTATACCGGAAAAACAAACTGTTTAAGTTTAAATTAATTATTATTATTTAGTCAACGCAATTTTATTAATTTGCTCAACGTCTACGTGACATCTTCGTATTATGACTTATGACATTAGTAACAAGTGACAAGATTAGAGGATAGGCAGCAATTGTACAGAACAGGCGCTTCTTCCTATTCTATTATATAATATACAAGTAGCTCGACTTTTAGTTCATTTATTTTATGTCCCTAACGTTAGGTGCGGCCTAAAATTGTTGGTGCAAACGACCATAAGACCTCAAACTGTGATTGTAACCTCTAACGCACGGTTATCCTTAAGTTTTTAGAAAAGAGCGATCGACTATTGCTTCTGTTTTTTTTAATCAGTGATATTTGGAAACCCAAGCGGTGTTGCCAATGCAACTTTTGTTAAGTTTTTTTATTTTATATGAATTAATGAGTCCCAATTAATACTTAATAATATTAAAATATATATATGGTATTATATATTATATAATAACAACTTCAATGATTAAAATATCGACTACAAATACACATTAAGGCTTGAATAAATTAAAATATATTTAAAAACACATCCTTATTTAAAATGTCAAGTTAAATGTCATTTTGTTTTGTTGTTTGTTGTGCGTGTCATCCATTTTGTATAATAATGTAACTTAAAATAATAATTAGTGTATTTTAAGTTTAGAAACACTCTAAATACTTATTTAAGTTAAGTATAATTAATGCTTGGACTCAAATGACTCTATAATCTACGAGTTGAGTAATCTGAATTGTGTACAAACATCGCACAATTAGTTGTTTTATTAATGGCGTCATACGATACCGCTGACCCAACATGCGAGGAAATCCCAAATTTCGCTGTAATTTGTGCGTTTCTTGAGAAATTCGGTGCTCAACTCGGCATAACAAACATCGATTTCCATGAATTACAGGTTATGCTTGAAAATACGCAAGAGGGTAGGTAATGCACTATAACTACATTAAGTTAAGTACTGTATTTATTCGTTTTACAGTTCACAAATATTTGATTGATCTACATTTCACTCTTCTCAAACGCATCAAGAAATCCAATCCGGGCATCGAAAAATGGGAAAAATTCCTAATTCGTATCTGTCACATGTTCAGCAGCAAAGATGCTTGGGAAATAGAACGATTTGGGTACCGAAGAGCGAACTTACAATGCAAAATACGCGTCTTAAAGGTATATTTCTTCAAAAAAAAAATAGTCTAAATCTATTAATAATTATATTGTTTTAGGAATTACTCGAAATGCAGTTTGATTACAACACTAAATTCAAAACTGAGATAAATAAACTGACTGCAGCAGAACTACGTTCACAACCGATTGGTAGAGACGGCTTGGGACGCGCGTATTGGTACCAAAGTGATGAAAACTATCAAATTCGAGTTTATAAAGAAGATCTTGACGAAGAAACTTGGGGCATAGTCGCCAAGTATGTTTTTCGATTCCTCTGCAACCGGCATTTGTGTTTACTTATATTCTGCTTATTATTTTTAGGGATCGTGCGGAGCTAGTGACACTGATCGATTCGTTGACAGAAAACTCAAACAGTCAAAGTGATAATAAAGACGTTAAATCGGTAATGGGCAGTTCTGATTCGAACAGTATTGATAGTGTTGTTGTCGAGAAGGAAGAGAAAGATAAGGAGCCCATCGAATTGAAGGATTTGGAGGTGTGTGTGGGACCAAAAAGCGCTTTGGATGAAAATGATGATATTAAAGACACAGACGAGATAAAAGCGTGTATTATTGAAAACGGGGTAAGTCCTGTTGTGTTATTATCACGTATTTGACTTTGATGTAAACTCCTTATAAAACGGAATATACACATTATTTTTTTAAGTGCTTTGAGTGATATTTTACCCGAATTTATGTCCTTTTCTGATTCCTTTAATATCCTCTTTAAGTTACCAGTCGCGATACCTAGAAATTGTTAAATATTTGAAACATGATTTTCGTTTTTGGCTATATTTTCGAAAAATTCAATCCGAAGGTGTTACTTTTTAGGTTTTTATTTAAATAAATGTTGCATCTACTAATTATGATTCTATAACAATTTTGAATTACGCAACAGTTTGTGAGAAAAATCGAAAAATCAAATGAAATGAAACATGATTTTCGTTTTTGGCTATAATTTCCACAAATTCAATCCGAGGTTGTTAATTTTTGGGTTATTATTTTAACAAAGCTTGAATCTACTAATTATGGTTCTATAACAATTTTGAATTAAGCAACAGGTTTTGAGAAAAATCGAAAAATCAAATATATGAAGAATTTCATGATTCATTTGAAACAGGATTTTCGTTTTTGGCTCTAATTTCCACAAATTGAATCCGAAGTTATTACTTTTTGGGTTTTTATTTGAACAAAGCTTGAATCTACTAATTATGGTTCTATAACAATTTTGAATAAAGCGACAGTTTTTGAAAAAAATCGAAAAATCAAATATATGAAGAATTTGTCAATTCATTTGAAACATGATTTTCGTTTTTTGCTCTAATTTCCACAAATTCAATGCGAGGTTGTTAATTTTTGGGTTATTATTTTAACAAAGGTTGAATCTTCTAATTATGGTTCTACAACAATTTTGAATTAAGCAACAGTTTTTGAAAAAAATCGAAAAATCAAATATATGAAGAATTTCATGATTCATTTGAAACAGGATTTTCGTTTTTGGCTATAATTTCCACAAATTCAATCCGAGGTTGTTAATTTTTGGGTTACTATTTTAACAAAGCTTGAATCTACTAATTATGGTTCTATAACAATTTTGAATTAAGCGACAGTTTTTGAAAAAAATGGAAAAATCAAATATATGAAGAATTTCATGATTCATTTGAAACAGGATTTTCGTTTTGGGCTCTAATTTCCACAAATTCAATCCGAGGTTGTTAATTTTTGGGTCATTATTTTACCAAAGGTTGAATCTTCTAATTATGGTTCTACAACAATTTTGATTTTCACGATATTTTTCGAAAAAAATCAAATCTAATCGTCAGCATTCCACCAACTATTAGAATAATTGCTTTTTTAACATTAATTTAATAATTTAACCACAACTACACGACTTCCTTTTCTCATAAATGCCAGACAGAACCTCATGAGGTGAGTGAGGCCATCGAGGATCCTCCACTGAAAGTTGAAGGCCCCGGGAATGGGCACGACAACAAATGTCCACCACCTAATCTAATTGTGAGCGACGTAATCTACGAAGACGTCATGTATTTCGTGGGAGAGGGCGCTGGCTTCGACTGTCTGATGGGGAATAGCAAAAGCGATGATGAAACACATGTTGTTGACGATAAAAAAGAATCGTAAGTCATTATTATTTGAAAATTAAATTTCAATTAATAATTTTATTCTAGCTTGCCTGAAGATGGTAACCGTGATGATGCCGAAACAAGTAACGATAAAGTGTTCTTTTTCGGTAATAAAAGTACCATTAAAACTTCAAATTTGTTCATTAAAACTGACAATAACGTCGTTAACAATCAAGAAGAAGAAATTTCTTCAACAAAGGAACAGCAGGTGCCTAAAATTGAGGAAGATGTAAAGGAAAGCTGCAAAAATTCGATTGAAAACGATGAGCCGTCAAAAAAAGATGAAGAAGAAGTAGTCGAACCCAAGTGTACTAAAACATTTGCCTACATTTGTGGACAAGAACCAAAGGAAGAAGAGGCAGAAGAGAAATTGGAGCCCAGTAAAAAAGAAGCGGAGCCTAGTGAAAAAGAAGCGGAAGAGGAGGAGCCTAGTGAAAAAGAATCGGAAGAGGTGGAGCCTAGTGAAAAAGAAGCGGAAGAGAAGGACAGTGAAACTGTTTCTCCTGCATCGTCTTCCTCTACGCCATTGGAGGAAAAAGATGAAGAGGATATAGTTGCTACTACAGCTACTGTAGTTGTTGAGGAGGCAAATGAAGATGATGATGAGGAAAGTAATAGAAATGACGAAAATGATCCATTTGGTGATATTGTAGTAAATGATCCATTAGCAGTTGATAATGAGGAGGAGGAGGAAGAAGAAGAAGAAAATGACAAAAAGGATGATGATGATGTTGATGAAGAAGGTGATGATGAAGAAGCGGATGAACTTAGTAACAAAGATGAGGAGGAGTCCATTAAAAATGAGGAAGAAGCGGATGAAGTTTGTAACAAAGATGAGGAAGAGTCTATTAAAAATGAGGAAGAAGCGGATGAAGTTGGTAACAAAGATGAGGAAGAGTCCAGTAAAAATGAGGAAGAAACGGAGAAATGTAAACCACCGCAGCAAACGCAAAGGAGTGTCCGTACATTTTCTATGGATTTTGTTGAGGATGATGAAGAAAAGGAGAAAATTGAAAATAAGAAGAAGAAAGCAGCGAAATCAGTGCCGGTGGTGTCATCGTTACGATCGCTGAGGAAACGAGGTAAATATAAATGCTGATGATTATGACTGTGTTTTTGGTAGTAATTTGGACAAATGTCTTCCGGTTTTGAATTTTTTAGTTGAAGAAACGAGCTTAACCCATAAATTGTTTATTTTTAGGATTAGAACAAGCAGGACAAGGTTCACCTACCGCCAAACCTAACCTTAATGCGTCAAAAAAAGCAGCCCCAATCAAAAAAACTAACAATTCCCCGAAAACTAAGAAACCGATTAAAAAAGCTGAAGTAAAAGTAGTTGAAGTAAGTGAATCATCGTCTAATGAAGAAGATGAAGAAGCAACAGTAAAACCAGTTCCAAAGAAGAAGAGTATTATGAATTCGCGTACGTTTTTAGGTATTTCCACAGAGAATATTATCGATACGGCCGCAGCGACATCGATCCGGCAATCGAGACGATTAGCCCAAATGAAGATCAAGGAAATTAGTGCACCGGCTAGTGTGAATAAGAAGAACGTGGCCGATAATAAGAAACCAGCGCCTACGAAGAAAAGTGGAAGCAATAGTAATAAAGCCACCAGAAAAGTAGTAGAAGAGGACGATGATGCCGAAGATGATGACGATGACAAATCGAAGAATAAGAAGAAGAGTCGTAAAAAGAAGAATCGTCGTAAAACGTTCTTTAATGAAGACCGTCCATGGGCGACTAGTAGTGAATATAGTAGTGATGAGGAGAATGAAGAGGTGGAGGAAGAAGAGGAAGATATCGTGGAGGAAGATTATGAGCCACGTGGAGGTGCGTTAAAGTCGGATCATGAGTTTTCCCCAGAAAGTGCCGATGAGGATGAAGATGGTGAGGATTGGCAACCGGTTAAGAGAGCGCGCACAGCACGTAAAGGTGAGTCGAATGACCATATTAAACTCCTCATTCTAATTTGATTTTGTATATGATAGAAGAAGTAGAAGATGCGGAAGAAGAAGAAGAGGAATGGCCGTGCCAGAAATGCGGTAAATCCGATCATCCTGAGTGGATATTGTTGTGTGACAAATGCGATCTTGGTTGGCATTGTTCCTGTCTGCGACCGGCCCTCTTCCATATACCGGAGGGCGATTGGTTTTGCCCGCCATGTCAGCATGTAAGGAACGCAACTTGATTTCTCAACGTTGATGCTAAATTTAATTTTTCTTAGGTGTTGTTGTTGGAGAATTTGCAACTGAAACTGGTCGAGTACGACAAGAAGCTGAATAAAAAGGAGATTGAGGAACGGCGGAAGGAACGATTAGCGTATGTTGGAATTAGTTTGGAGAATGTGTTGCCCAGCAAAGATGGTGGAAATGAGGATAAGAACAAGAGAAAGAATAATCGGAATCTCATAGGATCGTCATCGGAATCTTCCAGTGAGGATGAGGAGTCTGAGAGTAGCGATGATGATGATGACGACGAGCCAATTTATCAGTTGAGGCAGCGGAGGTAAGAAGTTCTATTTCGAGGAAATGCCGCCTAATTTAATGTCATTTCACTTTTTATTAGGCAAATGCGTAGCTACAAATTCAACGAATACGATGAAATGATCAAATCGGCGATTGGTGACGAATATGAGACGGAAAAAGACAATTCAGGGGCGGGGAATCTGGGCAGAGGCAAAGATATAGCAACGATCGTCAAAGACCAGGAGGAACAAGAGGAGTTAAAGAAGAAACAAGACCCTAAGGAAAATGTTAGTGAAAACGATGAAATAGTTCCAAAGAAGGATGAAGAGGAGCAGAAGGTTGAAGATGGGGAAAAAGAAGAACGAGGGGAGTCACCAAATCGGAAGAGATTAATAAAGAAACGTCGGCACAAACGGAAATTAAATAGTTTGGATTTCCAAAGTACTGATGAAGATGATTATTCCGATGAAGATTTCAAGGGGAATTTGTCGTCGGATGAAGAGGAGGATGAGGAAGTGAGTGCTGTGTCGGAGTCCTCGTCTTCTGATGATGATCGAGTTGGTGGAAGGGGGAGACGAAGAGCGGTGCGCAGATCGACCCGGGCAAAGACGAAACGGCGGCGCTATGATGAAGATTTCGGTGAGTAGTTTTGATTTTAAGTGATATTTTACAATGATCAACATAAATATTTATCTTTTGCAGTTGTTGAGGATAGCGATGAGGACAATTCATCTTCTACGGGAAAAAATCGCCGCAATCAGAAAAGACGAGGTCGAAAATCCTCTTCGGATTATGATGACGATGATAGTGAGGATGATACAAGTAGACGAAGAAGCAGGAAACACAAACGACACAATGACAAACGGAAAAAAAAGAAGAAAAAGAGCAAACATCACAATGACGATGGGGAAGATGAACAAGAACCGCGTAAGAAACGTCCGCGCATCCAGTATGGTGGATTGACCAGTAGCGAAGAAGAAGACAAGTTTATTGGACGAAGAACGCGCGGAAAACGAATGACATATGTGGATCCGTTCGACAGTGATGAAGACGAAGAAGAAAAAGGTCGTGTTGAAGAATTATCGAATCAGAAGAAGAAGGTCAGAACAATTGTTAGTGATGATGACGCAGATGAAGATTTTGTTGTTCCTAATGAAGAAGACGATGACGATGATGAAGACGAGGCTAGTGCGAAAGAAGAAGAAAAAGCAGTGGACGTTCAGAAAAAGAAAGATGATGCGGTGCCTATGAAAGAAGAAGATAAAAAGAATAATGTGATTGTTCCAAAGATTTATATTAAAAAACCAGTGAATATTAATAATAACAATAACAACAGTGATAAAACTAAAGTGACATCATCATCTTCTTCTTCTTCAGGGCCGGTTAGTGTTACGAATAAAAATAGTAGTGTGATGAGTAAAAAAGAAGACGAAATAAAAATCATTCCAATGGTGAAGAAAGTTAGTGATGAAGTGAGTAAAAAAGAAGAGGAGGAAAATAGAATGAAGAAATTGATGGAGGAAACTGCGAGACGGAAACTGGAGACGATTGAGAAGGCGTGCAAAGAGATTTTGGTTGGAGAAAAGGAGAAAGGTCGTGCGGTTGGTAATACCGATGAAGAATCGACAGCTAAAGTAAAGAAGAACCAGGATCTGTCTTGGATGAAGAATTTGCCGGATTGTGTTAAAGTGACTCGAGTTAGTGCACCAATGAAACCGACGGCGCCATCGAAAACTGTGGATGTTGGAGATAGCGTGAAGATGAGGATGATGTTGGAGGAGGTGCGCAGAAAACAGGAAAAGGAGGCGAAAGTGAAGTGAGTCATTTTTATTTTTTTGTTACATTAATACAGTGGCATACATTTTGGGGCTTGTTGAATGTTGTATGATGCTGGGAGTGCTGGAGTTTTATTTTGGAAACTAATTGTCCTATTGTAATCATTTTAGGCTCAATAGATGGGGAAAATAATTGTCTAAGTGAACTTATTCTAGTCAGTTTGTCGAAATTTAGAAAATATTTGAGAAAATTTGTATTTTAAGTTGTGATTGAAAGTGAGAGCGACGTCGGACAGCTTTGGAGTTGTATTTTGGAAACTAATTATCCTATTGTAATTATTTTAGGCTCAATAGATGGGGAAAATAATTGTCTAAGTGAACTTATTTTAGTCAGTTTGTCGAAATTTAGAAAATATTTGAGAAAATTTGTATTTTAAGTTGTGATTGAAAGTGAGAGCGACGTCGGACAGCTTTGGAGTTGTATTTTGGAAACTAATTATCCTATTGTAATTATTTTAGGCTCAATAGATGGGGAAAATAATTGTCTAAGTGAACTTATTTTAGTCAGTTTGTCGAAATTTAGAAAATATTTGAGAAAATTTGTATTTTAAGTTGTGATTGAAAGTGAGAGCGACGTCGGACAGCTTTGGAGTTGTATTTTGGAAACTAATTATCCTATTGTAATTATTTTAGGCTCAATAGATGGGGAAAATAATTGTCTAAGTGAACTTATTCTAGTCAGTTTGTCGAAATTTGCAGAATATTTGAGAAAATTTAAGAAATCTGCATGTAAAGTCGTGAATGGAAGTGAGACTGACGAAGGACAGCTTTGGAGTTGTATTTTGGAAACTAATTATCCTATTGTAATTATTTTAGGCTCAATAGATGGGGAAAATAATTGTCTAAGTGAACTTATTTTAGTCAGTTTGTCGAAATTTAGAAAATATTTGAGAAAATTTGTATTTTAAGTTGTGATTGAAAGTGAGAGCGACGTCGGACAGCTTTGGAGTTGTATTTTGGAAACTAATTATCCTATTGTAATTATTTTAGGCTCAATAGATGGGGAAAATAATTGTCTAAGTGAACTTATTCTAGTCAGTTTGTCGAAATTTGCAGAATATTTGAGAAAATTTAAGAAATCTGCATGTAAAGTCGTGAATGGAAGTGAGACTGACGAAGGACAGCTTTGGAGTTGTATTTTGGAAATTAATTATCCTATTGTAATTATTTTACGCTCAATAGGTGGGGAAAATAATTGTCTAAGTGAACTTATTCTAGACAGTTTGTCGAAATTTAGAAGATATTTGAGAAAATTTGTACTTTAAGTCGTGATTGGAAGTGAGAGCGACGAAGGACAGCTTTGGAGTTGTATTTTGGAAACTAATTATCCTATTGTAATTATTTTAGGCTCAATAGATGGGGAAAATAATTGTCTAAGTGAACTTATTCTAGTCAGTTTGTCGAAATTTGCAGAATATTTGAGAAAATTTAAGAAATCTGCATGTAAAGTCGTGAATGGAAGTGAGACTGACGAAGGACAGCTTTGGAGTTGTATTTTGGAAACTAATTATCCTATTGTAATTATTTTAGGCTCAATAGGTGGGGAAAATAATTGTCTAAGTGAACTTATTCTAGACAGTTTGTCGAAATTTAGAAGATATTTGAGAAAATTTGTACTTTAAGTCGTGATTGGAAGTGAGAGCGACGAAGGACAGCTTTGGAGTTGTATTTTGGAAACTAATTATCCTATTGTAATTATTTTAGGCTCAATAGGTGGGGAAAATAATTGTCTAAGTGAACTTATTCTAGACAGTTTGTCGAAATTTAGAAGATATTTGAGAAAATTTGTACTTTAAGTCGTGATTGGAAGTGAGAGCGACGAAGGACAGCTTTGGAGTTGTATTTTGGAAACTAATTATCCTATTGTAATTATTTTAGGCTCAATAGGTGGGGAAAATAATTGTCTAAGTGAACTTATTCTAGACAGTTTGTCGAAATTTAGAAGATATTTGAGAAAATTTGTACTTTAAGTCGTGATTGGAAGTGAGAGCGACGAAGGACAGCTTTGGAGTTGTATTTTGGAAACTAATTATCCTATTGTAATTATTTTAGGCTCAATAGATGGGGAAAATAATTGTCTAAGTGAACTTATTCTAGTCAGTTTGTCGAAATTTGCAGAATATTTGAGAAAATTTAAGAAATCTGCATGTAAAGTCGTGAATGGAAGTGAGACTGACGAAGGACAGCTTTGGAGTTGTATTTTGGAAACTAATTATCCTATTGTAATTATTTTAGGCTCAATAGGTGGGGAAAATAATTGTCTAAGTGAACTTATTCTAGACAGTTTGTCGAAATTTAGAAGATATTTGAGAAAATTTGTACTTTAAGTCGTGATTGGAAGTGAGAGCGACGAAGGACAGCTTTGGAGTTGTATTTTGGAAACTAATTATCCTATTGTAATTATTTTAGGCTCAATAGGTGGGGAAAATAATTGTCTAAGTGAACTTATTCTAGACAGTTTGTCGAAATTTAGAAGATATTTGAGAAAATTTGTACTTTAAGTCGTGATTGGAAGTGAGAGCGACGAAGGACAGCTTTGGAGTTGTATTTTGGAAACTAATTATCCTATTGTAATTATTTTAGGCTCAATAGATGGGGAAAATAATTGTCTAAGTGAACTTATTCTAGTCAGTTTGTCGAAATTTGCAGAATATTTGAGAAATTTGCATGTTAAGTCGTGAATGCAAGCAAGATCGACAAGGGCAGCTTTGGAGTTATATTTTGGAAACTAATCATCCTTTTGTCATTATTTTTGTCTCATTCTTTAGGGAAAATAATGCTCTAAAAGAACTTATTTTTGTTAAGTTTTTGTTTTTAGGGTGGTTTTTGAGAAAATGTGAAAGTTGAACATGATTATGATTTCAAGAAAATGTAAATTCATTAATTTGACAGGGAATTGTTGGCGAATAAACCGGAATTAAATCTGGTACGACTGCCGAGTGCGTCTACAACAACTGCATCTGTTCCACAACAATCAAAACCAGCAACAAATCCTTCACCTTCAGTAGTGGGTCATTTCTCTTCACTGATTAAGCATATGGATAACAAGAAGAAATCCATGAGAAAGAGTGAAGATGAAGATGACGAAGTAGAGGATGAAGATGATTTATCCGAGCCACCTGGGATTTCGTTGATGCCGATGTTTGATAGAATGAAGGCACGTAATCAACAGCAACCACCGAAAGTGGTTAAAAACAATATGATCAATCGGAAAAGTAAGGTTGAATCTTACTTACGTGTTGGAGAAAAGAAACATGTTGCCTATGCTATTTTACAGGTGCTCCCAACATCACTGATGAAAGTAAACGGGTAAAAACGCATAGTATTGAGATCGCAGCACCGCCACAGCCGTTTGCACACGCTGAACCTCAACCAACACCCTCTGTTATTACTAGGATGTTAGTACCGCAACAGGTAGGCATTTCAGTTGTTAAATTTTATTTCAGAAGTTCTCGAGACGAAAATTTTGAAGATAACTGAGAATACAAGGTATCGTGACTTACAATAGTGATAGCGATGAAGCACAGCTTTCGAGTTGTATTTTCAAAATTATTGATCCTAGAGTGATCATTTTAGGCTCATTCATTTGAAAAAACAATTATCTAGAAGACCTTATTCTAGTAAAATTTTCGAAAGTGTTATGGTTTTTAGGACAAATGCATTAAATACAAAGTATAGTGTCTTGCTATGTAAAAAGCGATGAACCACAGCTTTTCAATCGTATTTCGAAAATTACTCATCCCATGGCGATCGTTTTGGGGTCATTCGCTTGGAAAACCAATTATCTAGAAGACCTCATTCTAGTAAAATTTTCGAAATGTTTATGGTTTTTAAGATATTTCAGAAAACATGAGGTATAGTGTCTTGTTATGGTGAAAAAGATGATGCACAGCTATTGAGTTCTATTTCCGAAATTACTCATCTTGAGGCGATCTTTTTAGGTTAGTTAGTTGGAGTGAACAATAATTTACATGCAGATGCTCATTATTTTAAATAAAATTGAGAAAATAGCCAATAAAATCGTATATGAACCATACCAATAAATCTCGCATCTTCCAGGATATATTTCTTTATTATTTTACTTATAGCCAACAACATCACCTAGCAACAACAAAACTAACAGTAGAACAGAAACTAGTACCTCCTCCAAACCGGAACCACCACAACAACCGCCTCCATCGGCAGTTGTGGGCACGATCCGACCGAAACAATTCGCCACAATGCCCAAGGACGACGAAGAAGAAGAGGTACAACCTAAAGTTAAAACAGCTCCATCTGTTGTTCGACGTTTCGAATCACATAATCCCCGCCTCCAACGTCCTCTACCTCCTCCACCACCACAATCACAAGTAGCGACTGCGCAATATCCACATCCACCTCCACATCCTTACTATCCCGCGCACTACTATCATCGCCCGCCACCTTTTCCACCCCCTATTGCTACTAATAAAGTCGCACCATCGCCACCTCCCGTCCCCAGCAACCCCCTTCCCGTTCCTGGCAACCCCCTTCCCTCAAATTACTATGGCAACGAGATTGTTTATGATGAGGGCCAAAGTAGTGGAGGAAATGTTCGAGTTGAAGAGCAAGAAAGTGGGACAGGTCAAGATGGGGAAGTTGAGGGGGATGAGGAGGGTGGCGGGGAGTTTGGAGGGTTAGTGTCGTATTTTTCGAGTCAGAGGGAGGATGAGGATGGGGCAATTTGAAAATTTGATATAATTTTAGAAAGTGTAAATATTAATTTTAGATATAAATATAAAACAATTTTTTTGATACTATTTATTTAAAAATGAGAGAAAAATAAATTTATTATTATGATTTATTATGAGGTAATTTTTAGTAATTAGTAAAGAAATATACTTATTGTGCAAATAAATTGAATTAATGAACGTATTGTGTATTATTTCGGAAGTTGATGTGTTTTGCGTGTATAGGTACGTACACAAATAAATTAAATATGTAATTTTGTAGCATTTATTTCAATTTAAAAGTTTAAAGAACTTGTATAAGCATATTTGATCAAAACACAAAAATAATTAATATTTCTCAGCAATAACAGTTAAATGCCTATCAACTTCCTGCTCAGTCAACTTCCTGAACACCGGTTGATCCTTTGAAACGACCCCAACCTCAATTTCCGTTGGTTTAAAATCCACCGATAGAACACTACTTAAGCAACTGATAGCTAATTGAATCGCATCATCGGAATTTAGGTCTTTCTTCTTCTTCAGCTTCTTCTCCAAATAACTATTAGCTTCAGTTTGCTTCGCTCCAACGCTAACCCCACGGTAGCCACAAAAATAACCTGCCGGATCAGCCTTATACACACAGGGGCCAATATCTTCGTCATACCCAATTAATACCATAGAACAACCTAATGGACGCATTTCAGCATTTTGCGTATATACTTGTGAAATATCCGCTACGCGTCTACATAGGGCATCGATAGGCATGTCGTAGTTGTTCTTATATTTAAATTGAGCGGCTTCATAACGCGCTCGTTGCACTTGGGACTTACTATCAGCAATCATACCAGTCATTACACATCCTACATTATCTGTTAATTGGAATAGATGTGTAATGGTGTTTGAATCGATTAATTTGTCGGGTATCTTCTTCTGTGTGACACAAACTGCGGTATCATCGCCTTTAACCGCTACTGAAGTCAACCCTGCTTGGTTAATGGCTTTAAAAGCATATTCCACTTGATATAAACGACCCTCGGGCGAGAATATTGTTATATGACGATCGAAACCTGCACTACTTCCACGAGACATGTTTATAATTTAAAATAAAGCACGAAATTCGTAGTTTTAGTTTGACGATTAGTTTCTACGAGGATGAGTTCTTGTTTTTATACAACAAAATATGCTTGTCATACCGCACCGTAAGACACTATTGACATTACCAATAACTCACTAATGTGACATGATCACCTACCACTCACCTCACTTGCTTTTTTTACGAAAGCAGAAAATTGAACAACGCCTATTAATAATAATTTGGATTTTAGCATTTTAGCTATTAAATGTCTTATTTCGTTAAGCTAAATAGAGTCCAGGGCTGGCAGATTGTACAATTCCGATGATTTTAAAAAATTAATTAAATATTTGTCGTAAGTTATGATGGATGGGACGTCAAGATCCTACAAAAAAAAGAAGACAAGTCCTATCCAGTGTCCACGTCAAATGTCAACAATAAATTAGTGAAATCAGCTGTATATTTATTACAAAACGAAAATAATGAAACTTTGATCTCAAATTACAATTTCACACGTAGTAACCAAATATATCAGAACGAAATTATGAATTCAGAAGAGAACCGTTTACGTACTTTCAATCAATGGCCATTAAACGCTCCAGTATCCCCACAGAAAATAGCGAAAGCTGGATTCTTCGCTACAAAACAGTCTGCTACTGAAGCCCAATGTTTCGCATGTCATGTCAAGATAAGTACATGGAACTACGGTGACCAAGTGATGTTAAGACATCGGCTACTGAGCCCTCAGTGTGCATTTGTGCTGAATCCCGTAGAATCTCGTAATATTCCTATAAATGATTGTGACTACGAAAGTGAACAAGTGCGGTTAAATTCATTCGTAAATTGGCCTGTGACTGAAATTGTATCACCAGCAAGGCTTGCACGAGCTGGTTTCTATTATTTAAAACAAGGTGATAATACTAAATGCGCGTATTGTAAGGGCATAGTGCGTGCATGGGAACCTGGAGACGATCCGGATACGGAACATGAAAAACATTTCCCTCAATGCCCTTTTGTAATAAATGTAATACGCCCAAGACTAGTAACGAACGTAACTAATACTTCTAATGTTAGTTTAGTGAATGATATTGACGGTAATAATAGTCTAGATGAATTGGGGGTACAAAAACACCGCGGGCCTAAACGGTCGAATTTCGGTACATTTGAAATGCGTATACGTTCATTTACTTCGTGGCCAACAGAGCTGATTCAGACCCCCGAAGCTTTAGCGCATGCCGGATTCTATTACGAAGGAATGGGAGATCAAGTGCGTTGTTTCCATTGCGATGGAGGCCTAAACCATTGGGATCCACACGATGATCCGTGGACGGAACACGCGCGATGGTTTCCTAATTGTGCGTTTGTGAAATTGGTTAAAGGACAAGAATTCGTCGCTGCATGCGCAGTGGAGTCCCAAGTTGTCAATAATAGTGCGTCAATAGTTGATAAAACTCGCGCGGAATTACGTCATGCAATATCTGAACAGGATATACAAACACACTTAAATAGTCCCGCAGCTATTACAGCCCTAAATATCGGTATAAACGTGGAACGCGTTAAAAAGGCGATTAGATACAAATTAATTCGAACGGGTAGTTCGTATCATGAAGCGGATGCGTTAGTGGAGGCCGCCCTTAACTTACAATTAGACGAAGATGACAATTTTGACAACATTAGTAGTGGTGAAAGTATACTGAATAATCCTAGTAGGCTGTTAGTAAATAAAAATATCCAAGATTGCCTTGGTGGAAGAGCATCGTCTTCTTCTTCGTCGTCTAGTGTTGGGATAGTGGTAAATGATGCGCTCTCACCATCAATTCTTAAATCGCAAAAAGAAGATGAGGAAGATGATGATGATGACAAGTCGTCTGTTTCGTTAGAAGAAGAAAATAGACAACTAAAGGAGGCAAGGATGTGTAAAATATGCATGGATGGTGAATTAGGTATTGTTTTCTTGCCGTGTGGGCATTTGGCGACATGCGTGAATTGCGCTCCAAATTTAGAACATTGTCCTGTATGCCGATCTGAAATTAAAGCCACCGTACGAACGTTTCTCTCTTAATATTAAAACAAATTTTTTGTGTATATTAATTAATAATAATAGAAATAAAATTATTTTTTTCAAAAAATATCACTTTCTATGATTTTTCCCAAAATCCAAGATAAGAATGATATCTCGTAAAGCTATACTGAAATATTTGCACAAAACAAGGGGGTATGTTTTGTGAAATATTTGTTGAAGAAAAAGTAGCTTGACGTAATATGATCACTTGCCACCGTCTGCCACTCATCTCACTTTTTATTTTCGTTGCAGAAAGAAACACCAAATATGGCCGAATGCTTAATGAAGCAAGTGGCAAAAAGAAAAGAAGAAGAAAGAAACACAAACTGTCAAAATGATCATAAAACATTTTCAGGTTAAGTTAAATGTAAAAGGAAGTAGAATCATTCATAATTTTTAATTGTAAACATAACCAGTAAAAACAAATATATATGACTCATATTTACGATCTAAATACAATTAAACACTAATTACAATTAATTCTATACCTAATTATGGCTAAAAACCAACTTGCAAGTAATTTAAATCGTTATGAGCCTCAGCAACGGCTCAAACATCTAATCAAATACAGTGATTCTGTTGAAATCGATCCTCATGTACCACCAAAACGGTTTGTATCAACTATAACGGGATCTGTCTATCTATTTCAAACTACTTTTTTAGATATTATCGCTCCGGACTGGAGATGTTACGTATGGCTAATGTCTATCACAATGAAGGCAATTTAGAAAATGCCTATTGCCTGTATCTTAAGTTTATGACGTTATTTTTGGAGAAAATCCGACAGCATCCCGATTTTAATACAGTCCCGGCTAGTGATAAAGCATTATACCAATCGAAACTACGTGAAATCTTACCAAAAGCCGAGAAATTAAAAGTTGAACTATTAGAAAAGTACAGGAAAGAATATGATATTTATTCGGCACACCTAGTAAGTCTATGTGCATTATTCAAATACATTGTATGTGTTATTGTTATTGTTGTATGTTAGAAAAAGCTCGAAGGAGAACAGCGGAAAAAGAAGGCTGCAACAGCCTCGAACGTAACTAATAAGAGCAGTCCAAAGAAAGAGCCGGTATTTGTCACAGCAAACCTACCAAATTCCATAGACAATGTAATGTATCCCGATCCAAATCTCTCTAGCAACAGTTTACTGCCTTCAGCGCCCCCACAAACGTCAGTAACTGATAGGTAAGTTGAATGACATTTATGTACTTAATAAATGTCATATTCTAGTGATCCCAACGTTGCCGTCTTACCAATAGTGCCCTCTGTGGATCGCACCAATAAGCCTAGTGACATTTTCGTGGATAATCTCGATAAAGACAGATTGCGCGATGTCATTGTCCCGATGAAACTCATGGTGTTGTTTGAAAACATGGCACGGTCGAATACAAATCGAAACATAGAGACTTGCGGTATTTTAGCCGGCAAATTGGTAATTAGACTCGAAGAACCAACAGTCTATTAGAATTGGGTCCTTCGAGGCCAATAATTGTAACATTGCACTTCCGGTAAACCAATAGATTTTTGGTTCTTTAAAGGGAACTTTAATACAACATTAACAGCGTTGGGAATTTGGCTCGAAGGACCAAAAATTTGTTTGTTTTCTCTAGGAAAGGAACGAGTTGATTGTGACTCATATGATTCTGCCGAAACAGAAGGGAACGTCCGACTCGTGTGCCACAATGAACGAGGAGGAGATATTCGATTATCAAGACCAGCATAATTTGATCACTATCGGTTGGATACATGTATGATACAATTATAATTTATTTAAACTGATTAATCAATGATATTTTACCATATTTCCAGACTCATCCGACTCAAACTGCATTTCTATCGAGTGTAGATCTTCATACACATTGTCCCTATCAATTGTTAATGCCCGAAGCGATAGCGATCGTGTGTTCGCCGAAATATCGCGAGTAAGATAACTAAGACTCTAAAGGACGAAATATTAACGCAATATTTGGTCTTTTGAGGCAATTTTTTATTTGTTAAATAAAATTAAGACCTTCGAGCTGAAATATTTGTTTGCAGGACGGGATTCTTCAATTTAACACCAAATTATGGCCTTCAGTACATTGCAAATTGTCGTCAAACTGGGTTCCATCCGCACCCTAGTGAACCGCCATTATTTAAAGTTGCTGAACACGTTCGAACGAGCAGTTCAGTTACCCTGGAAGTTCTAGATTTACGTTAAAAGCTGTAGCTTTTAAAAATTGATGTATTATTATTTATATTGAAGCTTTTTTAATTAGTAATTTATTTATATTGTGCTTTATCTATATTTACAAATTTAGCTAATAAACCAAATCAAATCCTTGCGTCTTTTAATGCTTTATGTTTGTCACCCTGTATAATATCACAAACGAACGAAAAATATTTTGACAGTTCTCACAGCCCATAGAGGAATATATCGCTTAAACCGTATGCGCAACGAAATAAAGGGAGATAGAGAAACGGCCATTTTGATGTAGTGTTGTTGCCAAGTTATTTCATTGCCTTCTAATTTTTATACTATTAACAAATTTTGAATGAATTGTATTACAGATTTTTCGGACGAGCGTAATAGCATGTGATCTCACGCGAACGAGCAGTTCAGTTACCCTGGAAGTTCTAGATTTACGTTAAAAGCTGTAGCTTTTAAAAATTGATGTATTATTATTTATATTGAAGCTTTTTTAATTAGTAATTTATTTATATTGTGCTTTATCTATATTTACAAATTTAGCTAATAAACCAAATCAAATCCTTGCGTCTTTTAATGCTTTTTGTTTGTCACCCTGTATAATATCACAAAAGCTACGAAAAATATTTTGACAGTTCTAACAGCCCATAGAGGAATATATCGCTTAAAACCGCATGCGCAACGAAATAAAGGGAGATAGAGAAACGGCCATTTTGATGTAGTATTGTTGCCAAGTTATTTCATTGCCTTCTAATTTTTATACCATTAACAAATTTTGAATGAATTGTATTACAGATTTTTCGGACGAGCGTAATAGCATGTGATCTCACGCGAACGAGCAGTTCAGTTACCCTGGAAGTTCTAGATTTACGTTAAAAGCTGTAGCTTTTAAAAATTGATGTATCATTATTCATATTGAAGCTTTTTAATTAGTAATTTATTTATATTGTGCTTTATCTATATTTACAAATTTAGCTAATAAACCAAATCAAATCCTTGAGTCTTTTAATGCTTTGTCACCCTGTATAATATCACAAACGAACGAAAAATATTTTGACAGTTCTCACAGCCCATAGAGAAATATATCGCTTAAAACCGTATGCGCAACGAAATAAAGGGAGATAGAGAAACGGCCCTTTTGATGTAGTATTGTTGCCAAGTTATTTCATTGCCTTCTAATTTTTATACTATCAACAAATTTTGAATAAATTGTATTACAGATTTTTAGGACGAGCGTATTAGCATGTGATCTCACGTGCCTTTATTATCAATGTCCTAATGATATTATAAACTACTATATAATTTTGATGATTTCTATCAAAGCCCTAATTTTATCAGGTTAAAACTGGCTCACCCTGTACTGTATATATAGGTAATCATAATAATTGATGTTTTTAAATAGGTATAGGTACTGAGATAGTGTACCTACTTAATGAAATATGATTCTAATAAGTCCCTCATTGATTAGTATTAAGTGAATTTTTTATTACTGTAGGAGGTACCTACATTTGGTTAGCATGAGAAATACCGAAGTACCTACCTACCTATATTTAATTTATCTTATTTTCAGTTGGTTTAAAATCCCTAATATAATGTGCAACAAGTATTTAAATCTCCGTTATAATTATTGTTATAATCTCTTATCTTTTGATTGTTTTCCCTAATAATAAAACAAGTTTCATTATCATTTCTATTCTTTGTGATAAAAATAAATAAGAAATAGGTCTTGTCTTACCTTCACAACAGTAGTATCTATATAGTGATAAATTATTTTGATTTTAATATTATTTCGTGTTTAAATTGTGAACAAATATGTTTGAAATGATTTTAAAAATATGGATTTTATCAACGACTATCTGCGTATTCGGTAAGTGACGTTTAATATATACAGGGTATCCAGAGTACGTCGTCACTATATCTGTTTGCCAGGGAGGGACTAGTTTTCTTATACAATATTGTCAATTTTTTTAAAAGTACAATGAAAGCAGAAAAGTATAATTATTTTTAAATAGCTCCGACGAAAAAGTTCTCTCGGTATTATTTCTCGTCTACTACCATCAATTGGCTTTAATAAATAAATTTATTAATTTTGTATATTATTTTTATTATTCATTTATCATTTGGCTGTTTTAAGGTGAAGGTTAATTTAGTTAAAATATCCGAGAATGAATTTCAATTATTTATAAAATACTTATAGGTATACAGTGTGTCTTTCTTTACTGCATATTATTTTTATAGCCCAAACAACACAAGACTCTCATCCAATACAACAGACAAACACCACAACTCCTTTATTTAAAGTACCAGAGGAACTTCCATCAAATGCCACAAAATGTTTGGAAAATAATTTTAATAAATGCCTAGAAGTCCTAAAAACACAAAACGTCACAACAACCACTGCGTCATTAAAATCCATAAACGCGACAGCGTTGCCCGATTTACGAAAAAGTAACAAAACTACAACATTAGCAACAATCGATCAAAATGACGCTGTTGTAATAACTCCGTCATCCAAATCCGTAACAGACACAGAGGTGTCAGATTTGCGAAAAAGTAACAAAACAGCCAATTTAGAAGCAGAGCAGGCAGCAATAGAAGCACTTAAAGATCCAAATGACGCTGTTGGAGTTAATACTGACACAGAATTGATTGAGGATAATATAAATAAGACTGAAGATGTTTTAAGGAACGGCAAAAATTATAAATTAGAGCCTGGTGTACCGTTGATTCAAGGCCAATTAGCTGCAATCTTAGCTGGAGTATTTGTTCTTATTTCAGCTCTAGCTTACGTTGCTTTGTTGAGTTGGCGTCGATATTTAGAGTAAGTTAAATGTAACGTAAATAATATTTACCTAAAAATTTCCTGTATTTTTTTAAGGCACCGATATGGCAACAGGGAAATGTTGGTAAACGAAGAAGATTTTGACAACGTCAATGCAAATGATTTGAGATATTTTTCGGTGAGTAAATAGTTATCGGACGTACCTCGTAATTTTAATAAATTTAATTAATTGCCCACTTAATTATTCTATATTTTTTAATTGCAGATTTAACTACCTGAAAATAAAAGTATCATGTTAAAAAATAATTATTAAAGAGCCAATTATAGAATACGTAGTAATTAAATAAAGTAGACAATGTATTATTAGCTGAGTAGTACCAAAAAAATATTTAATTAATATGTTTTAATAAAATGTAATTATTTTTTGTAATATATTTGAAATCTGTGATATTATTTACATATTTATTATTTTACTTTCGTCCCGAAATAATTTGCATGTACAATACAATACCGAAACGGCACAAATGTACTAAACAAAATACGTATAAATATAAACAGAGTATAAGAAATCATTATTTTACCATATAAATACTAATGTGATATTCATAAACTAGTTTTTAAATATTTTGATGATAGAGAAAGTTTCAATTAGGTCCGTCGATAAGCCCAACAAAGAAAATATTTTGAATATGTAATGTACAGTGTTTATTTGAAAACACATTTCCTATATGTTGAATAATATAATATAATTTTATTATAGTCGATTTGACAGCAGGAATTGTAAATAATATTTTAAACCTTCATCGATATCAATGATTTAGCGCAATGATTATTACGTGTATTATTGAATGGAGTTAAATAATATAAGCTGCTAGGGGGGGAGTTTTAAAATTGACTCGCTGTACGGAAAATATACAAAAGTGATCAATAGTTGCATTCTGTCGGTAGTCGCCATCCACCCACAAAAGAAGAAGACGAGAAATCGACAGATGACTGTTAATGTCAAGAAAACATGACTCATGTTTGTTTATTGATTGTGTTTATACATTAAAACAGAATAATGGATGTTTTTAATAAATTTTATTCACAAGTAACAAATTCTGTAAGTAGTACTGTTTCACAATTATCCGGAGTATTACCAGGTAATCCTGTAACGCGCGAATTCGATTCTTTGACGCATATTGCTTCAGCTGGTCCTGGTTTGCTATGGAAAGTATACAAGGGCTCCAATAGAACCACTAAAAACGAAGCGGCTGTCTTCGTTTTCGAAAAACGACAACTTGAACGGTTAGTTTATTTTATATTATTCCGTAAATATAACTAATTCAAATAAAATGTATTTTAGTTATAATAAAAATGACCGTGACATAATTCTGGAGTCACTTAGGCGCGGGGTGCAACAATTGACAAAAATACGTCATCCACAAATATTGACGGTACAACACCCTCTAGAGGAGAGTAGAGAAAGTTTGGCGTTTGCTACGGAATCGATATTTGCCAGTCTGGCGAATGTACTGGGTGAAACGCATAATATGCCACAACCAAGTAATATTAGCGATTATAAATTTTACGATATCGAAATTAAATATGGGTTATTACAACTTGCTGAGGGTCTCGCTTTTTTACATAACGACGTCAAAATGATTCACAGAAATATATGCCCGGAAAGTGTTATAGTGAATTCAAGTGGTGTATGGAAGATATTCGGCTTGGATTTTTGTGCTTTAACCACTACTAAAATATACGAATACAACCCTGTATTACCAAACGTATGTCAACCGAATCTCAACTACTTAGCGCCAGAGGGCGGTAGTAATGCGTCTACAACAAATCCAGCATTGCCATGTGATTTGTTTTCCTTGGGTATGTTGATTTACGCATTGTATTCAACTGATAGGCAACCTTTAATGCCTGTACGCGATTTGCAACAATTCCGTCAGCGAAAATTACAGAGTTTAAGCGTAAACCGATTGCAATGCATTCCTGGAGAGTTGCGGGATTTTGTGAAGTTGTTATTGGATGTACGACCGGATTTGCGACCGGATGCACATCAATTTATTAAGGTAGAAATGCGTATCTGAAAGTAGTTTGCAATTTTACCGATACAAAGTTGCCAAATTGTGTGGTATTGTTAAAATACACTTTAAATTAATAAATTTCAGATGCCGTTTTTCGACGATATCGGTGTTAAAACATTAACGTACTTGGATTCGTTATTACAGTGGGACAATATACAAAAATCACATTTCTACAAAGGCCTACCGGCAGCTTTAGCAAAGCTGCCACATCGCGTTAAACTGCGACGTGTTCTCACATGTTTGACACGAGATTTAGCACAACTAGTTATGGTACCCTTCATCTTGCCTAGTATTTTTGATATAGCGAAGAATTGTGAGGCTGCAGAATATTGCGAATATGTGTTGCCCCATTTGAGACCGTTGATGAAGATCGTAGACCCTATTCAGGTGAGTGGACTGAATTTGACATAAGTTATGTCAAATTTGACATTTAACTAACATTTCTTTATTGTAGGTGTTATTAATTATGCTTCAAAACATGGAGTTGCTTCTGAAACTAACTCCAGCCCACGATATCCAACAGCACGTATTGCCAATGTTGTACAGAGGCCTCGATTCGGATTCCGTACAAATACACGAGTTGTGTTTGACAGTGTTGCCGACATTCGCTGGTTTACTTGATCATAGTAATGTGAAAAACAGTTTTTTGCCTCGAATTAAGCGGTTATGCTTATCAACGTCAAGTTTAAGTGTACGCGTTAATTGCTTATTGTGTATCGGGAAGTTGTTGGAGCATTTAGATAAATGGTTAGTTCTGGATGAGATTTTGTCGTTCCTACCGCAAATACCGTCGCGGGAGCCCGCGGTACTTATGGGAATCATCGGTATCTACAAAATAGCTTTGACACATAAAAAACTTGGAATTACCAAGGAAATTATCGCCTCACGCGTTCTGCCATTCCTAATACCGCTGTGTATAGAAAACAGTCTTACTATTTCTCAATTCAACACTATAACCTCACTTATTAAAGAAATGTTTAATAATATTGAGATGGAACATCGACAGAAGTTGGAGCAATTGAATTCAGTGAAAGACGAACAGAAAACACTCGTGTCCAGCATGAATACATCATTTGACGTTGAGAAAACGTCAAATGTCAGTGATTGGGTTGTTTCTTCGAATGATACACGCGTCAACAAAGGCCAAAGTGACAGTTTGTCGTCAAACGTCGATATGTTGACACCGCAAGTTTCAAATCTTACTATTTCACGTCCGCAAATGTCAAATACCAATAATTTCCCCACACAACTGTCAAATATTAATAGTTCACGCCTAGACGTGTCAAATGTTAATAATTCACTGTCAAATAATTTTCCAAAAACTACTAGTTATATGATGCCAAACGCCAGTAATTTAATGTCAAATGACAACTTTCCACAACTGTCAAACATGCCTAGTTTACCACCACCACAGATGTCAAATATAAGTAGTTTGACATCTCAGGCTAACTGGGCTTCACCACTACCTAAAAATCAAACGTCATTGGATAATCTGCTTATGTCAAATATAAATAGCCATAGATCTGTCAATTCTCAAATGTCCATGAATCAAATGAAGTTAATGCAGCCGCAGAACGTTAACAACAATAGAATGACGCCATCTTCGAATAATGCATGCCCCAATAAACTATCTAACGACGAAATAATGGATTTATTAAGTTAATGTTGTAAATAAATGACTAAATAAAATATATAATTTATTTCAACAAATTTATTTTAAATATCAACACCCAAACTAAATAATTTATTATTTGTTCTACATTTTTTTTTGTTTTTATTAACTAATAGAAGTTTATTTGCTGCTTTTCTTGACAATTAATGGTCCTACATTATCGCCGGTCTCGCTGTTATGGGCGCCATGGGATCCGTCACAATACGGCCACTGTAAAAAATATTACGCTTAGAAGAACATCACTAACGTGGTTTGTTTACATACGTTTTTACTTCGCCAGCATCTACATAAGACAGCTTTCTCGCTAATATCCTCAATATCAATCGTATCTACGACTTTCGGGCTATCTTTTAGTATCTTATGGTTGACCAGCGAAGCTGATTTGGCTCTAGGACAAAATGCTTTATATGACACGTATACGGATCCAGCAACAATCGCAGTTGGCGGAATAAGCGATAACCAATCCCGAACTAGAATAAAGGGTTGCATAACAACGATTCTGCTTTGTATATAAAGTTGCATAATCCCTGTCAAATTGCTAATATCTGATAAGAAAATAACCACGTTTTTTTTATTATTATTACTATAACATTTTAGATTATGCATGACGATAGTTAGAATCGAATAATTAAGATTGATTAAAAGGTGTTATTGACTTACAACTTAGTTTAAACCATCCTCCAAGGCTGTCTGGGATCGGTAATCCTGCCAAATAATCTGGAACAGCCACTTTTACTAAATGCGCTAGCGGTTTCATTATAACTGTTATATAATATTAATAATATCACTATATTTTATGGCTATTAAATATATTTTTTGGCAAAAATGCAAATTGTTATTACAAAATAATATTATATTAAAATCCACCACTCAAACAAAAAATATACACAAGTATTATTATCTGTCAGTCATCATCCAGTGTTGCCAGTTGCCGTATCATATGTCATATATTTTATGCATTTATGGTACTATTATTTTAATATTTACCTAATCAGATTCCGTAGTTAAATATTGTGTTAAACTGTACATTAATTAATATTCCTTAAAACTGTATAGATAAAATTTATTGATTAAAACAGATAATTAAATATCTCAACAACCGGATTCATCCGATGATTTAATTCGTAAGAAATCGTAATGCTATTTCTGGTATTATGATTTTTTTTTATTTATCTGCCATCTGACTCTAGTGAGTCATTTTTATTTCTTTTATTTAAGATATCAGGATGTTTTAAAATGAGATAACACAAAGAAATATGTTTAATATAATTTGAAGTTATTCCAAATAATGCTTATATTCAGAAAATTATAATTTTATTATTAAAATTAATAAAAGTTTTTAAACGTTGCGTCGTTGTGTTTGTGTTTTGTTGCTCGTTCATTTAACATAAGGCAATTAATCAAAAATAAAATTAAGGGTCTTCTTAATTTTTTAGTTAATATTATCTATAGAATTCATAGAATTAATTCATCTGGTAAGTTTACAATAATAAACCATAATATGATATTTTTAACCTGATTTGCGTCTGGATATTGACAGTTGCAGGAATGACGTTTACAATAAGATAATGTTGGTATTGTTTATTTTTATTTATTAAAAATAAAGAATAAACGCATTATTATGGTAAATATTTGTAAAATTCTCGATAAATTAATGATTATTGTTTCTTCTTTTTCAGACTGAATAATGCAAAAATTGTCTGTACAATCAAATTTACTGAAATCGTTACCCGACGATAGACCAATCACATCAATACAGGTAAACTAGTTATAGTAGTAGGCTAAGGAATGATTTAGTTAATTTAAATAAATTAATATTTTTTAACGTGTACAATCTACAATAAATAGCTTGAAAGTTATTGAAACAATAAGAACGAAAGAATAATGAAGGTTGGTTCTAGATTGTCGAAAACGTTACTCAGTGTCCAAGAGGATTCTATCCAGTATTAAAGACTTACGATCAAGACTTAGACGCAGATTTACGTGAATCTTCTATATTTAAGATAAGCTCTGCAAGATATTTGTGTTTATCTAAATCCGAAGGTATTACGCTAAAATAAATCCAATATACATACATATAAAGTTCCTTCTTTTCCATAAATATAGGTCTTCCAACTTTTGTCGTGCAAGACCTGTCAATTTTGACTGATAAAGTAGTAGCGCCGCGCGGTTTCAGTTTATTGAACCGAACGGTCGACACTGGCCAGCGTGCGTGGAAGAAGAAACAGATTTGTTACCGATTGGTGAATGTGAAAGACGTTTCGACTGCTATTACTGATATAATCATTTGTAGTCGATTGAAGAAGGCTCCTACTGGATTTACTTTAGCTGGGTTCGTTAGTTTTAAATTAGCAACAGGTGCAAGTTTTGTTGTAGTAAACAAAGAACAGTAGACTTAAAAACTGCAACCTGTTATAAGCCAATGAATTAATTTTATAGATTGTAAAGTAGGCGTTTTCCTTTTACACTAATCTCACTTGCATTTTTGTTGTAAAACGTCAAATTGTCTGTATTTATGTGAGGCGAGAGCAATTTACTGATGAAGGAAAACTCCTATGCTTTAATTCCACATTACTCATCCACTTTAGGGAACTCAACGGTGTAATTATATGCTACAAAATGGGCAACGTACAGGACGGTGGTGGTAGTGGGACAGGCGCCCCTATTTTGCCCCCGAAACCTACGCACCAAATGTACCCAGCGCTGGCTGGTGATGATAATAGCGATCACGACTACGAGATTCTACTGCCGCCAGGTACAACCCCTTACAGTCCACCTTCACTGCCAAATCCGACTCGTCCCGCCCCAAAGCCCCCGGGGGGTGGTACTTACAACAATAACACCTTAGGTTCGACATTTCAAGGGCTAGATGGCGTGCCTTTTGTGGTTAACTCGAAGTTTTTACCGACAGGTGGCGGTGATAAGGTATTTCGTTAATTTGTCAAATGTAAATTAGTTTTAATTGAAAAAGTATTATTTTAGGTGCAATTTCCGAAGATTAAAGCGAAATCAATGCAACAGATTATGAAAGAGTATGAATATTCGTTTAATGTTGAACGGCAGACGTAATATAATAGTTAGGACAGTCGATTTTTTTTTGTTTTATTTTATTTTATCGGTGCCATTATTGGAACAAATAGTTTTAATGTTTTTTTTAATTAAATAAAGTACCTAGTTGCTATAAAAAGTGTAGTTATTTATTCAATAGTTACATTCAACTTCTAGACGATGTGTCCAACCATTGTCTTCCACCATTTTCTAGTCTACTGGCTAATAAAAATAAATCTGTGGGCCTGGTTTCAATTCTTGAAAACCGGTGTGTAGAAAACTGACAGAACAGAGGCAATTCTATGCTAATTTAGTATGCTGTGCCTCTATTCGCTCCATTGAGGTGGAGGGAGACGCTATAACGTGGTCAAAAGTGGGTGCAGGTACGCCATATTGGTATTCGACCTCTGTCATTTGTCGTGCTTTCAAGTTGATAGTGTTATTTACGAGTATTTTACAAGTAAGTTTTTCGTGTTTTTTGGACGGTTATTTGACAATATACTATAATGGTGTCCTGTGCTGTGCGTAGTTGCAGTAGTAGAAGTGAAATCGACAAGAAAATATCAGGAATAACGTTTCATAGATATGTATCAAATATTGTAAACATTGTACATGGACGTATTTAGGGTTTATTTGTTGGGGTATTAATATATAATTTATAAAGTACTAACGTCTTTTATTCGTGTATTTAGGTATCAAATATCAATAATTATGTATATTTAAGTATTTTGTACACTGCTTAACATTTCAAAATAAAGTATTAACACAAGCTGCAAATTAAAAAACAAAAACGTCAACAAGAATAGTTACTCCGGCTCTGGAGAATCCGCCATATTGGTATGCGTTTACGCCCCACCCAATACACCCGTTTCTGTACAATGTAAAATAATGCTTATAGCGTGTCCTTATATCTCAATGGTCCAACCATTGTCTTCCACCATTTTCTAGTCTAGCGGCTAATAAAATTAAATCTGGGCGCCTGGTGAATTCTTGAAAACCGGTGTGTAGAAAAACTGACAGAACAGAGGCAATTCTATGCTAATTTACTATGCTGTGCCTCTATTCTCTCGATCGTTTCACTCCCCGGTTTCAAGAATAGGAAATGGAGCAACGTTGCCAAGGTTCATAGAAAAACTCGTAGCGGTTTTTCAAATAAAAAATAAACTTACTACTATGTTGTTTTGGCAATACCGCAATTTAAAAAACGTAAATAAACTAATCTAGGTTAACTTGATTGTTAGAAATTAATAATAATTTCTAAATAAATAGAAGTTTTAGTTTATAAAAGAAAACTTACAATTGTATCAGATATTAAATTATTAACTAAAGTAAATATTAAACAGCAAAAAATGGTTAATAATAATTTACTATTCTCACTTACTATTTACGTATTCAATGTTTTAGAAAGTTCATTAATAATATTTTAATTAATTAATGAATTATCCAACTATCATGTGAATTTTATTGCCTACCATAAATTTAATATGGTTCGTCGTAACGAAATATTCGGGATAAGTATTCTAGTTTTATTCTGTCTTGTTTTAATTATATTTAAAAGTAGCAATACTACTAATAATATTAATACTAAAAATGCTCTAAAAGGAAGTGAGTCTGTATTAGTAGGAGCCATCAATGAAGAGGATAACACCAAGAATAACGACAATGTTGTAATTACGATTGAAGATATTATTGCATCACAAAAATTACGTATTAAACGATCTCTTAGGCACTATAAGACTGCACATTTATCGAATTTAAGTATTGCGAATGGAGGACAACCGATTAGAACAGTTATTTTTGCTACATGGAGGTCTGGGTCTACATTTTTAGGTATTCTTTTTGATTTAAACCTCTAAATAACAAATTTGATACGCTAATGATGATTTTACACCATTTTAATCTACAGGGGATATTCTAAATGCACTACCAGCAAACTTCTACCATTATGAACCACTTCTAGACTATGGCATCGTACAGATACGTGGTGCACCCTACTCTGATGAGGTTATAACGCGGCTGAAACATTTGTTCCATTGCAACTATACCGAATTGCATGATTATCTACAGTTTGGCATGACCCATCTGAATTTGTTTAGTCACAATGTTCGGTTATGGTACTATTGCGAGATGTACCCTCAGTTTTGTTGGAATTCGGAGTTTTTAAACAAATTCTGTGCTTTGTTTCCCTTCCAATCCACGAAAATCGTGCGATTGAGGTTATGGTTGGCCGAGGAATTGCTCAAAGACACAAAGTAAGTGGAAATAGGTTAGGAAAAGACACAAAGGCACTGAGAATTTTAATATTTTACCAGATTGAATGTTAAAGTAGTGTTACTTGTGCGTGACCCCCGGGGGGTGTTGCAATCCCGAAAACATCGCGCCTGGTGCCCCGGGGAGCCCGATTGCGACCAACCAGCCTATCTATGCTCTGATATGGTGGCAGATTACAGCGCCGCTATCGAATTACAACGAAAATACCCGAATAGATTCATGTAAGTCACTACACACTAATAAAAACAATAAAAATAATAATTTACCATAATAATTTCCAGTGCCGTTCGTTACGAAGAATTATCACTCAATCCACAAGAGATTATCTCAGATTTATTTAATTTTCTAGGATTAGAATTTCACGTAAATGTTAAACAATTTCTAGACTCACACACCAAAATGAATGTGGGAGGTGTTTCGAGTACGTTTCGCGACTCGAGAAACGCCGCATTCCATTGGCGTACTGATCTGAATTTCAGCGAAATTAAATATGTTGAAGATCATTGCTTTGAAGCAATGAAACTGTGGGGTTACGCCAAAACCGGTAACAGTCCCACTAGTTTGAAGGATTTCTATCCTTTACGAAGATATAGAATCGAATAATAATAATAATGCTCAAGTAGTGTGATTAGTTGAATTCTAAGCATACAGAGTGGCTCATTTAAATAACGGAAGAGTCACTTCGTATGAAATAACATATCACAATAATAATGATAATATAAAACGCAACAGCAGCAGCTTTTATATATTTTTTAGAATGCATCAAATATATATGATCTCTTTTTTGTATATTTTTTATTTTATACTTAGTACACATTTAATACAGAAAAAGACATTATATTATGAGATTTTACACTAAGTAAATGATAATAATAATTCCTCATTGATTATTTATATTGTAAAACTATTTTTTTATATTTATTTTCGCCACTAAGAACAATGGTTCCCCCACTGGTAATACTCCCAATTTTAGATGAACAATTGTGTGGTCAGGTCGATTTTAACTAAAAGCTAAAAGAAACTTCTCTATCACACTTTTGTATTACGAAGCTTTACACTCGAATAAATGATAATTTTAGTTTTTTTTTAATATTTGGACTTCTAAATAAATTCATTTTTGATTTAGGATTTCATGTATAATTATTATTTATATTGTATTATTTTAAATAAAATATATTTATTAAGATGAAGTTTTATCGTTTAATTTAACAGGGTAAGTTTAACGTCATAAGACCGACAAATAGTCCAGGTTGGAGCAATAACATCTAAAGTACTTACTTTAGAAGTTATTGGTTGAAGTCTATTTTATTAAAAACTATGTTTCAATAAAGCAATACAAGCTTGACAATTTGATTCCAACGTGACGTCATACAGTGCCTAATATCCAAAGATTATACTATTGCTAGCTTCGTGTTACTAAAAAATGTTTCTTCTTCTTTTTATATGGATCAGACTCTTTTGTTTTTAATAGAAAACGTATTAATTTATTGGGCATTTTAATAAAATTAATCTTTTCTGATTTAGCACTTTTAAAAATAGCCATTTTTAAAATAAGCACCCGTCTAAACACAGAGAACCTTTTTCTTGTCAAAGGAGAGAACGCATGGGATTTTAATGTGGCTCTTCTTCTTTTTATAGGTTTAGATTCTCGATTATAAAGAAACAGTTTGAAAATTATAATACTGTTTGTATTCATTTCAGCAAGCGATTTTATACAAATTAACTGGTTCTGATTGGTTCTTGATAACGTGGGTCCGCGGTACCAGTAGAATATATAACTGTTATATCTACGGTGGCCGTGCACAGAATTGGCATTTGGCATCACTGTTACTAGACCTAAAGAAACGTCAAAAGAAGAACTAATTGGTGAATGCCAAAGCCAACTCTAAAATAAAATGGCAAACTAGACGAAGTAAATAAATTGGACATCAAATCATTATTTTAAATTAAATAAATGTAGTTTTCGTTTTTAAACCGTAAAATAATTAAAACTTGAAACTAATTGATCAAAATTAATATTCTAAACTAACCCCTTTGTAAATTAAGTGATATTATATTCATTATTTTAATATTGAAGTAAAAATAATACGTGTACCTAATAATTTAATTAAAAAAAAACTACCACTATATTAATTAATTATTTCATTCATTGACCAGGGTAAGTTAAATAAATGTTTGTTGTGTTATTAATTTCAATTTTTAACATTATCCGGAAACGGATATTTATATTTATTAATCCTAACGAATGTATCACATACAGATAAAACATTTTTTTTTTTTAAATATTTATGCATGTACGTTCTTAGATAATAGGTATGTAACTAACTTTTTAATTATTAGTATTTTAAATAATTTTTCTCAGTTTTTCTATTTTATTAGGTAATAGAAAAAAATAAAGTGAAAGTGGATTTGTTTAAATTATTTATTAATTAACGCCATAATAAGTAATAGCATTATTTTATTTCGTATGTAATAAAAATATAAAATTAGGAAAAAACCTTGATAATAGGTAGTATAAAGAAGTAAAATATTCGTGAATATTTATTTATTTCTAGGTAAATTCATACGAATTTTTTCATGACATCATTTTCATTTTAATTAAATTATGATAATGGGAAATTACGTGCTTAAATTATTAAACTCTATTTCGTATTATAGGGTTGGTCTTCCGATCTGAATCATTGTTTGTTGTTACAGGGTGTACAAAACAACAAATATAATGAAAAGAAACGATATGGAGGAGAATTACGTACGGTTAAAATAACCAAAATTAAGGCTACAATGGGCGAACAACAAAACTTGAATATTATGCGATTACGTAGCAGGAAAAAAATAACTACTTAATAATAATTTGTAAATATAAGTATCTATACGTTACTTACTGTGCAATTGAGAAAATACTTAAGTCTTTAAAATGTATAATAATCGTAAAACGTTTATTATAAAAATTCTGATAATAATATGTTTAATATATTTTACTGTGCATGTTTTGACAAATACTGGTGTGCCGGTCATCCGAGAATTGCAACAGTCTGGACGAGATTTGGCAGCACTGGAAAACCAGGTACGTAAATTACCTACTTGTCAACGGTTTTCTTCTTCTTCTGAACTTCACCGGCTTGATCAGTTTGTTCTGAGCCTAAATGTCACAAATACGTATTTGTTAAAATTGAATTAGATTTTCTCAAAAGTTTTTCAGAGCTCAGAAAAAAAATAGTTTTTTATTTTTTTCTGAGCTCAATTTATAAATCCATTTTTTAGCGTAAAAACTAAAAAAATATTTTTTTCTGAGTTACTCAGAAAAAAATAGTTTTTATTTTTTTCTGAGCTCAATTTATAATTCTATTTTTTTCTGAGCTCAATTTATAAATCCATTTTTTAGCGTAAAAACTAAAAAAATATTTTTTTCTGAGCTAATCAGAAAAAAAATAGTTTTTTATTTTTTTCTGAGCTCAATTTATAAATCTATTTTTTAGCGTAAAAACTAAAAAAATATTTTTTTCTAAGCTAATTTATTTTTTCTGAGCTCAATTTATAAATCCATTTTTAGCGTCAAAACTAAAAAAATATTTTTTTCTGAGCTAATCAGAAAAAAAATAGTTTTTTATTTTTTTCTGAGCTCAATTTATAAATCCATTTTTAGCGTAAAAACTAAAAAAATGTTTTTTTCTGAGCTAATTTATTTTTTCTGAGCTCAATTTATAAATCCATTTTTAGTGTCAAAACTAAAAAAATATTTTTTTCTGAGCTAATCAGAAAAAAATAGTTTTTTATTTTTTTCTGAGCTCAATTTATAAATCCATTTTTTAGCGTAAAAACTAAAAAAATAGTTTTTAATTTTTTCTGAGCTCAATTTATAAATCCATTTTTTCGCGTAAAAACTAAAAAAAAACTTTATTTTGAAAACTAATTATGTTCTGAGTAATGAGACGTTACTTAATTTTTTCCTGAGCTATTGACTGCTTCAATAACTCCAATCGAGCTTCAAATTCTAATACAGTTTTTCTTGAATTATTTCCCTCAGGTGCTGGACAAATCCTCAATGCTAAGAGTTCAAAACAGTCTACTAATCGATCAAACTAACCTAATCAAAACCAAACCAAATATCACCACGACAAATCAACAAACAACCACAATCCCCAATCCCCACAATAATCCTAACATCACCACAACAAAATCTCTCGATACTACGAACACTGACTCCCTATTATCGATCCAATCCAGAGTCAAATCAATCACCAACTGCCTTGACCGTCCCATCCTGTCAAAGACTCAGCAACGTGGCGACTACTGGGTCCTATACAATTACATCACAGCTGAGAGGCGATTTAAATGTGAGGAAAGTATCACGTATACGACTCATGCCGACTACTCTTTTATGGATAATCTAGTCCCATTGCTGGAGAGATGGAGAGGTCCTATCAGTATCGCTTTACATGCACCTGGTACTGATTTCGCTGCGACCTTGGAATCGATAGCCCATTTGCGTGAATGCACCAGTTCTTTAGTCAAAGAATATGTGACGTTTCACGTTTACTTCAGTACGAAACACGTGCCAAAAGAGGTTAGTTCATTTTGATTTATTTGTCTATGAGGAACTTTTTAAACTTGTTAATTTTTCTGAGCTTGAATAACTCAATATATTTGTTATTAGTTCTACGGAAATATTCGTTAATGTTTCTTCATTAACACATTGTTTTTTCTGAGCACCTCTAAAAGGTTTTTTCTGAGCTTGATTGAAAATTTTTTGTTATTAATTCTTCGGAAGTATTCGTTAAATTAACACATTGTTTTTTGATTACCAGATTGTTTTTTCTGAGCACCTTTAAAAGGTTTTTTTCTGAGCTTGAATAAATTAAAATATTTGTTATTAATTCTACGGAAATATTCCTTAAATTAACAAAATGTTTTTCACTACCAGATTGTTTTTTTTTCTGAGCACCCTTAAAAGGTTTTTTCTGAGCTTGAATAATTGAAAATCTTTGTTATTAATTCTATGGAAATATTCGTTAAATGAACAAAATGTTTTTTCACTATCAGATTGTTTTTTCTGAGCTTGATTAACTGAAAATCTTTGTTATTAATTCTACGGAAATATTCGGTAAATTAACATGTTTTTTCTGAGCACCTAAATGCATTAAATGTTTAAATACCCGAAAATCTTTGATATTAGTTCTACAGAAATATTCCGTAAAGTAACAACATGTTTTTTCATTACCAGAATGTTTTTTCTGAGCACCTAAATGCATTAATTTTTTTTCCTGAGCTTGATTAACCTAATATCTTTGATTTTAGTTCTACAGAAATATTCGTTAAATTAACAAAATGTTTTTTCATTGCCAGATGGTTTTTTCTGAGCAGATAAATGCATTAAAAGGTTTTTTCTGAGCTGCTATAATTCTACAGAAATACTCCTTAAATTCACAAATTATTTTTTCAATTTCAGGTTCCTAAATACAGTTCACTAAGTGATCATTTGAGCTATAATTGTAGCTCTACACCGCCATATTTGAATGTAAGTTCAGAACAAATGTACAAGGCTCAGAAAAAACTCTTATATCCTGTTAATGTTGGACGAAACGTCGCTCGTGAAATGGCTCAAACCCATTTTATTCTCCCGTCAGACATAGAGCTGTATCCAAGCCCGAATATCATCGAAAAATTCCTCACAATGATTGCTGAGAATAGTGGACCACTGAAGAGCAAAAATCCAAAGGTTTGTTTGGCTCAGGAAAACATAATTAAAGATGTTATTTGTTATATTTGATCTTCAGGTGTTTCCTTTGCACATATTCGAAGTGAGTACAAACTCGCAGGTTCCTGAATCGAAAGTAGAACTTAAGGCGATGCTGGCGAACGGTACAGCGTTGCCTTTTCATAAAAAACTATGTCCTGGTTGTCATAGTGTGCCTAAAGCGAAGGAATGGCAAATGGCGACAGTTGCAAGGGGTTTTCACGTGTTTCATGTTGGTAAACGCAACGGTAGGTTCGTGCATTGGGAGCCTATCTTTATCGGAACACATGCTGATCCGTTGTACGATGAGCGGCTGAGCTGGGAGGGGAAAAGTGATAAAATGACACAGGTGAGGTATTTTTCTGAGCTCAAAGATTGAAAAATAGAAAATTATTCCCAGCTATTAGTTTAAAAATGATGTTCTTTTTTAAATTTCAGGGATACGCACTTTGTGTGCTAAACTACGATTTCCTGATCCTGGACAATGCGTTCCTCGTCCACAAACCGGGCATCAAAGTTTATAAAAAAGATGCCAAACGTGCCATGTTAGCCGCTAAAACCAATCAACTAATTAAAAAAATTATTTTCCCCGAACTGAAGGTTTTGTACGGAACACGAAAAGGATGTGCCGTATAAAATTTTTTTCTCAACGAATCTCACTTTAGTTTCTACTTAAAAAAAAATACTTAGATCTGTCAGCTACGTACCTTAAATTAAATACCTAAACATATACTTCAAAGTACTTAAATAATACTCATTTTTCCTATTTTATAAAAATATATTTTTATTTTTCTTGACTGTTTTTTTTTAATCTTTATTTTTTTATAGTATATTATTTTATTGATATAAACTTTTATGTGATTTTTTTAGTTTAATTTTTGCTCAAAGTTTGTAGATTAGACAGAGAAATGTTTAATGAACTATTTTTCTAAACCATAAAAATTGTAGTTTAATGTTTCATGGCTATTTACACTCCTGAAGCTAAATTAGAAATAACTCGAAGGACCAAAAATTATTTTTTCCAAAAAGTTTACGCAAATACAGGGTGAGTCACGAGGAACTGTACATACTTCTACCATAAGTAGAGGCGCGTTAGGGGATTATCAAATGACCATTAAAAAATGTCTCCTCCTTGTTTTAATTATTAATATACAGGGTGAATTATGGATCTTCAACAAAAACAATCATATCTTTTCAATGATTGAGTCGATTTATCTCATTTTTTTATAAAAGTATGTATTGGTGTCTGGCAACTAACTGACATACACAGAATTGAAAAAATCCAGGTCCGTCTTCGAGAAAATTTGTGGGACTGCTCCATATTCAACGCTTCACCCTGTATATGATTTTTCAAAAATCTGATATAATTTTTTCAGAGAGTATTAATAGACAGTTAGACCTGGGTATTTGAATTTTTTGTTACACTCACCTCACATTTTCAATTAAAGATTCATTTTAGAGCCAAATTGAAAATTGGCAATAATGAAGTATCTTACTGTACAATAATGTTTAGTTATTAAAAAGAAATCTTCAAAATAGACACACACTGTGCTCCAGTATGGTAAATACCAAAATTTGAATTGATTTACAGGGCCGGATTTAAAAATCTGGCATATCTGGTTCATCCCAATAATTCACCCTGTATGTAAGTTTTTCCACCCGTAATAGACAGAAAACAGATAAAAAATGATTGTAATAACCTAGTTTTCTTATTTGTTTGAGGAAAACTCTAATTATTTTAATCGGAATGAAATGAACAAGCCAGGGAAATGTTTATTCATAAATTAAGAAATAAAATAAAAAACAAAAAGCAAACAATAACAGTTTTAACAATGTGGAACAAAGTAAAAAACAATTTAATAAACATTACAATTATAAAAGATGTTCAAAATCAAATCCATCTGCCTTAATACACTTTTCTTGACGAATGTTTAAATGTGTAATGGGCTTTCTGATTGTCAGTGGGTCATTTCTATAATTCTGTTAATGAGCTGTTGTGTTTTATAATCGTAATGTTTATTAAATTGTTTTTTACTTTGTTCCACATTGTTAAAACTCTTTTATTGTTTGGTTATTGTTTTTTATTTTATTTCTTAATTTATGAATAAACATTTCCCTGGCTTGTTCATTTCATTCCGATTAAAATAATTAGACAAATGAGTTTTCCTCAAACAAATAAGAAAACTAGGTTATTACAATCATTTTTTATCTATTTTCTGTCTATTTCAAGTAGAAAAAGTTACATACAGGGTGAATTATTGGGATGAACCAGATTTTTAAATCCGGCCCTGTAAATCAATTCAAATTATGGTATTTACCATACTGGAGGACAGTGTGTGTCGTTTCTGTCTATTTTGAAGATTTCTTTTTATTAACTAAACATTATTATACAGTAAGATACTTCATTATTGCCAATTTTCAATTTGGCTCTAAAATGAATCTTTAATTGGAAATGTGAGGTGAGTGTAACAAAAAATTCAAATACCCAAGTCTAACTGTCTATTTATGCCGTCTGAAACAATTATATCAGATTTTTGAAAAATCATATACAGGGTGAAGTGTTGAATATGAAGCAGTCCCACAAATTTTCTCGAAGACGGACCTGGTTTTTTTCGATTCTGAGTATCTCAGTTAGTTGCCAGACACCAATATACACTTTTATAAACGAAAAATGAGATAAATCGACTTAATCATTGAAAATATATGACGAAACATTGTTTTGGTGAAGATCCATAATTCACCCTGTATATTAATAAGCAAAACAAGGAGACATGTTTTAATGGTCATTTGATAATCCCCTAACGTGTATGTACAGTTCCTCGTGACTCACCCTGTATAAAAGACCCATTAATGAGAAATTTTAAATATTTTTGTCCTGATCATTTTGCTCAACAATCTTAGCGAAATGAAAGACGAGTGATACGTCGGTCGATGCAGTTTTCTTTTTATTCAGGAGTGTTTAATAAATCTAGCAGTAAAATATAAGTAAAAAAAATCGCAATTTTGTGCCTTATACTCATATTTATTATTAAATTAAAAACTATATTTATTTATTATTTTAATAGTCAAATATAGCTGAAGCTTTAAGCTAAGCTTAAAAGAGTATTTGATAGAGCCTGTCAAAATAATTTATATAGTGTCATATTATTACTACACTATACAGGGTAAATATTCACCCTGTATAATATATATGTATGTATGTATTTTGAAAGTATTAAACAAATATTATAAGATTTTTGTTGAAAGTCCCTCGTATACAATGTTATCATTATAATTGACTATGAATTATATTATTTTAGATTAAAAATAAAACTATGATCATACCGTGTGAGTTTGTTTTTATAAATATTTTACAGATTTGCTCGAAGGGTCAACAAAATTTAATGCTGATCGAATTGGATCAGTTTTATTTTTCTGAAGTCAGAAGAAAAGCTTTTAAATTCTTGAGCAGTGACATGATTGATAATTTTTTAATAATGTTTAGTTTCAAAACTGTTTTTGTGTCAAATTTCTGAGGCAGAATGCTGAGCTCAAATATTTTTGTTTGATTAAGGCGCCGGATCAACAAGAAAGTAGTTATGAGCACCAAGAAGTATTATTTCTGTTGCTGGAAAGACGAAAAATGTTTTGGTCTCAAATAGGAAGGTCCTGATATTTTTTCCTGAGCTTCGATCATGTGTTTCTGAGTTGCAAATATATTAATGATGATTTTGCTTGTACTAGAGAACTACAAAAGTGTTTACTGAAACTATACTTCTGGATAAATCCTGCGTCAAATTTAAACTAGCTAACGTTTCGCTGATCATCCTGTCAGCTTCTTCAGAGCAACTTCACGTAAACGCGGTTAAACTGAAACAGTTTCTGATCTGATCATCCTGTCAGCTTCTTCAGAGCAACTTCACGTAAACGCGGTTAAACTGAAACTGTTTCAGTTTAACCGCGTTTACGTGAAGTTGCTCTGAAGAAGCTGACAGGATGATCAGCGAAACGTTAGCTAGTTTAAATTTGACGCAGGATTTATCCAGAAGTATAGTTTCAGTAAACACTTTTGTAGTTCTCTAGTACAAGCAAAATCATCATTCATCATAAATTTGACGCAGGATTTATCCAGAAGTATAGTTTCAGTAAGTTCAATCGCCTGTGGAAGTTTTTTGTCTAAAATACAAAAGTGTTTATGGTCATGAAAGACTACTAAGGGTTATTATTTTATAGTTCAAAAATAAACATTTCTGGTTTATAGAATGTACAAAAATATTGATTAACCAAATCTACTATTTTTTCTAAAGCTTATCAAGATCGTAGGGAAGTAAAAAGATTAAGGACCCACAACCCCTTTTTTGCTAAATTCGATGAACATTGTTTTTTCTGAGTACCTAAATGCATTAAAAGGTTTTCCTGAGGTTTAATAACTGAAAATCTTTGATATTAGTTCTACAGAAATATTCGTTAAATTAATGAAATGTTTTTTCATTACAATATTGTTTTTTCTGAGCACCTAAATGCATTAAAAGTTTTTTCTGAGCTTGAATAACTGAAAATCTGTGATAATAGTTCTACAGAAATATTCGTTAAATTAATGAAATGTTTTTTCATTACAATATTGTTTTTTCTGAGCACCTAAATGCATTAAAAGTTTTTTCTGAGCACCTAAATGCATTAAAAAATTTTTCTGAGCACCTAAATGCATTAAAGGGTTTTTTCTGAGCTTAAATAACTGAAAATCTTTGATATTAGTTCTACAGAAATGTTTGTTAAATTAATGAAATGATGTTTCATTACAATATTGTTTTTTCTGAGCACCTAAATGCATTAAAAGTTTTTTCTGAGCTTGAATAACTGAAAATCTTTGATATTAGTCCTACAGAAATATTCGTTAAATTAATGAAATGATTTTTCATTACAATATTGTTTTTTCTGAGCACCTAAATGCATTAAAAAGTTTTTTCTGAGCTTGAATAACTCAATATCTTTGTTATTAATTCTACGGAAATATTCGTTAATTAACGAAATGTCTTTTCATTACCAGATGGTTTTTTTCTGAGCACCTTTAAAAGGTTTTTTCTGAGCTTGAATAAATGAAATTCGTTGTTATTAATTCTACAGAAATATTCGTTGAATTAAAATGTTTTTTAATTACCTGGAAGGTATTTCTTTTGGATTATAATTACTTAGGTATATCAAAGTCAATATGTGTTATTAATTATGTAGATCCTTTAAAGGGCGAGGCGTTTTATAATAGTTAATGATTAGAATCGCACCCTTTTTTAATTAATTTAATTAAAAAAGTAATTTTCTGTAGATAATGGTGTTATTGACGTGGTATTTAATAAACAGAATATTATAATATTTTGTCGACTAGTCGTAGTATTTAGCGAACATAGAAATGAAAGAGTTTTTGTGTAAAAATATTCGCAACTATTTCCGAGAATATTCCTCGACCACTAGTATTCATGGATTTAAGTATTTTGGAGAGAAAAGGACTGTGATCGAAAGGTATCTAACAAATATATTATAATAATATAATTATTTTTGTTTTTATGACTTAGGATTTGGTGGATATTTGTGTTCGTTATCACATTAGCATGTTGTGGGTACTTTATCAAAGAAGTGTACTTGAAGTGGGAAAGATCACCGGTAATCGTCAGTTTTGCGACGAAAGAGACCCCAATACATAGAATACCGTTCCCGGCAGTGACTATTTGTCCAGAAACGAAATCAGTTTCGCCAGATAAATATAGTCACACCGCGGTATTTAGGAAAATGCTTTATAACGATGATAATATCACCGAATCTGAGTAAGATAATAATAATTAATGAATTAATTACCGTTTTAATTAGTTATTATTAATTTTAGAATGAAATTGTGGGGGTATATGCAGTTTTTATGTGATAGCTTTGATTTTACCTTTGAGTCAGTTGAAAATAATGTCATTGATGATGATTTTTATGACGAGATTTATCGCGTAATTATATTATTTGTTAATTAATTATTTTTTTTTATTAACAAGTTCATTTTGTAGTTATTGATGCCTAATGAAACGAATTTTTTGTTTTCCTGCAAATATATGGGTGTTAGGTATGATTGCAAGGACATATTTCGACCAATACTTACTGATGAAGGTGTCTGTGTTACCTTTAATATGCTGACTTTTGAAAAAATCTTTAAAAATGATGTGTAAGTTGGATTTTGTAGCTTTTTTTACAGTGGGACAGGGGAATTTGTAAAAACTAACTTGTTTAAGCATTTATTACGAAAAATACTTTAATGAAACTCAAGAAGCGAGCATTAAATCAAGTACTTGGAACATTGAAGATGGTTATTCAGGCAATAGCTCTATGCATACGTTCCCTAGACGAGCGTTATTTTCTGGAGCAAGAAATTCGCTAGTGATTGAAATGGCGACATGGACACGCTCGTTGGATTATCTGTGTAAATTTGGCCTGCAAGGGTATAAGGTAGTCCTAAATTAATTTTCCACATTTTCAAGGGCAAATAACTTTTTTATTTGAAGGTGGATTTAAATGAAATTCAGAGATTTAGTAAAAATAGACACTTTTTACTATACACCCTGTATATTATACACTTTTTTATTAAATTTCCTTCTAATATGTAGAGAATTGTACATTAAATTCTCTAAAATATTCTCAAAATTCATTTATATCCGACGCCAAATTAAAAGTTTTTCCAATGAAATCACGGTAAATTTTCACAATGTAAAATTTAATAAATTCTTTATGTTTGAAAAATATTTGAATTCAACCCTGTGTATTTTTGATCAAATACTTTTCGATTGTTTTGTATTTTTCATGTAGAAATAGATTTTTATTTGTTTATTGCAATTATCAACCGAATGGACTATATGCATGTGAAACATAGTAAATCTATAGTTTGTTCGGTTTAGATTTGTATTTAAAGTTACGAAAATTGTGTTAAACGTATTGGCAATTTATTTTAAGGTTGTTTTACACACGCCGATGCGTTTTCCAATGGCGACGCAACAATATTTCCGCGTACCGTTGAACCAAGACGTAGTTGGAGCAATCCAACCAGTAATAATGGAAACTTCAAACACAATTAAAATTGTTAAAGTTAAATTTAACAAATTCTTTGTGTTTGAAAAATATTTGAATTCAACCCTGTGTATTTTTGATCAAATACTTTTCGATTGTTTTGTATTTTTCATGTAGAAATAGATTTTTATTTGTTTATTGCAATTATCAACCGAATGGACTATATGCATGTGAAACATAGTAAATCTATAGTTTGTTCGGTTTAGATTTGTATTTAAAGTTACGAAAATTGTGTTAAACGTATTGGCAATTTATTTTAAGGTTGTTTTACACACGCCGATGCGTTTTCCAATGGCGACGCAACAATATTTCCGCGTACCGTTGAACCAAGACGTAGTTGGAGCAATCCAACCAGTAATAATGGAAACTTCAAACACAATTAAAATTGTTAAAGTTAAATTTAACAAATTCATTGTGTTTGAAAAATATTTAAAATCAACCCTGTGTATTTTTGATCAAATACTTTTCGATTGTTTTGTATTTTTCATGTAGAAATAGATTTTTATTTGTTTATTGCAATTATCAACCGAATGGACTATATGCATGTGAAAGATAGGAAATCTATAGTTTGTTCGGTTTAGATTTGTATTTAAAGTTACGAAATTTGTGTTAAATGTATTGGCAATTTATTTTAAGGTTGTTTTACACACGCCGATGCGTTTTCCAATGGCGACGCACCAATATTTCCGCGTACCGTTGAACCAAGACGTAGTTGGAGCAATCCAACCAGTAATAATGGAAACTTCAAACACAATTAAAATGTATAGTCCGCAGGACAGACTTTGTTATTTTGCATCTGAACAAAATCTCACGTATTTCGATATTTATACACAAAATAATTGCAAACTAGAGTGTCTCACAAGGTACACTCTAAACAAATGTGGGTGTGTCAATTTCTATATGCCACGTAAGTAGTCAGGGAGTTCAATTAGTTCAATTCAATATTTTTTGCCTTTTGAATATGAAAAATCAAAAATGTCCACCTCTTTAATTTTTTCTAATCGATTTACAGGTTTTGAAAATACGTCAGTTTGTACTTTGAAGGATTTAAAGTGTTCCGAAGATGCTGAACGCAAGTTACAGGCGCTAAGTTTACTACAGAACCTCCTGTTAGATGAAAAACTAGTTTCCAAACCTAAAAAACAGCGGGAATTAATGAAACATCTACTTTGTGATTGTTTACCTACTTGCAACGATCTGTCATATGACGTGGAAACTTCTCAAAGCGACTGGGATTGGCGGAAATTCTTTAAAGCTCTCAAACCTGATGATGAATTAGGATTTTTAAATGAAACTGAGTATGTCATAATTATCTCGAAACGCGCTTAGTGTTAATTAAGCATTGCCTGTGTTTTTTCAGGGTTAGCTTTTCGCGATTGACACTTTTCTTCAAGTATTCCCAATTTGTTACGTCAAAACGGAGCGAACTATATGGTCCTACGGATTTTCTAGCGAACTTTGGGGGACTTCTTGGACTTTTCACTGGATTTTCTATTTTGTCATTAATGGAGATCATCTATTTTTTGACTATAAGGATTTGCTGTAATATACGGTTGTATGGATTTTGGGCTGGTCCAGATAATAATTAATTGGAGATCTCCTGGGTTTTCCATGGTGTTTTGAACTAAACGGACGTTAACACATTTGACAGATTTATAAGTGTATTAAGTATAAGTAAATTGTATGCGAAAAAGCAAAAGTTACACTAGTTCCTGTTAAAATAAATAGAAAATTTTGTCCATGGATAGAGTTTGGAAGAGGAAAAACTTTTTTATTTGTCGATTTAGAAGAAAAAGTCATTCTTTATAAAAACGTCTACTTGTGTCGAAACTACAATTTCAAATTCCAAATATACGATTACTATACAGGGTATATCAAAAATAACATTTCTAATGATTTTGATTTTTTTGTTTTTTTTAAATTTCATGAAAATATTTTCAAAACCGTGATTTATTACACCAATTGTGCAAAAAACACTAATAAACTTTTTTCTCAAAGTGGTTAATTTCATAGCTATTATTAAAATAATAAAATTAAAAAAACAAGAAAATCAAAATCATTAAAAATATTATTTTTGATATACCCTGTATAGTAATCGTAAATTTGGTGTTTGAATTTGTAGTTTTGACACAAGCATTCGTTTTTATAAAGAATGACTTTTTCTTCTAAATCTACAAATAAAAAAGTTTTCTTACACTAAACTCTATCCAATATGTGTCCACGGATAGAGTTTGGAAGAGCAAAAACTTTTTTATTTGTAGATTTAGAAGAAAAAGTCATTCTTTATAAAAACGTCTGCTTGTGTCAAAACTACAATTTCGAGTACGAAATTTACGATTACTATACAGGGTATATCAAAAATAACATTTTTAATGATATTGATTTCCTTTAATTTTATTATTTTAATTGTTGCTATGAAATTAACCACTTTGAGAAAAAAGTTTATTAGTGTAATAAATCACGGTTTTGAAAATATTTTCATAAAATTAAAAAAAAAACAAAAAATCAAAATCATTAAAAATGTTATTTTTGATATACCCTGTATAGTAATCGTAAATTTGGCATTTGAAATTGTAGTTTCGACACAATTAGACGTTTTTATAAAGAATGACTTTTTCTTCTAAACCGACAAATAAAAAAGTTTTTCCTCTTCCAAACTCCGTGGACGCATTCTACAGCAAATGATACATTTTTTCAAGTCCGGACCTGGATTTTGAAAGTCGCTAGTGCATCGGTGTCTTAAGAATGTCCAGAAAAATCTTTGCTCCAAATTACAATAAATTATACAAGGTACTGCTGTAGTTATGAATATACATAAATGGAAAAATTGAGAACCAGTTCAGTACGACGGACCACCCTGTTTAAGCAACAAATACGTAACATCTATAAATTTATTCAATAAACTAATGAAATGTTATTTATTTACTTTATTTTTTCTGCTAAATTATATAATCTCACATATTAATGCCAAACATCAAAAAAAAAAGAAAGAAATGAAGAAGACCTTGGCCTCGTAATAGTAGTAGAAGTTTTTACAATCCCACACGGTGAACATTAATAAAAACTCGACTCAAAAGAATATGAAAATAGTGGTCTGTAGTTGAAATGGAGCGACGCTTTCTTAAATCACCCGGTATATACGGTTATTACTAATTAAGATTGTTAACGTCAAATGCATAATAGCAGTGGCATTTAAGATTTTTACGAGAGAAAATGTTGAAAATTTATGTTAGAAGATGTTTAGTAGTATTGGTCTGAAGATTCTTGTATAGAAGCAAGTTGGTTATTTGAAATTTTAACTTTATAACATTAAGTTTTAATTAAAAATGGTTTATTATAATTTGAGTTTAATTATCTTCACTGTTTTATCAATTTTTAGTGTTTTCGCATTTAGTAATAATGAAGGTAAGTGCGATTTTATTTTAATTACATATTAAAATTTGTATAAATAACCCAACGGAAATGGGTTATTTTTCAATAAGGATTCAAGGAATATTTGTTTATTAATTAAATTTAATTTATGATTGTGTTGTTTTCTAAATAAATTTATTAAAATCTTTTATTGTTTTGTCAAAGTTCTGACTTTAAAATTGGTGGTTCTGAAGACGGTTCATTATGTACATTGCCGAAACGGTTGTAGATAAGAGTTTGAGATTTGGGTAATCTACAGGGTGGACTAAACTGAACGATTTCTAATGCACTCTATAAAATATTTTAAAATATCGTACTTATTTCTGATGATTTTCTAAATGTATTAAAAAAACACACAACGCAGCAAAAAATTAAATTAAAATAAAAATTCGTTTAGGAAACTGTCAATGCATTTGTCACCACATTTGTCAATGCTACGAACAAATTTGACAGTTGTCTACTTGACTTCTTTAATTTATATGATTAGAAGCAAAATATATCGAAAAATATTACAATTTAAAGAGGAAAAACTTTTTTATTTGTCGATTTAGAAGAAAAAGTCATTCTTTATAAAAACGTCTGCTTGTGTCGAAATTACAATTTCAAATACCAAATTTACGATTACTGTACAGGGTATATCAAAAATAACATTTTTAATGATTTTGATTTTTTTGTTTTTTTTAATTTTATGAAAATATTTTCAAAACCGTGATTTATTACACCAATTGTGCAAAAAACACTAATAAACTTTTTTCTCAAAGTGGTTAATTTCATAGCTACTATTAAAATAATGAAATTAAAAAAACCAAAAAATCTAAATCATTAAAAATATTATTTTTGATATACCCTGTATAGTAATCGTAAATTTGGTATTTGAATTTGTAGTTTTGACACAAGCAGACGTTTTTATAAAGAATGACTTTTTCTTCTAAATCGACAAATAAAAAAGTTTTTCCTTTTCCAAACTCTATCATCATCATTGTATATTCGTATAGAGAATTTTATGTCTTACAAGAAAAATCAAATGGAATAGTACTATTAGTCTTCACTACGTGTGTTGCCAATTGTCCCCTCGGCGGAATTAAAACTAGTTTACTAATGAATCCAACAGTTTACAGTCGAACTTACAACAATGCAAATTACAGCCCCAACAATAACGTCCTAGAGAAACGGTTCGCAGGAAACTGTCCTGAACCCAATGGTACCTTTCCAACATCGACCTGCGATGGGTAAGCACATTGTTAAAATCCATTCCAACGCTAATTTGACAGACGTATTGAATTTTAGTTATATTGAATGTAAAAATGGTGTTGCTGAAGAAAAGTTTTGTCCTGACGGACTCCTATTTAATCCTGAAACAGGACCTCAAGCCTACCCTTGCCAATACCCCATAGATGTGGATTGTAGTGGCCGGGAACAAACGCGTTAGTGAATGCCTTGGTTTTCACTCAAACAATTCGTTGAATATTTTTGGTTTTTTATTTTGTAGAACCTGCTCAAGCTACTGACGAATGTCCTCACCAGTTCGGGTACTTTAAAATAGGGGATGCGCAGGATTGCGGGCAGTTTAAGAACTGTGTGGATGGACGAGGGTTTGTCTTTGATTGTCCCGAAGGTTTGGCTTTTAATGATGCCACATATCGATGTGATTGGCCCGACCAAGTCGCATCTTGCGATCCTGAAGGTAAATTTAAATGTCACTGTGTACAGGGTAGGTCGATGTTATTAAAAACCATATTTTTCAGCATACTTAGGATTTTCCTGCCCACCGGATGCCAGAAATTTCGGTCTGGGCTTTGAGGAAATTCGCCTCTTCCGTTCCCCACATGATTGTCAACGGTATTTCGTTTGTTTCGAAGGCAAACCCCGACTCCACAACTGCGGAGCAAAGCAGGCCTTCAACGAACTGATAAATGCTTGTGACGGCATTGAAAATGTTACAGGATGTGCCATACCACAAAAACAATAGGTTTTATATATTTATAATTATTAATAAAGTATTTTTTTATTGAAAATTCTCGTACAATTTCTTTGCTTCCACATCTAAAGTAAGATACTGTTGATTATCGTGTAAAAGCTGCTCAAACTTTTGTCTTAGTTCCGAGAAAGTTGGACGAGCTTTCGGGTCGTTGTTCCAACAAATTTTCATTAATTCGTGTCTAAAAAATAAATTAAAAATTAATTTGATTGCATTATGTTGGTACTTTGAAGGTATTTTACAACTCTTTACTGCAATTATTTGGACAAGGCATACGGTATCCACTCTCAAGGAGTCCAAGGAGTTTTTCTGGTCCTATACTCGGATATGGGGTTTTGCCTAAAGTTGCGATCTCCCACAGGACCACGCCAAAGCTCCACACATCACTCTCTGAAGTGTACTTTCGATGCACGAGGGATTCTAATGCCATCCAGCGATATGGCAGCTTTCCTAAGAATATTTAAAATACGTTTGTAATCACCTCCTTCTTAAAGTGTGGCGGTATATTTTTGTGACACCCTGTATATCAATAATTTTTTCTTCCCTAATAAACACGGTATCAAAAATATTACATTACCATTGGTTGTCTTCAAATAAACATCAGAACTGTTAAACACATTTCTGCTCAAACCGAAATCCGAAACTTTGACAGTGTTGTCATTGCCAATTAACACATTTCTAGCAGCTAAATCACGATGAACAACCTTGTGAATTGTCAAATGCTCCTGAAACGTAACCCATTATCATAATATTTCAATAGAATTCCTGATAAAACCTATACCATGCCAGCACAAATCTGTCGTGCTATCGATAGTAGATAGCTGCTACTGGTTTCGAACATTATTATGTCGTCAGTGCTGGATTCGGTGCTATCGTCATCCGATATTGGTGGATTGTTTTTGAGGATTTCATTATGGATGTAAAGATTATTGTTGCAATGCGTATCAGTGTTTTTCTCAAACTCTTTATCTCTCATTTCATATTGTCTAAAATACAAGAAGAAATTTGAAAATAGTGTCATTCAAATGCTGAAAGAAGAGGTCGACAAATAATTTTGTTGCAAAGGAATCTTGGAGTACCTCAAACCAGGAGGATTTTGCAGCTCTATCAGTTTCTTTCTTGATTTAAAACGCTCTTAAGCTTCAAAACGTTTCAGGGCTTCAAATCGCAAGAAATAATACTAGACTGGGATTTATATGCAATGAAATCGATCGATGCTTACCTAAAATTTAGCTTTCGTTGTTGTTTGTAGTACAAATTTCGCAAATAACTTAACAAATCGCCTTTTTGACAGTATTCGACTATCAGCAAAGGATTATTCGTCCGATTAAGCGTCACTACCCCAATCAAAGAAACTAAATTCTGATGCTTCGGTACCAGCTTCATTATCTTCATTTCGTCGAGGAATTGTTGAACAATTTCATGATTATTTCCAGCACCTAAAAGTTATTGAAATAACCTTATATTCTCGTGTATATCCAATTTCATATGTACCCTTAACGATTTTAACAGCTACGTCGAGTTTTGCCGAACTGTTTTTCTGCAAGACAGCTTTTTGTATGGTGCCAAAAGCACCTTCTCCAATTTTTTCTTTGAAGCACAAATTATTGATGTTGATCTCCCAGAAGTCGAAACTGGGGACGCGCATTGTGGGCTGCCGCATGACAAAAGTATTTGGAGATTTTGCCTGTAATATAATCAGTAGTCAAACAATTTTTAAGCAGTTGCAGTACTTTGCGACCCTCATCTTAATAATAATAATAATTGCTTTATTGCTCAACAGAAAATCCTTACAAAATTACTTAATATTAACAATAACAATACAAATAAACCGAAACAGAAAGAAAGAAACATACATTCAACTTAAATGTTCATTCAAAACACCCAAAAGTGATCAAAAAAATATCACTCTCATCGCTTATAAAGTTATATGTCCGACACATTGTGTAGATAGGCGACTTCATCAACAAATTGGTCCTGGGGCGGTCGTTATAAAATAAATTAGAAGATCTCGAATTTTGCCTTGGTGGAGTTCAGCGCAATCAAAAAGGAATTTTACTGCATGAATTTTTCGTCTTAATTCTAAACTTTGTATTTGACATCTTGTTAACAAGATGTCATACTCTATTCCTCTTTCTGGATATGATCCATCAGTTTTGAAACATAAGTATTTTAAGAACTTACGCTGAACTCTCTCAACAGAAACATTGTAACAGTTATAATATGGAAACCATACTAAAGAGCAGTATTCCAGCTTTGACCTGACATAAGCATAGTATAAGGTTTTTATTGTACCCATATTCTCAAAAGATCTGGAATTTCTCACAATGTAGCCATAAGACCTAGATGCACTCAGAATTATGTTATTTATATGTATATCGAATGAAAGAAGCTTATCAAAGGTCACACCAAGATCCTTAATGGACTCAGGACGATTTAAAACCGTGTCACCAATCGTATACTCGAAATGAATGGCTAATTTTTTCCTGGTATATGACATAACTTTAAACTTGGAAGAGTTCAAGTTCAGTTTGTTTTCCTCACACCAGCATTGAACCAAATCCATATCACGCTGCAAACGATTACAATCGTCAAGATTATTAACGGAATTAAATATTTTCATATCGTCCGCAAAGAGCATTCTCTGACAATTAATTCAGTAGTCCGGCTAAGTCATTTATAAAAATTAAAAACAATAATGGGCCCAGATTCGACCCTTGCGGAACACCAGATGACATATGGTATCTTGACGATTTATATCCATTATTGAGAACATATTGGGATCTATTAGTCCGTGTAAATCACATCGACCTGCGCTCCTCCATCAACAGTTTCTGAAGTAAATTGTGGAAACACAGACAGATAAAACCCTGTTGATTTATTGATAAATTAGGCTTTGTGACTCTATAAATCCTCTGATATAAAATAATTTCAAACAGCTTTGAGAAATTTGATAATATGGATATAGGTCTATAATTACAAATACAAGTCCTGTCATCGCTCTTAAAAATCGGACACACCTTCGCAACCTTCCAATCCTGTGGAAAAACACAAGTCCTGTCTTTCCGACATAGAGGCATTTTTGATAGAACGAGCATTCCCGGAAGCATTTACTGATATAGTATTTTTAAGCTGCAGATTATTTAGTTAAGGGCAAGCTTAAGGATTTGATAAGACCATCAATATATTTCAATAGACTTCAGTTAAATCAGCATTGAAAATAATAGTCATTCAAGCATTTCTCATATAGGATAAGCATTTTCTAACGGCTAACCGACAGTATGTACCTTAGAATCCTTAAACATATGTAAGCATCTACGATGCTTTAATAAAATCACTAGAATAATCCCTATTATCACTAACAGAATCACTGAAACATCAGCTATGCTCCAATGACTTTTAACGAAACTGTCACTTGGTATCACTAATGTCTTTTCTATGATAACTGCATCACTACTAAATCCACTTGTTTTTGACACTGCATACATTATTATAGTATATTTGGTATCGACCTGTATATTTCTGAACCAAATCTCCGTCAAATTCTAAAAAAAAACAACAACATTATTTATGTTAAATGAAAATAATTTCGTGGCAAAGCCGACTAAAATGTTGGTTTTACCTACACAAGGAATTTTGTTAAATTTAGCAGGGCCCCAGTCTAATTAAATAGAACCAGACCGAGCCATGGGTCGACAGATACTGACAAATTCGTTTCGCTCTTGTTATGAACTCGTCAGAGTACCATGGTCGTTGCCCATCTACAAATATCGGCCAGCATTTAAGCACAATAGGATACACAACAGTAGATACATGTAAAGACGTATCATCTACATGTACATAGTAATGCATATCCTATACCATACAGAGGCCGAACAAACTCAATGTATAGGTAAAACCAGTCGTATAAATAGAAATAAATATAAATAAAAATAGTATGAACACAAAACGCTAGCAGGAGACCATTTTATCCTTCTGCCAGCATCTCCCTAATATTTGGGTTTCAGCAATGCTCGGACGGTGGTCTCCAATGAAACATTTTAACTTACCCCTGTAACATTACGTTCTACCACTGTTTTATCTGAGTTTAATTTGATATAAAATATCCCTGGTGTAACTTTTGGTTTAGCCCACGTAACTTTTATATCAACGCACTGATAATTGTTGTTATTGGGTGTTTTTGATTGGAATTCTATGCTACTGACTTTTTTCGGTTCTTCTACAACTGCAAAATATTGATTTCTCTAAAAATACTGCAAAGTTTTATGTCTTCTAATCAACATTGTATTATATTAATTTGGTAAACAACTAAAATAATAATACTTTAGTTGTTTACGACGGTTAGTTTTTTGTTTTTTTACAAAAATCTGGGAACAAAGTCTTTTTTTTTATCAGTCGTTTTACCCGTATTACTCACGTGCGGGGATTTTAATTTTCACACTTCTGGAAACACTTTCCGCACTGCGATTCTGATTGGTGGTTTTTACCACTATCGTGTAAATTGTATTTGGAGATAAATTGTTGAGGTTATAGGAGATTTTCGGGTACATTGGCTGTAAACATTCAGGTGTATTACTATAGAAAGTTAAATTTACAGTGAATTTTGGCTTACATTTACGCTGACATCGATAAATTTATGGATAATGTCTCCTAAGAATTTATTGTTGTGACAAACTAATTCATAAAAACATGATAAATCTGAAAATAGTTATTTTTGTTACAATAAGAGTACTATTTTATACAGGGGGACCCATCATGAAGCGAGGCGTTAGATTTCTTATCTTAGTTTCCGAGAAATCGAACGCTGCGGTTCATCCAGGGACATCCTGGATAGGTATAAAGGCTGGTTTTTTACCGTTCGATAAGTTCCATGAAATATTCGCATAAAAACAAGGTTCATTTTGAATTTTATATAATAAATAAGACAAGTTTTGTATGGATGAAGGGCTTTTGTTGTCCCAACTAGTCATTGAAGGTAAAACTAATGCTGATTGTGAGTTATTTGTCAAAAATCTAAAAGTGTATTTTGTACCCGATTGAAGTTGACTGATTTTTGCTTTGTAATTCTGCAAATATAGTAACGAATTTATTATGTATTTTACTATAATTTTATTTATTGTGATTACCATGGTTGTTCTGATAGTTTTTTCTGTTGAATTTGATGCGTCAAATTGTTTATAGTCAATTTGGTAGACATAGAGCTCTTCCCATATGAATGTTAAAGAGTTCTGGGTCCGACAGTATAGTCTGATTGTCTAAAACGAAAAAATATGGGTCAGTGCTACACTGTAAGTTAACTATGAATGAAAATTAATCCCAATCTACAGAGTGTAACACAAAACTGTATAAATGTTGTTGTGAATTTGTATTCCGTTACCAATTTTGTTATAATATTTTTCGTTTTATCCAAATTAAATAATATACCAAAAATACAATCAAATCAAAAAAAATATGTATGGAAAATATTTCTCGAGTTTTATGCGACCAGAGAATACGAACTGAATGCTGAAACGAGTTTGCATAAGTTGGCTAATATATTGAAAGAATATGCGGTAAATATGAGAAAAGCTGACGGAACTGAATATAAAGAAGCAACTGTAAAAACAATTTGGAATACTACGAGTAGGTTACTCCAGGAAAAATACTTCAGTGACTTCAAAATTGTATTCGACCCGTTTACCAGTGTGATATTCAAAAATGCGCGAGATGCAAGAAATGCAAAACGTAAAATATTATAGCAGGATCCAAACATACGAAAATGCAGTTCATCAAATTTGAGTTCAAGTGATTTGGCTAGAATCATTGGATTATGGTATGAATGTACACCAGAAGGTTTACAAAAATTTTTTTACCATATTGTAGCTGTTGAGTTAGCTTGGCGAGGTGGTGAACCAGCTGATTGCTTTATAGATTATTTCACGATTGAGAAAAATAATGATGAAACGCCAACCAACAGAATTGAATACAATCCAATATTCAGTAAAACATGCCAAGGAGGATCGAAAAGTTGTACAAATAGTAAGTGGCTTGTTCCAAATATTGCAAACGAAAGTGCATGCCCTGTTCGGTTATTCCAAAAGGGGGAAAAATATTACTTCCAGTCGCCTATTCTTGAGACCAAATCGTTTCTGGAAATCCGAAAGTGACACATGATTTGACAATATACCGGTAGGCAAGAACACAATTAATATGTGGACCAATTCACCGGCGCAAGCTATTGGTTTGGACACTAAGTGTAAAAAGATATCCAATCATTCGAACAGATATACTGCAGTTAGCCATTTGGCAAATAAAGGAATTCCTGAACAGCAATTAATAAAAATAACAGGACATAGCAGCTCTAATTCAATTAAACCGTACTTGAATATTAACCAAGAAGGCCATGGTGAAATAATCAACACCATGCGAGGAATTTCTTCACCAGTGGAAATTAACAATTCGTCAACTTCAGCAAACTCTTCTTCCAATTTAACATTTACCAATTGTACTTTTCACAACTGTAGTTTTAAACAAAAATACTCCTCGGGCCTTGATAAATACTCAAAATTTTGTCATAGAGAATCCTTCAAGCGAGTTGCTCAAAGATAATAGCCCTTTCGGCATTCTCTATGACAAAATTATCTCGGTATTATCAAGACCCTAGGGGTATTACTACTGAGCATTCCAAAAGTGTAATAATGTACAGGGTATTCAACCGTAATTATGTGCTGGACCCTGTATATCATGTATCGGGGCTGTATGACAAGTTATACGAGAACAGCATTGTGTAAAACACTTACCAAATTGCGTAAAATAAAACAACTTTAGTTTTAAATATTTCCAAACTTTTTATAATATACAAATTTATATTTCAAAATTACACGACATGTTTCGTCCACACAGTGGCTTTATCAAGTGTAACTTAAGACTAAAATACAAAATATTTATATGGTTTATACAGGTAATAAAATATAGTAAAAGTGTAACAAAATGAAAACTAATAACTAGGTCACAGGTGCATAAAAACTACCTAGGGTTACAAAAATTAAAAGAGGTTTAACAAAGGGGAATTATTTAAATCTGTTTGGCTATTGAGTAATTTGTTAGAATATTTAAGTTTGTTTATTTCTAATGATTCTAAAAGATCCAGCTTTTTACTTTTGTTTTCTATATGAATAATTTTGAAATTATCGTTAAAATTATGATTATGTTCTAAAAGATGGTTAGAGTAATTAGAATTATCTTTTTTCTTGATATAACTTAAGTAGTGTTCCTTAATTCTTTTAGAAAAACTTCGACCTGTCTGTCCTATGTAAACCCGATCGCAGTCTCCACACGTCAGTTCATACACTCCAGATTTTTCTCTCTTATCTATTTTTGATTTTGAATTTTTGATAATTTTTCCTATTGTATTGTTGGTCTTAAAAGCTAATATTTAAAACTAAAGTTGTTTTATTTTACGCAGTTATAATGAATTTCCAACAAGTATCGGCTAATTCTATTCAAAAACTTACCAAATTATTTACCGATAAACAATGGCTAATAACTAAAACCGAAACAAGTAGAAAACAAAATCTATACATTGCGACTGTTTAAACAAATATAAGTCACAAATTCAAGATGATATTCATGAAAATTATTCGGCACATTACGAATGATCATCCAATGAATACAATTTTAATAAATCTAAATAAATAGTGCCTCTATTCATAAATAAAAAAATACACAGGGCGACCCAGGTTTATCCAGCAATATTTAAAATTTACTTCTATAAACTTTTTTTCAATTCTTTAAATATATCTGAACACTTAAGCTAAAATTTTCCTAGAACTACACTTACCAGAAAAAATCATCTTATATCAACTGAAAGGCAATGAAATTCTCTTTCAAATCATGCTAAAATAAATCCTGACCATTAACTTAGGTCCAATTTTAAATGCCTCAAATTTAAACAACTTTGTTGTTTAAATTATCCCAGATTTTATAGATTGTACAAAATTCTTTTCTACTGATAGGACGACCAATCCGTTCACAATGGACTTCTGGCAAAGTAGTGATCCTTAAAATCAAATGGGTAAGGAAAAAAAGCTTGAAAAAATTTTTAAATTACATTGCTACCCCTCAATAATTAAATTGAATTATTGATATGAGAAAGAATGAATGAAATGTGGATGTGGAAATGTTCATTTGAGCATCATTTGCACTTCGTACACATGAAGTTGTTTTGATATTTACGCTCAAAATACAATGAGCCTCGTATTATATCTGAGAAAGTATATGTTGATGCTAATCTAATTTTAAACAGTCGTTGTCGCCAGACGAATAAAAATGTTTATAAATATAGATCATGAAAAACTGAACTGAAATAACGTTGTCAGTATTTTCCAGATTGTGTACGCAGCAAAAATGAACTTTAATTTTTAAAATTAAAATGTTAATAAGTAAATTGAAAAACACCTTTCTAATAGTTTTATTTACGCATTGGTTAAATGCACAAGAAACTGAAGATGACACAAATGCCGCGAGATCCATCAATTTGGGTAAGTAAAGTTTCTTGTTTTGGTTTTAATAATTGCGATGTTGCTTTTTATTGTAAAACTTCAACGATAATTGCTGAATGAAAACGAAACAGAGGTCTACATATCGAACCTTTTTTGTTTAATTAAATGTTTTCTTCACTTTAGCAGGGATCTTTGAGGGCAACCAAGTGGCCTCTGAGGCCTTCAGCTATGCAGTCAACTCCGCAAATGAAGATTTAGCAGAATCTAATCGGGTAATGACTTCGCACATCGATGAAAACATTAATCCCGATGATATTTTCACTGCGATCAATAACACGTGTAGTTTTATAGAAACCACGACACTTTCAGGGATCTTTGGCCCATTTTCACTGTACAACATTGACGCGGTCCAATCCATTTGTGATGAGAAGGAAATTCCGCATATCCTGACGCGATGGCTGTACAACCCAGTGCGTTCAGGTGTTTTTCAAGATTATTTCTTTCAAGTTTAAAATAGTTTAATTGGATTTTTTTTTAGGTACTCTGGTTAATTTTTATCCTCATTCAACGATTCTTGCTAAGGCTTATGTAGACATCATTAAGGCTTGGGAATGGAACAGTTTTACTGTGCTTTATGAAGATAACGAAAGCCTTTTAAGAATATCGCATCTGATACTTTCAGCACGTGATATGAACCTCAATATCGCTGTGGAGCAACTGGATAAAGATCAGTTGGGTAATTACAGGTAAATTTGTTAAATATGATTTGGATATTTGATGAATAGACACAAATCTTGAAAATCACTCACCTCTCAATTAATTTGCCGTCCTTGTGTTGAGGATGATGGACATTACATTACAAAAAAAACTACGGTATAGCCTTCTTCTGCAAGATAAAAACCCTATGATCATCAACTGAATTTCCCCAAAGGGAAATCCGAACGCCTAGCAAAATAAGCCATTCTGAGGGTATTGAAATTGACAGAGTGGCTGAGATTCCTCAATAAGAACAACACCGTAGACAACTGGTCACACAGATTATACAGCAATAGATTAATAGTTTTAGGGGAATCATGGCGTTCGACGAAACAACAAGAACCTAAATTGTAATATGACTGCCTGAGGACGATTTTTTTTGAAATATTTTCGAAACGGGTAAAGATGAATTAATCAAATTTAGCATATTTATGCACCTAGTTAAATGTCGTAAACTGACATGAAATTGAATGAAAAAGGATGAGCATAGGCGGGTAAACGGGGGGATCTTTGCCTTAATCATAACCTAACTTTTTTTTCTTCTTACTTTTAGTCCATATGTGTGAAAAATGTGATAAAATAAAGTTTTCTACATAAAAAAGGCATACTTGTTTTTTCTCGAAAAACTTGAAGGTTTTCGAGAAATTCGTGGACAAAACTGCTACTGTGCATTTGAGCTTTTTCATTCCGCGCATTTGGGACTGATTCAATATTCACTAATTCATTTACACTTTAAAACTTATCTTGTGTTTTAGACCAGCTTTGAAGAAAGTATGGCGATCTGGGCAAAAGTTTTTCGTCATAGATTGCCGTACGGAGCATTTGTATGACGTCTTACTGCAGTGTCAACAAATTGGAATCATGACATCAGAGTACAACTACTTAATAACGAATTTGGACACGCATACAATTGATTTAATGCCATTTTTCTATAGCGAGACAAATATCACGGGAGTAAGGAGAGATTTATACCCAACCTCAATATTATAACTGATTTCCAATTGATTTTTAGATCAGACTAATCAATCCAAACGATCCTCAAGTCATTGAGGTTAGTCAAAACATTCCAGCTTTACAACAAAGCGACATTGCGATAGCTATGCCGTCCTGGAAGCTCACAACCGAAACAGCTCTAATAGTTGATGCTGTGCATATGTTTGCCAAGGTTCTCAGTGAGCTTAACGAGCTGGAAGAACGTCCATTGTCTTGTGACAATGTGAATAGTTGGGACTATGGATACACTTTGACCAATTTAATAAAAACCGTAAGTAAGTTTGACCACAATGTAAAGGTCAACGGTATATTCTATGGGTTTGTTTTCAGTCAACTTTTCATGGTCTTAGCGGTCCAATCGAGTTCAACAATGAAGGCTATCGAAGCTCATTTAATCTTCAGATTTACGGCGTAGGCGAGAGCGGATTAGCAACAATCGGGAACTGGAATTCCTCCACAGGCATTAACATAACAAATCGTAACTATGAATTTGCGGATATTGACAACAGCGACGACAGTTTGCGCAATAAATCCTTCACAGTGATCATTGCTTTGGTATAATATAATTTGATTGAAATGATTGCTTGATCGTTATTTTGTAACCATTTTGAAGAAATCACATCTAGACTCAACCAAGGCTAAAACGAATCTAAACTCGAAAATCCGATTGTCTTTCCAAAACACTTAACATACATGAGAAGTAGATTGAAAATAGCCAATCAGAAAAAAAGGCATTTTTACAATTTACCCCTATAAAGATACAGCTACAGGGTGAGCGATTCAGAAATAAACTGTTGTTAATTGTTAAGATGTCCTATGTTGGAGATTTTTCAGAAAATCAACAAGACACTACTGTTTGTAAAGTTAGGCACAATACGATTAGATAATGACTTCTTAATCTCCGGAAAAGCTAACTGGATGAAAACCTATGTTCATATTTTCGGCGCCCTTTATATTTAAACTTTGTTAACTCCCCAACTACTAGCTTTTGTATATAATAAGAAAAGTCCGACATTTAATTTATATGAAGGCATTTCGATATTCAAAAGTGAGACCACACTGTATTTAAAACATGACATTCTTCGAACAAGAAAACACGGTCCATCTGTTGCTAAAAGTTGAACAAAGAAAAGAGACAAAAATTATATATTTTTGTTATTCATGTACCTACTTGTACACTTATTTATTGCTTTTGGTAAAACCAATATCAATAAACGATAAGATAGATAGAAAACATACCCTTAAATTTTATAACTAAAAGGACAGTTTAGGAACATTTGTTACTTAAAATAATTTTCACAAAAATATTATATTTCCCAAACTAACTAATAGAAAATATCTATAAAATCACCCAACTAATATACATATAATACCAGTGGCGTGGTGTCTTATTACAATTTCTGTGGGATTTCGTAGACGCAACCATATGGTATGAGAAAAGAAGAGTCGAAAGCATTGGCGGGTAACGATATTTACGAAGGATTTGGTATGGATTTGATAGCAGAATTGGCTTCAATGGAAGGCTTCAATTACACGTTTATTCTGCGTGTCGATGGGAAGAATGGGAATAGAGAGGAAGATGGACATTGGTCTGGAATGATTGGGGATGTTATTGATGGGGTATGACGAATAATATTTAATCTGCATCTTGTTCCGTAACTTGATATTTTTATAGCGAGCGGATTTAGCTATAACGGATTTGACTATAACGTCCGAACGAAATGATGCAGTAGACTTTACGTCGCCATTTATGAATTTGGGTAAGTACATGCACCTTTTTACAAATAAATTTGTTTCGAGCAAAAGTAAATGTTTTCCAGTGGCGGAGTTATTTTTTTTCCAGGAGGGTTCAAATATAAAAAAAATCGCAAAAATTGATTTAGTGCATTTAACAAATTTCAAATTTCAGGGGTGGCGATTCTGTTTAAAAAACCTGGTAAAGCACCACCGAATTTTTTCTCATTCGCCGAACCGTTTGCTTTAGACACATGGATCGCAATGGCAGTGGCATTCGCCGTGGTCTCCCTCTCCTATTTCATTTTAGGCCGGATTTGCCCATCAGAATGGGACAATCCATACCCGTGCATCGAAGAACCCGAATTCCTTATCAATCAGTACAGCTTCCAAAATTCTGTATGGTTCGTAACTGGCGCCATGCTTCAACAGGGTTCAGAAATGGCACCAATGTAAGTTACTGTTAATATACAGGGTATGTTTTGATAAATAAATATTTCAGTGCAGTTCCGACGAGACTAGTTTCGGGGGTTTGGTGGTTTTTTATCCTAATTATGGTGGCATCATACACAGCAAATCTAGCATCGTTCTTAGTGACGGAGAACAATGTCGAATTATTTACTGATGTGGATTCTTTAGTCAAGAATCAAGAGGAACACAAGCTGCGATGGGGGGCTAAAGCCAATGGATCTACGCTTGGATTTTTTGCGGTAATAACACCGAAAATATATCACGATAGAAGGGTCATATTGGGGCTCGATTATTTAAGCGACAGAAGTCTGTTATATATAAACTGAAACGTTAATATTTTGTAAACATGACGAAATTAAAAAAAAAAAAGTTTGATTCATGGGTTCGATAAAATCTATTTATGACTACATTTTAAAAATATTGCGAATCTATACAGGGTGTCCCAAATATAAGAAATGAACCATAGTTGTGTGTTTTTAAATGTAATGCCCTGTATATGTCACATAAACCTGACAGTTTTTAAATATTTATTTTTATTTGTAATTAGAAAAGTGATAACGAAATTTATAAAGCCATATATAAACATATGGTGGAACATCCGGAAGACATGGTTGAAGAAAATAAAGATGGCGTAGCAATGGCTGAAAGTGAGGAGATTAATTATGCGTTTTTTATGGAATCCACGTCGATAGAGTACGAAACGCAACGCCACTGTGGGCTGCGAATGGTTGGCGAGCGTTTGGATGAAAAAGGCTATGGAATAGCCATGAGAAAAGGTGGGGAATTAAATAACCACATTTATTTTGTTCAAAATTGAGGATGAACTTGTAAAATCATTTCCAGACTCCCCATATCGGAACAGATTGAGTACAGCAGTCCTAAAACTCCAATCGAATGGATTTATCGAGAGGATTCGCAAGAAGTGGTGGGAAGAACGTCGTGGAGGCGGCCTCTGCACGGTACTCGACCCTTAACCCTCAAATACAAATACAACAATTTGATTTTGTTTCAGGGTACTGCAGAAGAGGCTGCAGCTACTCCACTGGACCTTCAAAACGTGGAAGGCGTGTTTTATGTCACCATTTACGGATGCGTAATTGCAGCTGGCCTAGTGATATTCGAATACATGATTTATATGCTGCGCATGCGTAGACGTGCAAAGGTCCCTTTCAGAGAAATCTTCCTGCAAGAAATCAAACATTACGTCAACTTTAACAGTGGTGTTAAACCTACTGTGGGATCAGCTACCGATTCCAAACCGGGTTCAGTCGATAATCACGAGGAACGGGAAAAGTCGAACAAATCCACATCGAGAATATCGGAAATGGCGCAAACGAATGGTAGTAGTCGTGTGGGGCGATATGGGTTTATAGTTACGCCATCTAGGGATACATTAACGAATAATGGTTCGACAGTGTAGAAAGATTCCGGCAATATTACACGTTAACCAGTGTCGTAGCCATTTAAATTTAAAAACAAAGCTCCTTTTCTGGACACATTGTATGCTTTACTTAGATTTACAGAGTGTACACTCTGTATATATTATTATGAGTTAGATGGTGTGATTATCAAATTGTTAGAACGTGTTATAGATAAATTTAAATTTAAATAAATACATTACAGTTTTTTACAACACGTGTTTTGTGTAATATTTTAATTGAGTCATTTTATCCCGAAATATATTTACAAACTAAATTTGAATGACTCGGTAAAAGGTACAGGCTGTATCAAATTATTTTCTGTTTGGTTGCCAAATACTGCAGGAGCGATGTACAGGGTGTTTTTGGGGGCTTGGTTTGGTATAGGACGCTATTATACAGGACCTAGTCAAGACGTAAGAAACTATCCTTAATGACCGTTCCGAAGAATGTCGTTTGGCTTGCAAATATCCCTTCATAATATCATTGTCCTGCGTAAATTTCACGACCCCATTATTAGGAAAACAGATATCAATTTTTTGGGGCCTTGGTTTGGTATAGGGCGCTATCATACAGGACCTAATCAAGACCTAAGAAACTATCCTTAATGACCGTTCCGAAGAATGTCGTTTGGCATGCAAATAGCCCTTCATAATATCATTGTCCTGTGTAAATTTCACGACCCCATTATTAGGAAAACAGATATCAATTTTTTGGGGCCTTGGTTTGGTATAGGGCGCTATCATACAGGACCTAATCAAGACCTAAGAAACTATCCTTAATGACCGTTCCGAAGAATGTCGTTTGGCATGCAAATAGCCCTTCATAATATCATTGTCCTGCGTAAATTTCACGACCCCATTATTAGGAAAACAGATTTCAATTTTTTGGGGTCTTGGTTTGGTATATGACGCTATCATACAGGACCTAATCAAGACCTAAGAAACTATCCTTAATGACCGTTTCGAAGCATGTCGTTTGGCATGCAAATAGCCCTTCATAATATCATTGTCCTGCGTAAATTTCACGACCCCATTATTAGGAAAAAAGATTTCAATTTTTTGGGGTCTTGGTTTGGTATAGGACGCTATCATACAGGACCTAATCAAGACCTAAGAAACTATCCTTAATGACACTGTCTTCGCATGGCGTTTGGCATGTAGATAACATTGTCCTGCGTAAATTTCACGACCCCATTATTAGGAAAACAGATTTCAATTTTTTGGGGCCTTGGTTTGGTATAGGACGCTATCATACAGGACCTAATCAAGACCTAAGAAACTATCCTTAATGACAGTTCCGAAGAATGTCGTTTGGCATGCAAATAGCCCTTCATAATATCATTGTCCTGTGTAAATTTCACGACCCCATTATTAGGAAAACAGATTTCAATTTTAATGCCTTGGTTTGGTATAGGACGCTATATTACTCAAATGTTCAGATCATACCAAACCTGTATGTGTGTTTTTTTAAGAAACCTAAAGTATTTTTTGCATTGAATCCACACGGTAAGCATCTCAAACACCTTAAGTACCGACCTGCACAATTATTTCAACAAAATTTTAATACGACCCTGTTTTCTACTCTTTCAACATGGCGGCCACAGGCTGAATGAGATCAAAGGCGGCAAGACAGAGATTATATTCTCTCTTTAGTTCTTCTCTGGTCTTATTTTATTCAATTTCCTCAGGGTGCGGTCTCAGAAGAAGCCTGATTACGAGGAAAAGCTTCTGGAATTTTACCATTTTGATAGTCAATTTTCATAATTAAAATTTTTTGTTCAACTTTTTACTAAATAAATGTCAATTTTAGGGTTATTTTCAGAATTTTCTTCAATGTAGGGACTTGATTAGGAAAATTGTGTGTATTTTTTATAAAGAAAATAACGTTCCTACTTTGGATATGGTTGCTTGGCTTGACATTGCGGGAAATACTAATTGACTGCGGATTTCAATATAAAAAAACTAGAGAGTCCTCCCAATTAATTAGGTATTTTGGTTATTTAATTAATTAAACATCAAAAGCAAAGTGAACAAAAAGCTGAATGAAGCGTTGTTACGTTAGTCATATCACAACCAACTGAGGGGACGAATCTTGACAATACATGGAATGACATGGAGGAAAAGATGATGAATACGGCAAGAACGGAGATAGGATATAGACGGAATGTTAAAAGGAAAAAATGGATGACAGACGAAATACTGGCAATGTTTGAAGAGAGAAGGAAATACAAGAACCAAGGCAGACGAGACAAATATATGACGCTGCAAAATACCATAAGAAGAGCAGTAAGAGCGGCAAAAAATAAGTGGCTGAAGGAACAGTGCGAAGAAATGGAACACTTGCAAGAACAGCACGATGAGTATAACCTGCACAAGAAAATAAAAGAAACAGCTGGAATGTACAGGAAACGGACTTTCTCTAATATACAAAATGAACAAAGACAAATGGCACAAGATAACGCATAGAGAAAAGCTATTTGGGAACAATATATTAGTAATCTTTTTGCAGATGATAGACCTCAGTTAGAAGATAATCAGGAAGATGACCTGTCTGGACCGTCAATTACAATAGAAGAGATTACTAGGGTAATAAAAAGCTCGAAAGATAAGAAAACGGTTGGACCAGATTTAGTGCCTGTTGAACTGCTCAAATTACTAGACAACGAAAGTATTAAGAGGCTACAAAGACTTTTCAACCAATTTTACAACACATCTTTTTATTCAACTCCCAAAGAAGAGCAACGCAACAAGATGTGAAGATCACAGATTGATCAGCTTGATGAGCCACACTCTGAAAGTGTTTCTGAAGGTCATTCACTACAGAATTTCCACAAAATGCGAAAGCGCTCTTGGATCCTCTCAATTCGGATTTAGAAGGGGTCTCGGTACAAGAGAGGCACTGGTCGCAACCCAAGTGTTGGTTCAGAACTGTTATGATCAGAGAAAAGATGCAGCGATGTGTTTCATAGATTACGAAAAAGCATTTGATAGAGTGCAACATCACAAACTCGTTCAAATGCTGAGGCGAATTGACATAGATCAAAAGGACATACGCTGTATTGAAAGCTTGTACTGGAACCAATCAGCGGCAGTTAGATCTGACAGCGAAGTTACGAAAGCACAGAAAATCCTTGGAGGTGTAAGACAGAGATGTGTCCTCTCCCCATTTCTGTTTAACATTTACTCTGAAAATATCTTCCAGGAAGCTCTCGAAGGACAACAATTAGGCATCAAAGTAAATGGCACATGGATCAACAATATACGGTATGCAGACGACACAGTCCTGATAGTAGACAATATGAATGACCTCCAAAAGACTCCTGGACATGGTTGGAATGCACGGCCGACGCATGGGAATCAACATCAACATAAAAAAGACAAAATTCCTAGTAATCCAAATTGGATGAGTTCCGGAATGCGGAACTTACATACGATAGTGAAGACATAGAACGAGTTAAAAAGTTTAACTATCTGGGGACTTGGATATGTGAAGACTGGTCTTCAGATGCAGAAATCAGGTACAGGATAGAAAAAGCGAGGAGCTCATTCATGAGATTCAAAAACGTCTTTACGAACTCCGATTTTGACCTCAATCTCAGAATAAGATTCACAAAGTGTTATGTATGGTCCGTACTGTTGTATGGTATGGAAGGCTGGACAGTGAAGGTTAGCACAATGAATAGGCTAGAAGCATTTGAAATGTGGATCTATCGAAGAATCCTGAAAGTCCCATGGACAGCAAGAAAGACCAACGAGGAAATTTTGAGGACGATAGGAAGAGAACGCGAATTGCTGGACACGATAAAGCGCAGGAAAACAGCGTATCTGGGGCATGTGATACGCAACGAAATGTATCATTTCCTACAATTAATAATAGAAGGAAAAATAGAAGGAAGAAGGGGTGTAGGCAGAAAGAGGATGTCGTGGCTCCGAAACATCAAGCATTGGACAGGAATATGAACCACAGGAGAATTAATTCACACCACCAGAGATAAGAAAAAATGGTCAGAAGTGATCGCAAACATCCATTAATGGATAGCAGCGGAAGAAGAAGAAGAATTAATTAAAACTGAATTTTCTGCAGAAATGTATAGGGTGAGTAGTTAAGTTATTATTATAACACTAAGCTGGACAAAGAACTGTTTATGAACTATATAATAATAAACAAGTTGATATAATAAAATTAATTGTTGATTTCTTACGAAATTTTTTTGCATTTAATATAATTTTGATATAAAGTCATACCAATTTTATTGTGTTGTACGTGATAACCTTTTTTTGTTTATATCTTTAGTTTATTGAAAACGAGAGAATAACAAAAAAAAATGATGAAAATATCTTATTTATAACTAGGAAAATTAGGTAAAACGCCAACGAAATAAACTTTTTATATAATTATTGAGATTTACTTTCAATAATATTTACCAAATGATATTTTTGTTGATTATAGGTTTAAAGTAAACGTAATTTTATAAATATTTTGAAAAGAAATGGCATGATCAATAGGCACTAATAATAAGTTCAAATTATCACAATAAACTTATTTAAACTTATTTATATTAACAATATGACAGGGACGTACGTACTATACCCCGTCCCCTGAGATCGTCACCAAATAAATCTGGGACTATGAAGTATCATTTTTGATTTTGAAAACAAATAAAAACTTTCGAAGTCAACTCCACACAATATTTAATTTAATTATGAGAAAGGAAACTAGTTTCGGCTTAACAAGCCATCATCAGCCCATTTGACAAAAACATCTGTGTAAAGAAAACATCAAACTCTAAATAATAATGTGTAGAGTTGACTTCGAAAGTTTTTGTTTGTGTTCCTTTATTTGTTTATAGTTATTATTTATCCGGAAGAGAACTGTTAAAAAAAAAATGAAAGGATCCAAAAAACAGGGGATACGGGGGTCGTTTCAAACAAAATATTAGGCCACGTATATCAAGGGTTATTTTTATACAAGCTGGCCAAAATTTGTGAGCAAATTGGGGACATCTAATCATGAAAAAAAGCTAAATTGTAATTTTTTGAAAAGTCCTTTTTTACAAAGATACAGGGTGCTAAAGATGACTGCCTGAGGACGATTCTTTTGAAATATTTTCGAAACGAGTAAAGATGAATTAAGCAAATATAGCATATTTATTTACCTAGTTAAATGTCATAAACTGACATGAAATTGAATGAAAAAGGATGACCATAGGCGGGTAAACGGGGGGACCATTGCTTTAATTATAACCTAACTTTTTTTCCTTGTGATTTTTATTCATTTTGTGTCAAAAAAGTGATAAAGTAAAGCTTTCTACATAAAAAAGGCATACTTCTTTTTTCTCGAAAAACTTAAAGGTTTTCGAGAAATTTGAGTTTGAAAATTTTAGGACAGTTTTGTAAAATTTTCAAACTCAAATTTCTCGAAAACCTTGAAGTTTTTCGAGAATGCCTTTTTTATGTAGAAAATTTTATTTTATCTAATTTTTGACACCAATGGAATAAAAATCACAAGAAAAACAAGTTAGGTTATAATTAATGCAAAGATCCCCCCGTTTACCCGCCTATGCTCATCCTTTTTCATTCAATTTCCTGTCAGTTTACGACACTTATCTAGGTGAATAAATATGCTACATTTGATTAAATTATCTTTACTCGTTTCGAAAATATTTCAAAAAAATCGTCCTCAGGCAGTCACTATTACCACCCTGTATCTTTGTAAATAAGGCCTTTTCAAAAAATTACAATTTAGGTTTTTTTCATGGTTAGACCTCCCCAATTCGCTCACAAATTTTGAACACCTATTTTTGAAACATAGAGAGAGCTAAAAATGCCCTTGTATTATATTATTGTAACTAACCCCCGTATGTCTCGTGTGGGTATCTGAATGCGCCAAACACGTGATTGCTGAATGCACAAAACCTGCCATTCAACGAGAATACCCGTTTACACTTTTATTTATAAATAATATATACATTTGAGTTTGGCCTGACTCCGATATTAGGTATCTACCTACTTTTCTGAGCCTTATTGCTTGTCCGGCGATATGGGTCTTTATTAGTTCATTTCAATACTTTTATAAATCCAAAACATATTTTTCTAGAATTTAACCAACAAATAGGAGAATATTATACAGTCAATAACCATACGTAAATTAAATAAAAATAAAAATAAACCAACCGGCTAAATCATATTTACTTATAGTAATATACAAAGAGAAATTTTTAATGAAGTATTGATTGGGAAAAATTAAATAAATCGATATAAGTAGTGCTGGGAAAACAGTGAAAATTAATTTAATAATTAAAAAATAATACTTTTTGTGCCAACAGTTATCACAACTAAACAAAACACCAGTAAGTACCTACCAATAATGTCTACTAATTAATCAGATCTAGAATTTTCAATGACGAACATAGAAAATAACCTACATCAACGTAAAACGTAATCATAAGTTACCTTCAATTATGTTAGTAAATAGGTACTACGAAATTTTTACTATAATTTTTATCTACGGTAAAAATAAATTTTACTTAAATTATAAAAAATGGAATTTTACCAATATCGAAGGGGGCAGTTCGATTAAAATACATATTTAGATTTTTTATGTCAGAAATGACTTTTGTAGGACCGAAAATAATTATTTTCAATTTTTCCTATAACAAATTCTTGTTGTTTAATTATTGTAGGGCAGGATGTATTCAACAGATATTGGTTTATCTTGTCTTTGCTCAAAAAATAAGAATGAAATAGGAACCACAAAAATTTATAGTTTTATCTTATTTAACATTAAAAGTAAGAGCAGCTTTTTATAGGGTGGTCTGTTCTGAAAATATTGGCAATTTAATAGTGTTACAACTTTAATAAAGTTTTACTGTTACAAGAATACGTCTTTATCTACATATTTTTACTTAAAAAAATAAGTATAAGGGCTCTACCATTTTATTTTAAGAAAAAAAAACAGTTCAGGAAAAATATTATTTAGATCACATGAACCGGTTCCAAATAATAATAATATATGTTTATTAGTTCTAAAAGATATTACATAAATTTGTACAAAAAATGTATTATTACAACCATTAGAACTAAAGGGCGTGAAATCTCAGCCTCTCAACTAGGTTGAGTGCTGTTGAAGCCCAAGAAACAATACACAATAAAAAATAACAACAAGAAATCAGTACTACACAATAAATACAATAGGTATTAAAACACATAAGTATACAAAAATAAAGTGTTGGGTTAAAACACAGTGCAAACAAAATGCCCAAATGAAATGCCTAAACGCTGTCAAGCAATATCTTTTTAATCGTGGATCTGAACACATGCAAACTCTGAGAGAAATCCTTAATCACAAACCGCTTAACTAGCGTGGCGACATTATAAGAGAACGATCTTTTAAATATTTCCTTTTTATGAACAGTGACTGTTATTAGACTTTTACGTCTGATGTTTAGATTATGCACATCAGTTCTATACACAATTCTATTAACCAGATAAGGAGGGGTTTTATATTTTATTATTTTGTAAAAGAAGCATGTTGAATGGTGAATGCGTCTGTTATACATATTCAGCCAACCTGCCTCCTTAAGTTTGTGAGATATGCGATGTCTTCTGCGAATGCCAAATATGAACCGCAAGCAAGAGTTCTGCAACCTCTGAACTCTCCCTCTGTCCACACTATCAAGACAAGGACCGTAGATGCTGTCACAGTAGTTTAAGTGCGATAAGACAAGAGCATCACACATACGAATCTTCAAGGTTACATTTAACGAATGTCGGTGAGGGTATAATTTTTTTAACATTCCATATCCGATTTTAAGTTTTGATGTTATATGGTCCTTCAATCGCATCTTGTGATCCAGAACAAGTCCCAAGTTCTTTGCTCCTTCCTGGAAAACCAAAATGTCTCCATCCAATTCAAGGGCATTTTGTTGAATTTGATTTCTTACATTATCGCCACAAAACAGCATACAAACGGTTTTATTCGTATTTAATTTTAACAAATGATCACGCGATATTTGATGTATTCTCCTCAGGTCCTGATTTATACGATCCACGGCCACCGCAGCGTCTGACGGGTTAAAGGCACTATAAATCTGTGTATCATCTGCATACAAATGATATTTACAAAACTCTAAATCTCTGACAAAAACAGACGAATACAGACTATAAAGTATCGGACCCAGAACACTACCCTGCGGCACACCAGATAGAACAGATCTCTTCCTAGACATATGCTCATCGCTCACAACACACTGAGAACGACCCGCGAGGAATGATCTCAACAAACCTTTTGACTCTACGCTGAAACCAAAATAATTCAACATAGCAGCAAGGATATCATGATTAAGTAGATCGAATGCTTTACTAAAATCAAGCAGAACCAAAATGACAGCCCTGCCACTATCCAAGAGACAATGCTGTAGAGCAGCTAAAGCCTTTACGAAAGCCCGATTGGAAAGCAGGCAAAATTTCATTTGTGATTATTAAATAAAAAATTAAATCACACTGTATAGCAGACGTAGATGTATAATAATTTTAAAAATTTTCGGCTCATTGTGAAACCCCTGTACATGTCTACATAATACCTACAACAAATAAATATTTTAAGTCTTGTTTTGTTAAACAAGCCCATTCCAAATATTTGATTAATTTTACAACAACCTGAACAATTCTATTTTGAAGTGTTTTTAAACTTTCTAATTATACCTAAATATTTGACATTTACGTGTACTTATTTATGTTTTCATTCTAAACATAGAAAACATTTTTTTATTACTATTTATATCCATAATTTTGTCGTACCTAGTAGTAGTAGTTTTTTAAATAAATAAATTTGCATATACTTTATATAATTTTTAATATAACAGGACACTGACCTTTATCATCACCTATTCAATTTTAATTTTGTCTAATCTTTGTAGACATAACATTTTTTATGATTGTGAATCATTTAATAATTTAATAAAATATTATTTGACGAGCGTATAATGTAGGGTATATTACACGACACAAAAATAAAAAACCCACCCTGTAGAAATCTTGTTACATTAGCCAGACGTGTTTCGGAACATATATCACACCATCAGTGGCGTACACAGAACCTACATCTTATTTTAGTTGTATTAAAATTCATAATATGGATTAACGAGGCGCTACTGGATTCCAAAGTTGTCCTTAGTGAAAAAATTAGAAATTTTCAATGTCATATTATGTCTACGAACATTATCGCTAATTCTTTTGCAATATCAAACAATTTGTTTTTATATTATCATTACCTATTTGGTGGCAATAAATTATTTAGTTCTAATCATAAACGGAGAAATTTCTAAAAATAACCGTTTTATTTAATTATCAGGGATCATTCTGGTATTTTCCAAATCTTAGATCCTATGATAAATATTATATAAGGTGGTCCAATGAACACGAAGATCAAATAAACTGTTGCCCTCCAGGCACGAATAGTTCTCCAAATTTAAGTGTAAACGGAATATTTCGTTGACCTTTTTGTTTAAATTATGCCATCTTTTGTTTAAGAACTATTATTTTTGATTCTTTTTTTTTTAAACTACTTATACAAGACCTATTTCCCGCAAAATAAAAAAAAATACGAAACTAACTACAACCATTGTTCCTTTAATATCTGCTGTTTTGAAGAGCTCGATTGTGGAGGGACAAGTTCCGTCTTCATGGAAGAATTCTCTCGTTATTCCTATATTCAAGAAGGGAAATAAATTAATTCCAAGTAATTATCGGCAAGTAAGTTTAACATCCATTCCTTGCAAAATAATGGAGAAATTAATATCGCAGGAAATGACAGAATTTCTCATAAGAACGAGAAGATTCTCGGACAATATGCACGGATTTCTGCCTGGCAGATCGACGACATCTAACTTACTGAGCTGCGTCAACTCATGGTCCCTAGCTTGAGACAGACGAGAGCCGATTGATGTTGTGTACTTGGATTTCTGTAAGGCCTTTGACAGACTACCTCATGGAAGGCTCATGCATAAACTTGATCATTGCGGCATTCGGGGCAATCTGCTTCACTGGATCGGGGATTTCTTGTCGGGTAGATATTGTAGAGTTAGAGTTGAGGGAGAACTTTCAAATGAATATACGGTGAGCAGTGGGGTGCCTCAGGGATCTGTGTTGGGACCTTTGTTATTTAACATTTTTATTTCGGATCTGCCTACCTATCTGGAGTCTAAGTCGGTTCTGTTTGCAGATGAGATCAAAATATTTAACAATCGGTTGAGTTCTCATAATTTATTAAAAAATGATCTGCATATTGTGGAAGAATGGGCAGGATTTTGGCTGCTACAGCTAAACGCTAGCAAATGTTCTGTGTTGTATATTGGAGCGAACAATCCTGAACGTCAGTATAGTGTTGGTGGTGTCGCACTAAGGGCGGTAGAGACACATAGGTGTTTTAGTGAGCAAGGACTTAAAGTGGGCGAATCATATCGCAAAAATAATTAAGAAGACTAATGCTGTGTCGTACATGATGAGTAAAGCTTTTAAAAACCCATCCATAGAACTTTTTGAAAAACTGTATAAAACTTATGTGCGTCCGAATCTGGAATATGCGTCCACGGTGTGGAATCCATACTTCGCGAGGGACATGCATGCTCTTGAGCAAACTCAAAGGAGGATTACTAAACTCTGTCCAGCAATCCGTGAAATGGAGTACGAGGAGAGATTGGATAGGAGTTCGTGGGGACCTAATAGAAAGTTATCAGAGTTTGCACGGGGATTACAGTGTACCTCTGTCCATTTTTGTTCGCAGTACGAATTTGAGACTTCGTGGTCATGATTTTAAACTATGTCCTGAACGATTTCGTAAATTGTGTCGTCGGTACTTTTTAACTAATAGGATAGTAAGAATGTGGAACTCACTTCCTAGTGAGTTTGTTTGTGCAGTGTCAAAGAACTCTTTTAAAAACAAGTACGATGCTTTAAACAAATAATACGGGCAATTGTTTTTAATGAACCATTCATAATAATAATAATAATATAGCCGCTTGGGACTTATAAATGCCCACCCTCTTTAACTTTGGTGTTCCATCCTGTAGAAGAAAATGTTTAATATAAAAATTTTAGGGCTTAATATAAACTATTTACGGCATATATTATCGTATATACAGTGTGTCCCAGTAAGCTAGGGGCAACACTGAGTCTCAAAATATGTAATAAAAATCACCTGTGGTGTTTATAGTCTGTTTCTGAGGTGTGGTCTCACGTGACCTCACGTGACGTGATAATAGTGTGTCTGAGCCTTAATACACATTATATTACTTTCATCTTTCGCCGACACTGTGAATTGTCCTTCATTTGGTTTTCATTATCATAATATTAGGCATGTCTGAAAATGTTATCTAAATACGTTGCATAAATAATATAGTATCTAACATCAATAAATTATTGCCAAAAATTTTATCTAAATTACTGAAACTAATCTAAAATTAAACTGAGGTAATATTATCTGTTATTTAAATATATTTTTATTATTACAATAATAATGAAATACATTTTTTCTAATGCATTTTTAATGTCTGTTTAACTTACATAAACGATACTATTTATAAAAGAAAACTACCTGCGGGGGATTCGACGATATTGGAATGAAATAAATACATCTATCTATAGGCAGTTTATTGCCTCTAAAAGGTCAGTACATCTAATTCTGTACCAACAAAAATTTGTTATACGAGGTACGATAGATAATTTCCATTTGTGATTTCTTGATTATTTTGAAGAAGTAGTGGGTGTTTTCCTCCCCTGTTTCTACGCCACTGGAAAAAGTACAGTTTTAAGATACTCGTTTGAATTGCTAATGTGTTCTACACAAAAAAGGTACTCTTGGTCATAAGCTCTAAAGTTGAGCATTTCCGAGGAAAATCAACTGCTTGAAAACCATGGTCAATTTTTTGAAATAAATTTATTTGTTGACTTCTTTTTATTCCAGTTTGAGCAATGTTAGTATCACACAGTCCACCAGTATTCAGCCACAGTCCACCAGACTACAACACATCACTCAACAATCCATCACGCACCCAACCGCACTCGAACCTCCTTTGCCGACGTTCAGCATACCTGATGGCGCCCACGCATTCGAAACCGACGCGACCATGCCTCGTAATACGCAGGCAAACGATCGAAGACCAACAGCAACACACATTTCAACTCGAAGAACCCACCAGTCCGAACACACGCAACAAAAAGAAAGTCGTCTTTGCCGATGATAAAGGAATGTCGTTGACGCACGTCAGGGTCATGTCAGAACCTTCAAATGTACCTCCAATGTGGACGAAACAGTTCCTTGTGGAACTCACCGCCGTGCAACAACGCTTGCAGCAAAACAACAATGAAATGAACTGCGAAAACCAACCGTGGAAGCTGCAGTTTGCTCAACCAGCTTCGGATTATGTGGCGTTTCGGAATAAATTGGAGAGTAACAAAGTTTGTTTGGAAAATGTGATTGTTAGAACCGATGTATCCGATTCTATTACTGGGACAATTAAAGTTTGTAATGTTGCATTCGAGAAACAGGTGTTTGTAAGGACTACTCAGGATAATTGGGCTACGAACGAGGACGTTTATTGCACATATGTCACCAACAACTTGAAGTCGACTATAAGTGCTGCGTACATCCTCTACGATACATTTTCCTTTAAAATCAACCTCAAACCAAACGCTTGGAAACTAGAATTCTGTGTTTGTTTCCAAACGAATGGGACTGAATACTGGGACAGTAATGATGGGAACAATTACGTACTGATGAGAGATATTGCAGCAGTGAAATCGAAACGTTTAGATGAGATGCGTGTGAAGAGCATGCCTCAAGATATTCCGGTGAAAACGCAAGCGAAAATCGATACTTGGACGCAATTTGCTTCATGGTCATTTGTGGATAATTCTACACCATATTGGTGAGATGAATGAATGTAATGTAAGAACGAGTCACAGAAATATGTTTATCAAAAAGCAATAAGAGTAAATGAGAATATAAGATTGAATTTTATAGGATCAAATCTGTGATATATATTTACTAAAAAATAATAATTATAATATTATTGTTTAAAGAAAATGTTTATACATTTAATTCACATCAAATTTCTTTTGTAACTAGCATTTGCTTACTATACATAAATACAACGATGTATATAACGATATAAGATTTATAAAGATTCATATTCAGCATAAAATTTGCTTTGTAACGAGTGGTCGCATGTCATATCTACGAGGAATAATTCAAAAGTTATACACGAAAAACATTGTTTGCAATATTAGTGCCGTATCGATATATATAACGATATGATATTCGTCAAAATTTATATTCAGCATAAAATTTGCTTTGTAACGAGTGGTCGCATGTCGTATCTACGAGGATTAATTCAAAAGTTATACACGAAAAACACTCTTTGCAATATTAGTGCCGTATCGATATATATAACGATATGGTATTCATCGAAATTTATATTCAGCATAAGATTTGCTTTGTAACGAATGGTCGCATGTCGTATCTACGAGGATTAAATCAAAAGTTATACACGAAAAACACTGTTTGCAATATTAGTGCCGTATCGATATATATAACGATATGGTATTCGTCGAAATTTATATTCAGCATAAAATTTGCTTTGTAGCGAGTGGTCGCATGTCATATCTACGAGGAATTATTCAAAAATTATACACGAAAAACACTGTTTGCAATATTAGTGCCGTATCGATATATATAACGATATGATATTCGTCGAGATTTATATTCAGCATAAAATTTGCTTTGTAGCGAGTGGTCGCATGCCATATCTACGAGGATTAGTTCAAAAGATATTAAAAAATTTTAATTTTCCCATATTAATTTTACAGTTTTGATTTATTTAGAGAACGGTGGTATAATTTATAATAGAATTGTAACAAGGGGTTTTATTATGACCTATCTGCGAAGATTGGTTCAAAGACTTATTTCAGAAATATATTATACAACCTGGCTCACCGTAAACAACACTTCAATGCCATCATGACTAACTATAAATATTATGTATTAGTTGCATGGATGTACCTATCGGGGGATGGCACGCCTAAACTACCAGGGCTGGTTTTAAACTTATTATTATAATGATAAGAGAATTAGATTTAAGAAATATGTGGCTAATATTTATTGTTTTATATTAAAATATCGTTTCATAACGTGTAGTCATCTTTATGTTCTTTTTACTCACCTAGAATACAGGGTTCGTCACTTCGGATGCTGCAAAGATTTATGTTGTGAAGATCTATTAAAAAAAATTAGTGCCATATTATCAAATTTATGTTTTTTAATAGAAATACTCTCTGTTTTATTGAAATTTTAATTTCGAGATTTAAAGCTCATCATCAAGTTTATCGGGGAGTGTTTAGGGGAAGTGAAAATCATAGCATAACGAAATTCCTAAAATGCCCTTTAACGGAGATAGGTAAGCAACTACTTTTCAGCTCATAATAACTTTTGACAGGACTCGTATAATTTAACGCAACTTTAATATTTAATTTTTATTTAGTAGATGTTTTATATGGTTAGGGAACTCAGGAACGGACTGTCCACGACGCTGGTTGGGCCAAAATTATAGTTGTCATTGTATGGAGCTAAAGACTGATTTTATCTGTAAAATGGCAGCTGTCAAAATTTAGTTGCTGCGCTACGACCCTGTACCTCCGTTAACGGACATTTTTTCCTATGACAAATTAGGGTTATTTTGTCTTGTTTGAAACTTATCGAGTTGCCATAAAACTCTGTGGTGTCCCTCGTGACTCACTCTGTATGTTTAAGACTGAAAAAATATATTTTAATATTTAAAACAAAATAGACATATAAGATATTTATACAGATGATGAATATATTATTGCTACTGTTGTTCTACTTTTAAGTGTAACACTCTGTATGTCATATTTACTATTTACACGTACATTGTATATAATAATTATTATATTATTTTTATTAAATAGATTTATAAAGGTGTTTGCAAACTTCTATCATCGTCATATTACTATTGTTATCTTGTACATATTATGTAGTTTTTATTTGTTTTTATTATTTTTAATTTGTTAGATACACATTTATGTAGTTTATTGTAAGAAAATAATAAAAAAATGATTTTTGTATAGAACGATATGCGTTTATATTTAAACTCATCCCCATATAATACAGGGTGGATCGATGTAATTAGAACAAAGGTGCAAAAAGACTTCCCAAAGGGCTATATGCAGACCCATACTTTATGACCCACCCTAGGCTTCGTAGACTCGATCGAGACACACCACATACCTTGTTCGATTCGGAATAGATGTACAATGAACATATACCAAGCTCAGACATGAAGCTCGATCGCTAATTTTTTTATAATTTTCCAAAAGTGATGTATATTTGGTGGGGTGTAGGCTTTCACTTGATGACCTACCCTAGGCTTCGTAGACTCGATCGAGACACCCCACATACCCTGGTCGGTTCAAAATAAATGGCCAATGGACATATACCAAGCTTAGACATGAGGGTTGATCACCAATTTTTTTATAATTTGCCAAAGTGAGATTTTCATAAAAATGTATGATTTTGACTATGTTTGAGGGTCCATATTGCCCAAGGTTTTCATGCTACACCCCACATTATATATATATTTGGAATCAGCGCATGAAACTCTATAATCGTACCAATTTTCATGAAAATCTATTTTCCAAAGAAAAATGACTTTTTTTCTTAAATTATTTGATAATTTTGAACAAAAATTTTTTTTTCCTCAATCTTTACCAAACTCACCACGTTTGTTCCTATGACCATACTAATTGAGAAAAAGTGTTTTCTTGTAAGAAAATATTGTTAGGGGAGCAGGACTTTGCTCCAAAAAGTCTTCCCACAGGGCTATATGCAGACCCTTACTTGATGACCCACCCTAGGCTTCGTAGACTCGATCGAGACACCCCACATACCTTGTTCGATTCGGAATAGATGTACAATGAACATATACCAAGCTCAGACATGAAGCTCGATCACTAATTTTTTTATAATTTTCCAAAAGTGATGTATATTTGATGGGGTGTAGGCTTTCACTTGATGACCTACCCTAGGCTTCGTAGACTCGATCAAGACACCCCACATACTGTGGTCGATTCGGAATAGATGTCCAATGGACCTATACCAAGCTCAAACATGAGGGTAGATCACCAATTTTTTTATAATTTTCCAAAGTGAGATTTTCATAAAAATGTAAGATTTTGCATATGTTTGAGGGTCCATATTGCCCAAGGTTTTCATGCTACACCCCACATTATATATATATTTGGAATGAGCGCACGAAACTCTATAATCCTACCAATTTTCATGAAAATCTATTTTCCAAAGAAACTTTTTTATTTGATAATTATTTCTGGGTTTGTAGTCGATCTGCACGTTATTCCATTCCAATAATTTTTCTCGAAAACATACTCGAAAAGGCACCTGTTTCGCTGTCATTGGGTCACTCTGTATGTCTAATCTAACAAATCCAGATCGAACGCCAAATCCTGAAACCCTACTAATACATTTTTCCTTTACAAATTTTATTATAACTCCAAGGAGAACATTTTCCTAAATTACCTCTCTAACTTATACAGGGTGTGACACGTGAAGTATCTTTTGATCACGAAAAGACAAGGATAAGAAGAAATTAATTATTTTAAAATAAACAAACAGTGACACGTTGTGGAGCGGCACTTTTGGCGATTAACAAACCCATCAAGGTGAAAATGTGCTTCATCGCTTAGGATGATTTTGTTCGAATAATCAGCAACGATTTGTTGATGCTGAATTGAATTTTGTAAGCATGGAGGCACAGATCTTTAGTGATTGGGACACATGGGACCTTCCAAAGGTGCAGGCATGTTGAATGGATTCGTTGACTATTATTTTAATAGTCAAGCTCGGTAAGCTTGAGGTTATTTTGATTCTGAATTGCTGTTTGTTGCATTTAAAACAATCCGACGATAAAATATGGACAAACATTAATAAATACCACAATTAGTTGTTGTTAATAGTCTTTTGTTTGAATTATTACTGTATTGTTTTCAACAAAATTAAGTGTACTATTTAAAGCAAGAAATCTACAATCAAACTTCATTTAATGGTACTAAGCAATATGAGGCTTTTAATATATTTAAATCTTATTTCAATATTTTGCTTACAATTCAATTTTGGTCAAAAGCTTGCAAATCAAAGTAAGTACCTTCATCACCATCAACTAATTATTAAATTAAGAGAAAGAAAACTAACACCAGTATTCAACAGAATGCTTTGAATATGCACGAGCAGTATATCAAGATGGAGGGCAACGTGACTCATGGTCAAAGCACAGAATTCAAGTCTCTACTTGCGACGTAATTGTAAATCCTTTGATTGTCGGTGGTACACAAGTCAAACGTAGGGAATTCCCCCATATGGTAAGATTTCTAATTCCCTCTCGAGACTATGTCGAATGTAATATACTAATCATTAAATATTTTAGGGAATTTTAGGACTTGGTGTGTCGGAACGCTCAAAACTCAATTGGGAATGTGGTGCGTCGTTGATAAGTGAAAAACATATTTTAACAGCAGCACATTGCACTAATGCCTTGCAGTATGTAATAATGTAGACCATATAATATATTTTTTATAGCAACTTGTGAACTCCCATGCACAAGTATATCTGGTTGCATACATTGTGTACCAATGCAATATAATCTGTGTATAATGACAGTTTCGGGAGTTTGTGTATTGCTACAACATTTTTTTTTTGTAATTAATAATACAAATTTAATAATATTTATTAGTGGTCCACCACAAGCTGTCCGTTTGGGTACTATTGATTTAATTCAATTCGATACATATTTACAACAACTTCCAATCAAAATGTGTATACAACATCCTGAGTTTGATCCGAAATACAAGTACAACGATATTGCAATTTGTATCACTAAACAAAAAGCAATATTTAACGGATATGTTCGGCCTGCATGTTTGAACACTGTACATAACCTCAATATCGATACAGCGTTAGCTACAGGTTTTGGAAAAACTGATTATTGTACGTAGAACAGTAAACGAAAAAAATACTGCTAATATTGTTAGCGAAACGCGTGTCGAGGATAGAAAAAAAGGTTTAATATTAATCATTTTGTTTATTTATAGTTGGCCATGGAATGAATCGAGATTTATTAAAAGTCGAGGTTGATATTATACCACGTGAGGAATGTCAAGATTATATGTATATGCCACGTGAAATGCCCCAAAACTTGACAGATTCTATCATTTGTGCTGGTGATTTAGAGAATGGGGATCGGGATACATGTCTAGGGGATTCCGGCGGGCCGTTACAGGTACTGAAAAATTGTTTATATTTATTTAAATTAAGCAAACTATTTTAATTACTGTCGGTGGGAATAATCTAACTAAAATGTTTTCAAACTGGTGGCATCTTAATAGCATCTCATGTTTCCTAGGATCACTTATCCCACACCTGCTTAACTTTTGTTTTTTTTGGGATTCACATACGTTTTATACATAGGGTTTCATAATATATGCGCAAAACTTTTGGATGTGACAGCTCGTCAAAAATATTAAAAATGTTTTTTGAAAAGGTCCAAAAAGTCTTCCCACAGGGCTATATACAGACCCTTACTTGATGACCCACCCTAGGCTTCGTAGACTCGATCGAGACAACCCACATACCTTGTTCGATTCGGAATAGATGTACAATGAGCATATACCAAGCTCAGACATGAAGCTCGATCACTAATTTTTTTATAATTTTCCAAAGGTGATGTATATTTGGTGGGGTGTAGGCTTTCACTTGATGGCCTACCCTAGGCTTCGTAGACTCGATCGAAACACCCCACATACGCTGGTCGATTCGGAATGGATATCCAATAGACATACCCGAAGCTAAGACATGAGGGTCTATCACCAATTTTTTTATAATTTTCCAAAATGAGATTTTCATAAAAATGTATGATTTTGCCTAAGTTTGAGGGTCTATATTGCCCAAGGTTTTCATGCTACACCCCACATTATATATATATTTGGAATCAGCGCACAAAACCCTATAATCGTACCAATTTTCATGGAAATCTATTTTCCAAAGAAAAATGACTTTTTTTCTATACATATGCCTTAAATTATTTGATAATTTTGAACAAAAAATTTTTTTTTCCTCAATCGTTACCAAACTCACCACGTTTGTTCCTATGCCCATACTGATTGAGAAAAAGTGTTTTCTTGTGAAGAAAATATTGTTATGGGAGCAGGACTTTGCTCCAAAAAGTCTTCCCACAGAGCTATATGCAGACCCTTACTTGATGACCCACCCTAGGCTTCGTAGACTCGATCGAGACACCCCACATACCTTGTTCGATTCGGAATAGATGTACAATGAACATATACCAAGCTCAGACATAAAGCTCGATCACTAATTTTTTTATAATTTTCCAAAGGTGATGTATATTTGGTGGGGTGTAGGCTTTCACTTGATGACCTACCCTAGGCTTCGTAGACTCGATCGAGACACCCCACATACCCTGGTCGATTCGGAATAGATGTCCAATGGACATATACCAAGCTCAGACATGAGCGTCGATCACCAATTTTTTTATAATTTTCCAAATTGAGATTTTCATAAAAATGTATGATTTTGCCTATGTTTAAGGGTTCATATTGCCCAAGGTTTTCATGCTACACCCCACATTATATATATATTTGGAATCAGCGCACGAAACTCTATAATCGTACCAATTTTCGTGAAAATCTATTTTCCAAAGAAAAATGACTTTTTTTCTATACATATGCCTTAAATTATTTGATAATATTGAACAAAAAAAATTTTTTTCCTCAATCTTTACCAAACTCACCAAGTTTGTTCCTATTCCCATACTGATTGAGAAAAATTGTTTTCTTGTGAAGAAAAGATTGTTAGGGGAGCAGGACTTTGCTCCAAAAAGTCTTCCCACAGGGTATATGCAGACCCTTACTTGATGACCCACCCTAGGCTTCGTAGACTCGATCGAGACACCCCACATACCTTGTTTGATTTGGAATAGATGTACAATGAACATATACCAAGCTCAGACATGAAGCTCGATCACTAATTTTTTTATAATTTTCCAAAAGTGATGTATATTTTGTGGGGTGTAGGCATTCACTTGATGACCTACCCTAGGCTTCGTAGACACGATCGAGACACCCCATATACCCTAGTCGATTCGAAATAGATGTCCAATGAACATATACCAAGCTCAGACATGAGAGTCGATCACCAATTTTTTTATAATTTTCCAAAGTGAGATTTTCATAAAAATGTATGATTTTGCCTATGTTTGAGGGTCCATATTGCCAAAGGTTTTCATGCTACACCCCACATTATATATATATTTGGAATCAGCGCACGAAACCCTATAATCGTAATAATTTTCATGGAAATCTATTTTCCAAAGAAAAATTACTTTTTTTCTATACCTATGCCTTACATTATTTGATAATTTTGAACAAAAAAATTTTTTTTCCTCAATCGTTACCAAACTCACCACGTTTGTTCCTATGCCCATACTGATTGAGAAAAAGTGTTTTCTTGTGAAGAAAATATTGTTAGGGGAGCAGGACTTTGCTCCAGAAAGTCTTCCCACAGGGCTATATGCAGACCCTTACTTGATGACCCACCCTGGGCTTCGTAGACTTGATCGAGACACCCCACATACCTTGTTTGATTTGGAATAGATGTACAATGATCATATACCAAGCTCAGGTATGAAGCTCAATCGCTAACTTTTTTATAATTTTCCAAAAGTGATGTATATTTGGTGGGGTGTAGGCTTTTACTTGATGACCTACCCTAGGCTTCGTAGACTCGATCGAGACACCCCACATACCCTGGGCGATTTGGAATAGATGTTCAATGGACATATACCAAGCTTAGATATGAGGGTCGATCACCAATTTTTTTATAATTTTTCAAAGTGAGATTTTCATAAAAATGTATGATTTTGCCTATGTTTGAGGGTCCATATTGCCCAAGGTTTTCATGCTACACCCCACATTATATATATTTGGAATCAGCGTACAAAACCCTATAATCGTACCCATTTTCATGAAAATCTATTTTCCAAAGAAAAATGACTTTTTTTTAATACATATGCCTTAAATTATTTGATAATTTTGAACAAAAAAATTTTTTTTCCTCAATCGTTACCAAACTCACCACGTTTGTTCCTATGCCCATACTGATTGAGAAAAAGTGTTTTCTTGTGAAGAAAATATTGTTAGGGGAGCAGGACTTTGCTCCAAAAAGTCTACCCACAGGGCTATATGCAGACCCTTACTTGATGACCCACCCTAGGCTTCGTAGACTCGATCGAGACACCCCACATACATACATACATATGCCTTAAATTATTTGATAATATTGAACAAAAAAAATTTTTTTCCTCAATCTTTACCAAACTCACCAAGTTTGTTCCTATTCCCATACTGATTGAGAAAAATTGTTTTCTTGTGAAGAAAAGATTGTTAGGGGAGCAGGACTTTGCTCCAAAAAGTCTTCCCACAGGGTATATGCAGACCCTTACTTGATGACCCACCCTAGGCTTCGTAGACTCGATCGAGACACCCCACATACCTTGTTTGATTTGGAATAGATGTACAATGAACATATACCAAGCTCAGACATGAAGCTCGATCACTAATTTTTTTATAATTTTCCAAAAGTGATGTATATTTTGTGGGGTGTAGGCATTCACTTGATGACCTACCCTAGGCTTCGTAGACACGATCGAGACACCCCATATACCCTAGTCGATTCGAAATAGATGTCCAATGAACATATACCAAGCTCAGACATGAGAGTCGATCACCAATTTTTTTATAATTTTCCAAAGTGAGATTTTCATAAAAATGTATGATTTTGCCTATGTTTGAGGGTCCATATTGCCAAAGGTTTTCATGCTACACCCCACATTATATATATATTTGGAATCAGCGCACGAAACCCTATAATCGTAATAATTTTCATGGAAATCTATTTTCCAAAGAAAAATTACTTTTTTTCTATACCTATGCCTTACATTATTTGATAATTTTGAACAAAAAAATTTTTTTTCCTCAATCGTTACCAAACTCACCACGTTTGTTCCTATGCCCATACTGATTGAGAAAAAGTGTTTTCTTGTGAAGAAAATATTGTTAGGGGAGCAGGACTTTGCTCCAGAAAGTCTTCCCACAGGGCTATATGCAGACCCTTACTTGATGACCCACCCTGGGCTTCGTAGACTTGATCGAGACACCCCACATACCTTGTTTGATTTGGAATAGATGTACAATGATCATATACCAAGCTCAGGTATGAAGCTCAATCGCTAACTTTTTTATAATTTTCCAAAAGTGATGTATATTTGGTGGGGTGTAGGCTTTTACTTGATGACCTACCCTAGGCTTCGTAGACTCGATCGAGACACCCCACATACCCTGGGCGATTTGGAATAGATGTTCAATGGACATATACCAAGCTTAGATATGAGGGTCGATCACCAATTTTTTTATAATTTTTCAAAGTGAGATTTTCATAAAAATGTATGATTTTGCCTATGTTTGAGGGTCCATATTGCCCAAGGTTTTCATGCTACACCCCACATTATATATATTTGGAATCAGCGTACAAAACCCTATAATCGTACCCATTTTCATGAAAATCTATTTTCCAAAGAAAAATGACTTTTTTTTAATACATATGCCTTAAATTATTTGATAATTTTGAACAAAAAAATTTTTTTTCCTCAATCGTTACCAAACTCACCACGTTTGTTCCTATGCCCATACTGATTGAGAAAAAGTGTTTTCTTGTGAAGAAAATATTGTTAGGGGAGCAGGACTTTGCTCCAAAAAGTCTACCCACAGGGCTATATGCAGACCCTTACTTGATGACCCACCCTAGGCTTCGTAGACTCGATCGAGACACCCCACATACCTTGTTCGATTCGGAATAGATGTACAATGAACATATACCAAGCTCAGACATAAAGCTCGATCACTAATTTTTTTATAATTTTCCAAAGGTGATGTATATTTGGTGGGGTGTAGGCTTTCACTTGATGACCTACCCTAGGCTTCGTAGACTCGATCGAGACACCCCACATACCCTGGTCGATTCGGAATAGATGTCCAATGGACATATACCAAGCTCAGACATGAGCGTCGATCACCAATTTTTTTATAATTTTCCAAATTGAGATTTTCATAAAAATGTATGATTTTGCCTATGTTTAAGGGTTCATATTGCCCAAGGTTTTCATGCTACACCCCACATTATATATATATTTGGAATCAGCGCACGAAACTCTATAATCGTACCAATTTTCGTGAAAATCTATTTTCCAAAGAAAAATGACTTTTTTTCTATACATATGCCTTAAATTATTTGATAATATTGAACAAAAAAAATTTTTTTCCTCAATCTTTACCAAACTCACCAAGTTTGTTCCTATTCCCATACTGATTGAGAAAAATTGTTTTCTTGTGAAGAAAAGATTGTTAGGGGAGCAGGACTTTGCTCCAAAAAGTCTTCCCACAGGGTATATGCAGACCCTTACTTGATGACCCACCCTAGGCTTCGTAGACTCGATCGAGACACCCCACATACCTTGTTTGATTTGGAATAGATGTACAATGAACATATACCAAGCTCAGACATGAAGCTCGATCACTAATTTTTTTATAATTTTCCAAAAGTGATGTATATTTTGTGGGGTGTAGGCATTCACTTGATGACCTACCCTAGGCTTCGTAGACACGATCGAGACACCCCATATACCCTAGTCGATTCGAAATAGATGTCCAATGAACATATACCAAGCTCAGACATGAGAGTCGATCACCAATTTTTTTATAATTTTCCAAAGTGAGATTTTCATAAAAATGTATGATTTTGCCTATGTTTGAGGGTCCATATTGCCAAAGGTTTTCATGCTACACCCCACATTATATATATATTTGGAATCAGCGCACGAAACCCTATAATCGTACCAATTTTCATGGAAATCTATTTTCCAAAGAAAAATTACTTTTTTTCTATACCTATGCCTTACATTATTTGATAATTTTGAACAAAAAAATTTTTTTTCCTCAATCGTTACCAAACTCACCACGTTTGTTCCTATGCCCATACTGATTGAGAAAAAGTGTTTTCTTGTGAAGAAAATATTGTTAGGGGAGCAGGACTTTGCTCCAGAAAGTCTTCCCACAGGGCTATATGCAGACCCTTACTTGATGACCCACCCTGGGCTTCGTAGACTTGATCGAGACACCCCACATACCTTGTTTGATTTGGAATAGATGTACAATGATCATATACCAAGCTCAGGTATGAAGCTCAATCGCTAACTTTTTTATAATTTTCCAAAAGTGATGTATATTTGGTGGGGTGTAGGCTTTTACTTGATGACCTACCCTAGGCTTCGTAGACTCGATCGAGACACCCCACATACCCTGGGCGATTTGGAATAGATGTTCAATGGACATATACCAAGCTTAGATATGAGGGTCGATCACCAATTTTTTTATAATTTTTCAAAGTGAGATTTTCATAAAAATGTATGATTTTGCCTATGTTTGAGGGTCCATATTGCCCAAGGTTTTCATGCTACACCCCACATTATATATATTTGGAATCAGCGTACAAAACCCTATAATCGTACCCATTTTCATGAAAATCTATTTTCCAAAGAAAAATGACTTTTTTTTAATACATATGCCTTAAATTATTTGATAATTTTGAACAAAAAAATTTTTTTTCCTCAATCGTTACCAAACTCACCACGTTTGTTCCTATGCCCATACTGATTGAGAAAAAGTGTTTTCTTGTGAAGAAAATATTGTTAGGGGAGCAGGACTTTGCTCCAAAAAGTCTACCCACAGGGCTATATGCAGACCCTTACTTGATGACCCACCCTAGGCTTTGTAGACTCGATCGAGACACCCCACATACCTTGTTCGATTCGGAATAGATGTACAATGAACATATACCAAGCTCAGACATCAAGCTCGATCACTAATTTTTTTAAAATTTTCCAAAGATGATGTATATTTGGTGGGGTGTAGGCTTTCACTTGATGACCTACCCTAGGCTTCGTAGACTCGATCGAGACACCCCACATATCCTGGTCGATTCGGAATAGATGTCCAATGGACATATACCAAGCTCAGATATGAGGGTCGATCACCAATTTTTTTATAATTTTTCAAAGTGAGATTTTCATAAAAATGTATGATTTTGCCTATGTTTGAGGGTTCATATTTCCCAAGGTTTTCATGCTACACCCCATATTATATATATATTTGGAATCAGCGCACGAAACTCTATAATCGTACCAATTTTCATGAAAATCTATTTTCCAAAGAAAAATGACCTTAAATTATTTGATAATTTTGAACAAACAAATTTTTTTTCCTCAATCTTTACCAGTGTAGAAAAAATTGTCGGTTCAAATGGTTCTCCAAAAACAGTAGTTTTTCCAGTGGCGTACCGATTATGAATTACAAACAAAAATTCTTGCACAAAACATAGCTTATTGAGTAGAAAACGCTTACAAAAGCTGTTTTCTGTACGACAAACGGTTCCGGAGATATTTCCGAGAAACAAGAAATTTTTTTGTTCAATTTAAACACACCCCTTATCTCGAAAATGGTGAATTTTAGAGGGTAAGTTAATAGAAACTTTTTTTCATATTTTTGCCCATATATTCTGAAACACCGTGTATATTCTACATTAAATAATAGTAAAGTATATTTATTGTCGTTTATAATTATTATTGATTTATGGTTGTGTAAACATTTTCAGATAATTTTGGCAGATCCTTATTGCATGTACTCGATTATTGGTGTGACAGCATTCGGGAGATACTGCGGTATGGAATATTCACCTGGAGTTTATACGAATATCTCTCATTTTATCCCCTGGATAGAGGCAATTGTTTGGCCGTAAAAAATAATATCTATGATTATTATCCATTAAAATTTGAATAAATTAAAAAATTGGTATTTTTATTTAAATTGTGGATTTCCGATAATTGCAACCTGTTTAGTCGGTATACATGCGTTTGTAGTTGTGGCTAATGAAACGTTGCTTTGTTTTTTATTTCTCGGGAAAGAATAATAATAATTTTATAAGAAGTTGAGATTTTATTATTAAATAATATCTGACAAACCAAAATTGACTATTGATGACCTAGTTGCTGTCATTAGACTGAATGCTGAAACGAGTTTGCATAATTTGGCTAATATATTGAAAGATTATGCGGTAAATATGAGAAAAGCTGACGGAACTGAATATAAAGAAGCAACTGTAAAAACAATTTGGAATACTACGAGTAGGCTACTCCAGGAAAAATACTTCAATGACTTCAAAATTGTATTCGACCCGTTTACCAGTGTGATATTCAAAAATGCGCGAGATGCAAGAAATGCAAAACGTAAAAGATTACAGCAGGATCCAAACAAACGAAAATGCAGTTCATCAAATTTGAGTTCAAGTGATTTGGCTAGAATCATTGGATTATGGGATGAATGTACACCAGAAGGTTTACAAACATTTTTTACCATATTGTAGCTGTTGAGTTAGCTTGGCGAGGTGGTGAACCAGCTGATTGCCTTATAGATTATTTCACGATTGAGAAAAATAATGATGGAACGCCAACCAACAGAACTGAATACAATCCAATATTCAGTAAAACATGCCAAGGAGGATCGAAAAGTTGTACAAATAGTAAGTGGCTTGTTCCAAATGTTGCAAACGAAAGTGCAGGCCCTGTTCGGTTATTCCATAAATTATTGTCCAAAAGGGGGAAAAATATTACTTCCAGTCGCCTATTCTTGAGACCAAATCGTTTCTGAAAATCCGAAAGTGACACATGGTTTGACAATATACCGATAGGCAAGAACACAATTAATATGTGGACCAAATCATCCGTGCAAGCTATTAGTTTGGACACTAAGTGTAAAAAGATGTCCAAGCATTCGAACAGATCAACTGCAGTTAGCCATTTGGCAAATAAAGGAATTCCTGAACAGCAATTAATAAAAATAACAGGACATAGCAGCTCTAATTCAATTAAACCGTACTTGAACATTAACCAAGAACGCCATGGTGAAATAATCAACACCTTGCTACGAATTTCTTCAACAGTGGAAATTAACAATCCGTCAACTTCAGCAAACTCTTCTTCCAATTTAACATTTACCAATTGTACTTTTCACAACTGTAGTTTTAAATAAAAATTAATAATATTTGTTTGATTAAAACTAATACATTTTGTATTGAAAATTATTAAACGTCAGATTGACAATCAAATTTTTGATATCTACAAAGTAAAGTTTTTGAAAATATATTTTTTATATAAAAATATTGATTTTTGTAAAGTTTTGATTTAAGTTATGTATTCAGCATAACTTGAATACCTATGTTCTATTTTTTTGTAACGCGGTTTATGCAAAAATAAAGTATTTAAAAAGTGTTTCTTAAATATCTCAAGATTTTATTTTTGGCACTTAGCACCTTTGAAATTTCCAGTCTTCAATTGTAAAAAATCGATTTTCGTAGTTAAATTTGGCAATATTGAATTTTTTTCCTTTCACCAAAGATTAGTTTGTGAGTTGTTACATTTGGAATTATTTTAAAAATAAATGCCATAGTACAAGACTTGTTATTAATTATACCTACGTAATACACGTAACTATAACACACGCATCTAAACACACTAACGGTGGAGTAACCACAGCATCGGAATCTTGGACACAATGTTTTTCCTACTTAATAAAAATATTTCCAGACTATCTCACGGTCAGTAGCGAAAGGTCAAGCAAAGTAGTTGCTAGCTAACCACAATCTTCACATGTAGTGCAATGGATTTAAATGTTTTACTAATATTATTTTTAATAAATATCGCTATCGAGCCTATTCGCTCTCAAAACGACGAAGGTATGACCTAGATTAAGTATTATTATATCAAAGTTTATTATTTAAAATATTTTTTTGCAGGAGATTCATGTGTGCTAGGCAATACAGGTATTTCGGGCGTATGTACGTTCCTAAACAAATGTCCCGCGGCGATTGACGCCCTCAGAAAAGGTGTTTACCCTCAAATTTGTGGATTTTACGGTACCCAAACAATTGTGTGTTGTGAGCAGAGCCGAACAACTCCAGCACCTGTTCCTAGTCGAATTCCTGGTACCATCAGTCGTCAAAGTACGTATTTATCAATTGGAATTATTTGTATACATTTCTTTCCTACCATGTGGGAATTCCAGACAAATTATGCATTGCCATTTTAGGCAATAATTCAGCCCAATGTAGATGACCAGTGGCGTAGATACAAATAGTTACTTTAAGCATCTGTTTTGACATATAAAAATCATTTTAGAATGTAGAGAATATGCTCAGTACGTCTACGACAAACAACCGCCAGTCATTCTTTTAGTCGATGCCGAAGAAACTGTTTCGAAAGAATGTCCTTTTGAGAAAATTAAGTTAATTGTCGGGGGAACCCCTGCAGATCGGAAAGAGTTTCCGCACATGGTAATTTTATTGTATACCGTTTGAATATAGATATTTTATCAAAACTAATTGTTTCTAGGCTCAAGTGGGTTATGGAGATGAGGATAACATTCAGTGGCGTTGTGGAGGGACTTTAATTAGTGAAAATTATGTTTTGACAGCCGGACATTGTCTAACATCAAGAGACTTGTATGTTACTAATATCTAAGGTGTGCTAAACTTAATTTGTTGCAATTTTTCAGAGGTGGTGCATCTTTCATTCGTGTAGGAATCACAAATCAAACTGACCTCAACAATATGCAGCTACGCAGAGTGACGCAGCGTATTCCATATACGGAATACGTTTCCACGTCACACTATCACGATATTGCATTACTGAGATTAAACAGGAACGTCGATATGAACACCTATGCGAGACCAGCGTGTCTCTATACGAAAAAGGAGCCTCCAAGATCACGAGTAATAGCTACCGGATGGGGTCGACTCCAATTCATCGGTAAAACAAATTTTAATTTTTAATAAATAAATAATTTAATTGTTTGTTTGCAGGGCGAGTTAGTGAAGATCTTCAGAAAGTTGTTCTAGACCTTTACGGTGTCAATCCATGTAATCATAGTTATAGAAACATTTATGGTTCGGAAAAATTACGAAATGGCATCCAAGAGGACTACATGATATGTGCAGGTTCACCCGACGATATTAAGGATACTTGCCAGGTGAGCAGCTTGAACACTCCACCCCAATAATTTTCAATACAAAATGTATTAGTTTTAATCAAACAAATATTATTCATTTTTATTTAAAACTACAGTTGTGAAAAGTACAATTGGTAAATGTTAAATTGGAAGAAGAGTTTGCTGAAGTTGACGGATTGTTAATTTCCACTGTTGAAGAAATTCCTCGCATAATGTTGCTTATTTCACCATTGCGTTCTTGGTTAATATTCAAGTACGGTTTAATTGAATTAGAGCTGCTATGTCCTGTTATTTTTATTAATTGCTGTTCAGGAATTCCTTTATTTGCCAAATGGCTAACTGCAGTTGATCTGTTCGAATGATTGTATCTCTTTTTACACTTAATGTCCAAACCAATAGCTTGCGCCGGTGAATTGGTCCACATATTAATTGTGTTCTTGCCTACCGATATATTGTCAAACCATGTGTCACTTTCGGATTTCCAGAAACGATTTGGTCTCAAGAATAGGCGACTGGAAGTAATATTTTTCCCCCTTTTGGACAATAATTTATGGAATAACCGAACAGGGCATGCACTTTCGTTTGCAATATTTGGAACAAGCCACTTACTATTTGTACAACTTTTCGATCCTCCTTGGCATGTTTTACTGAATATTGGATTGTATTCAATTCTGTGGGTTGGCGTTCCATAATTATTTTTCTCAATCGTGAAATAATCTAGAAGGCAATCAACTGGTTCACCACCTCGCCAAGCTAACTCAACAGCTACAATATGGTAAAAAAAATTTTGTAAACCTTCTGGTGTACATTCATCCCATAATCCAATGATTCTAGCTAAATCACTTGAACTCAAATTTGATGAACTGCATTTTCGTTTGTTTAGATCCTGCTGTAATCTTGTACGTTTTGCATTTCTTGCATCCGCGCATTTTTGAATATCAAACTGGTAAACGGGTCGAATACAATTTTGAAGTCCTTGAAGTTTTTTGCCTGGAGTAGCCTACTCGTAGTATTCCAAATTGTTTTTACAGTTGCTTCTTTATATTCAGTTCCGTCAGCTTTTCTGATATTTACCGCATAATCTTTCAATATATTAGCCAAATTATGCAAATTCGTTTCAGCATTCAGTTCGTATTCTCTGGTCGCACAAAACTCGAGAAATATTTTCCATACATATATTTTTGATTTGATTAAATTTTATTTATTTAAAAAAACGAACTTGATGATGGTTTTTCGAAAACGAAACGTCGTAGTGAAAATTTGTAAACGTTATACTTTTCTCCTCAAAAAGAAACAATGAGGAAGTGCTTTTCATTTTTTAATATCTGTAAAAATAACGTCAGAAATAAATAAAAACGAAAATAGTTTTTTCAAAAATTCTCGAAAACGGCTAAAGTTACTTTACTTTTGAAAACACCATTTAAAAGATGTTTAAATTGTACAACATTTCTCTAATTATTCCGACATTGTAACTCCTACCGTTTCCAAGATTGCAATGCCATCCCATTCTTATCTTGGACACACTGTATATTAAATTTTCATTTCCATAGGGTGACTCCGGTGGACCCCTCCAAGTTTACCATCCAGAAGAACCCGACATCAGCTGCATGTACGATATTATTGGAATAACATCTTTTGGACAAGCGTGTGGAATCGTCAAAAATATACCGGGTGTATACACAAAAGTCGCAAACTATATTAAATGGATCGAAGATATTGTATGGCCATAAATGTGATGAAACATGATTGATAACAATTGTTTAAATGTAATTTCCAGTTGTTAATTTTGTACTGACTTCAATTTATAACGTAATTAAAATACTCAAAATTTAATTTGCAAAATATACACATTAATTTTTTCCAAAACCCTGTATATTAATATAACAAATTTTTATTTTGAAACTTTTTTTTTTGAAATTTACGCGTGCGTACTAATCCTGGATTAGTCCAGCGTAGTTTTGCTTTATCCCTGCGTTCAGGCGAAAGGTTTATTCAGTTATTTTGCAACCCCCATACGGAGCAACCCTCTGTGACGCTTTGATATTGATTTGGCACGCGAATTTTTCGAGAATTGTTTCTGCACAAACTAATGATGCCCACATCAGGAATTTGTTTGTTATTTGGTGATCCTATCGCATTTTTTAAATGATTTTAAACAACCCCAAACAATGTAAGTCAATTTATTTATTTTTTTTTTTTGTTGGTAGAATTTAATAAAAGTTTTACATCCCTTATTTACTTTTACATTTGTGTGAAAAGATCTGAAAAATAATCTTCAAGTTTACTCATCGAAACTCGCAAAGTTTTCAAGTATACGAAAACTTTGGGGAAAACTTTAATTAGATCTACAGTATATACCATAAAAATTTTATACGGAAAACAATCTGTTATCAAAGTTTTAATATGCAAATAGATATTTTTTTTAATAATATACAGGGTGTGTCATAGACAACTAATACCTACTTTATTAATTATTATTAAGGCTCGATTTTACAGATGAAATTTGAGAAAAAAATAAAGAGATTTCATTCGACTTTTCTTTGTTTTTACGTTGATACACATATTGCCTCCAATATACAGGGTGTCTCATTTAAAATAGGTACAACTCACTATGTCTGTTATTGTTTGAGCGTTTTTTTGCATTCCCAAATATCTAACTTCTAATTTCGCTATTCTTGATACAGTGTGTGTCATTAAATATTTTCAATTTTAGTAAATAATTTCGAAAATAGTTTTTGAAAATTCTACGACAATTCACTGATCCTACTCGGTAGGACGTGGGGGCTAAAGCCAAAGCTCACATACTGGGTGTACCAAACAGTCATTAAACCCATGGTTACCTACGCCTCATTAGGATGGTGGCCAAAAGTTAATATTAAGCATACACAATGCCGTCTTCAAAAGTTGCAACGGCTTGCATGTTTAGGAATAACAGGGGCAATGCGAACTTGCCCCACAGCAGCGATGGAAACGTTGCTGCATCTAATACCTTTGCCTGTCCTAGTCAAAAAAGAGGCAGCAATTAGCGCTCTGAAACTGGCACAGATAATGGAATACAAATCTGGCGATCTAGAGGGACACATGGGAATCCTGAATCTAATACCTTTGGATTCAGGAAGAAAACCGTCGGATGCTTTGCCACGCAAACATGATTTTGGAATTCCATTTGAAGTGGTCATTGCAGACCGTCAAAATTGGCTAAAAGGGGAACCACGCTTCCCAGAAAACACATCCGTCTGGACGGTTCAAAAGGAATAGAAGGGAACACAGGCATGGAGTATACGAGCCAAATTGCAGGTTCTCTGAATCTCTCGGGAAAAGTCCCACTATGTTCCAAGCAGAGATCAACGCTATTAATCGTTGTGCTCAAGAATGCCTGCAGAGAGGCATCCCGGAACGGCAGATCAATATTATGTCAGACAGTCAAGCTGCGTTAAAATCACTGAGGTCTTACAGCTTCACGTCAAAGCTAGCATGGGAATGCAAACAGACCCTAAAGCATCTGACAGCTCAGGGTAAAAATATTACTCTGACATGGGTGCCAGGACATGAAGGCATAGAGTGGAAGGAAGCGGCGGACCAACTTGCAAAAGAGGGCGCAAACGCTCCGTTCTGCGGCCTGGAACCCATCTTTGGCCTTCCAAAAAGCTATATGAAGGAAGAACTTCGGAGATGGGAAAAGGAACAACTTACGTTGCTCATAGGGGGCGCTACTTGCAACCTATTGATATGATAAATTATGTCATAACTTTTCACCCTGTACATTTAATGCTAAATAGGTTTTAAAATCTGGAAGATCAGTTTTTTTTTCGTGAAAAGTTGATTCTTGTGCATTTTCGATATTTTAATCAGTTCTCAAGCAAAAACGATTTAATGCAGATCATTTTTTCTTCCTTGAAAGAAGACTAGGTAAGGTTTTGTTAAAAAGCTCACTAAATCTTGAAAATTTACAAAATGTGTTAAAGGTTCATATTTATTAGTTTTTGTTATGTTTTTCTTGTAAATTTTCAAGATGAATGATTTTTTAACAAAATCTTACCTACGATGAAAATATAATCTGCATTTTAAATTGTTTTTTCTCGAAAACGGATTAAAATATCGAAAATCAACAAGAACTAACTTTTCACGAAAAAAGACTGCTGTTTCAGATTTTAAAACCTATTTACCATTAGATATACAGGGTGAAAAGTTATGACATAATTTATGACAGCACGTAAAAATTATCATAGGTCCTCATTTTCCTCATACCAAAAAACATAAAGCTGCCAATTTGGAAACACGATATTACCGGTAAAAAAAAACAAATAAACTAATGATAATAATTGTTAAAGAAACACCCTGCAGATAAAAAATAAACCAAAGTGTTTTCTGATTGCGCAATTTAACGGTTTTTGGGAAAACAAAATTTACCATGCAAAGTGGCTGTACACCAGTTGTAAATCCTGTGAAGTATTGCAAAAAATAAAAAAGGCACCAGCTATATAAAGTGTAGATTGTATTTTATATGGTTATAGTAAGGGGATGTTTTGTATTTAACGAAATGGAAAATGTGTCTATATATGCTCAAAGCAGCTTCTGAAAGCGATATATGCTTAACGATTAATAAAAGTACAAGGCTCTAATATTGGAAAAGAGATAAATAGCTTCGGTATATCTATATGTATATATAACTATATCGATTTAAGAGTAGGCAGCTATACAGAGTTACAAATATTTGTAGTGCTCACCATGGGGATTTTCCTAACTATCACAATATCCTGTTTTGGAATGAAATATATCCACAGGTGTTGCGTCTTCTTGTTATTTACTGTTGACATAATAATAATAATACTAAATGTAAATGTGACTCAAATTCCTAGTACCGTAGTTGAAGTTGAAACTTTTTTTTAACCCCTTTAAAGACAGCCTATACATATTGGTATTTTACTCGTATCGGCTAATCTATTAATTACGGACGCCCTGTATATATTAATAGTACGAGGCATGTTTTTTAAGTAAGTACCGTTTTGGAATTAAAAAAAGACGTGCAAAGATATCGCAATAATTTTATTTTTACATGAAAGCCTGTACCTTAATCTACTTTTCTACATAATTTCCGTGAATATTGAGGCACTTGTCATAACGTGGCACCAGTTCATAAAAAACTAATAGCTTTAGGTATAAAAAATCAAAAATCCTAATATTTGATTTTTTGCGTACATGGTAGACATATTTAATTTCTTCGTAAATTTGCTGCATGGCTTATTGCGTCTGTGATTGACAAATTTTCTGTTACACCAGTCAGAGACAAAATTTTCAACGCATAATAATTGCTGTCATATTAGCATGAAACCAACCTCTCATACAAAGCACATTTTAATGATAAAACTATAGAAAAACAGACAAAAAGACATTTATTATTCTATTTTTACTATGTTCCATAAAATAATAGTGTTTTTTCCTGCAAAAATGTCAAGTTGTCATGAGCAGCATAACGTAATAAGTTACTGGTGTCGCATTTCTTGTTTTTTAGAGCTGCTCGGTTCCTGCTAGGCTTGCAAATATATCTCGCAGGATAATTGTGTTAGTTTTGCGTAAGATATAATTTTGAATAATAAAATTAGGCAATTTTTATGTTTACTAAACTTAAATAAATAAAGGGGGCAGGTATTATGTCGTTTTAATTAGACGAAAAATAAAAAAAAAAATTTTTAGTCAAACTTTTTTGTACAATGATTGCCAAATACACTATCGCTAAAGATGTAAATAAAATAGATGATTATAACAGGATCAATTTTTGTAAAATACCACTTGTAACATTTTTTTTTTAATTAACTTTGTATCGTAATTAATCCATTATTTTCATAATGTTTTCTACGCTAGTTTTTTAATAAAGTTTATTGAATTATTCAAATTTATCGCTCTTTGCTTAACCTTGTCTTTATCAGGTAAACATGCAATTGCATTGGCCCTATTTTGATATGTCGTAAGCCCTTCGTAAGAATTTCAAGTCCAATGATGAAGTAATTGTTTTTTTCTTACGAATTTATTGAATTATTTCGAGGTGTATAATAAATTAAAGCCAAAACTCGTTTTAAAATTTACCGCTATCACCCTTGAAGCCATACCCAATTAGCTGATTGACATCAAAGCCCATTAAAAAGGTATAAAAAGCGAAAAAAAATATAAAAAATCAACGCAAAAATACAAATTAAAATATACCTCTACTACGATTTCGTAGGTACATATTATTTCACAATAAAAATTCAAACTTCAAATGCAAATTATTGAATATTAATTAATGTTAAAAGATGTACAGGGCGTCCAAAAACTAACCCTCCCATACTGTCCCACAAAACTTATGACTCTTCTAATTGAGATATTGTTTGTAATTTCAGCAATGGAGTAATAATGTCAAACGCCAGCTTCAACATAAGCGATGATTTGCATTTGCCCACTACAAACACGTCTCTAGACCCTGAAGCTGAAGCCTTCGACAAATGGTCGAAACTGATTCAAGAACGTTTGTTTGTAGTCACGTTGCTATTACTCTTTTCTCTATGCACAGTGTTCGGGAATACTTTGGTGATTCTAGCAGTAATTCGAGAGCGATATTTACATACTCCGACGAACTACTTCATAACCTCCCTCGCCGTTGCAGACTCGCTGGTAGGGCTCGTGGTAATGCCGTTTTCCGCTTTATATGAAGTCCTGGGGCATACATGGTTTTTTGGAGCGGATTTATGTGACCTCTGGCGGAGTTTAGACGTACTATTTTCGACAGCTTCAATACTGAACCTATGCGTAATTAGCTTGGATCGGTATTGGGCGATAACCGATCCAATAACGTATCCAATGAAAATGACTAAGCTACGATCAGTAGTTCTAATATGTGTCGTTTGGGTTTGTTCCAGTTTAATTTCATTTCCAGCTATAGCTTGGTGGAGGCTCGTTAGGAGTCATCCGATTCCAGCATTTAAATGCCCATTTACTGAACATCTTGGCTATTTGATCTTCAGTTCAACTATTTCGTTTTATTTGCCGTTATTCGTAATGGTGTTCACGTATTACCGGATTTATCGGGCAGCGGTAGAACAGACTAGGTCCTTAAGATTGGGTACCAAACAGATATTAATTGGAGCCTCGGGTGAGTTAGAATTGACGCTACGCATTCATCGTGGAGGGACGTGCAAGACGCCACAAAGCAATGAAACGAGGTAGGAACAAACAACTGTATAGGAAGTTATAGTATAGTAAAACCCCTAGGGTCTTGATAATACCGAGATAATTTTGTCATAGAGAATGCCGAAAGCGTGTTGCTGCCGCAGGCCGAGGGCTATTATCCTTGAGCAACTCGTTTGAAGGATTCTCTATGACAAAATTTTGAGTATTTATCAAGGCCCGAGGAGTATTCGATAAGATAATTTTTTACTTTGTAGATATCAAAAATTTGATTGTCAATCTGACGTTTAATAATTTTCAATACAAAATGTTTTAGTTTTAATCAAACAACTATTATTCATTTTTATTTAAAACTACAGTATTGCAAAGTACAATTGGTAAATGTTAAATTGGAAGAAGAGTTTGCTGAAGTTGACAGATTGTTAATTTCCACTGTTGAAGAAATTCCTCGCATGGTGTTGATTATTTCACCATGGCGTTCTTGGTTAATATTCAAGTACGGTTTAATTGAATTAGAGCTGCTATGTCCTGTTATTTCTATTAATTGCTGTTCAGGAATTCCTTTATTTGCCAAATGGCTAACTGCAGTTGATCTGTTCGAATGATTGGATATCTTCACTTGCGGATTTCCAGAACCGATTTGGTCTCAAGAATAGGCGAGTGGAAGTAATATTTTTCCCCCTTTTGGACAATAATTTATGGAATAACCGAACAGGGCATGCACTTTCGTTTGCAATATTTGGAACAAGCCACTTACTATTTGTACAACTTTTCGATCCTCCTTGGCATGTTTTACTGAATATTGGATTGTATTCAATTCTGTTGGTTGGCGTTCCATCATTATTTTTCTCAATCGTGAAATAATCTATAAGGCAATCAGCTGGTTCACCACCTCGCCAAGCTAACTCAACAGCTACAATATGGTAATATGTTTTTTGTAAACCTTCTGGTGTACATTCATCCCATAATCCAATGATTCTAGCCAAATCACTTGAACTCAAATTTGATGAACTGCATTTTCGTTTGTTTGGATCCTGCTGTAATCTTTTACGTTTTGCATTTCTTGCATCTCGCGCATTTTTGAATAACGCACTGGTAAACGGGTCGAATACAATTTTGAAGTCATTGAAGTATTTTTCCTGGAGTAGCCTACTCGTAGTATTCCAAATTGTTTTTACAGTTGCTTCTTTATATTCAATTCCGTCAGCTTTTCTCATATTTACCGCATAATCTTTCAATATATTAGCCAAATTATGCAAACTCGTTTCAGCATTCAGTTCGTATTCTCTGGTCGCACAAAACTTGAGAAATATTTTCCATACATATTTCTTTGATTTGATTGTATTTTTTGGTATATTATTAGATATAATATCATTAATTGCATCATTAGATGCAATACCAAATCTTCGCGACATTTTTAAACCAGTTGTCAGTTTGACGTTTAATTAATTTTTAATAAAAAAAAAACACCAAGCTGAAAACACCACATGTAGGGTACTATCGCTGTAATCCAGAGGTGATTGGATGAAATTTGACAAAAATTATCCATAAAATCCTGAAAAATGTAGTCAAATAAGTGAAAATTCAACACAACAAAATTATTTATTGCAGAAGTTTGTTTACGACACAAGAAGACGAACCACTAACCGCCCTAGCCGACACAAACGGACTCAATCGAGTGCCGTCAAATCGTTTGACATCATCCAAAAATTTCTCGCTGAGTCGGAAGTTGGCAAAGTTTGCTAAAGAAAAGAAAGCCGCAAAAACTTTAGGAATTGTTATGGGTGTCTTTATCATATGTTGGTTGCCGTTTTTCGTTGTGAATCTGCTATCGGGGTTCTGTTTGCAATGCATCTGGCATGAGAAAGTCGTTTTAGCAGTGGTTACCTGGTTGGGATGGATCAATTCGAGCATGAATCCCGTGATTTACGCCTGTTGGAGTCGCGATTTTAGAAGGTAAGACAGTTTGTTAATTGGACTTGCACCTTTTGGGTGTTTTTTATGGGTAGAGCTGCCTCAGACCTTCGTTTTAATCCCTCGTTATGGTGTTATTTATCAGTATAAAGGAAGCAGAAGGAATTTTCTCCACTTTAAAACGGTTATGAATGCCAATGCTAGACAAGGCCGGATGGTGCTTATACAGAATGAGTCTAGCAAAATGCCTCGTTATAGTTTTTTTTAAATAGAACACCCTGTATTTGAAGAAAACCTACGTAAGCTGGTGATAAGATGCTTCTTTTAAATTCTACAGTGCGCTCACAATGAGGAATCAAAGTTTACCCCTATTTTAATGAAGGTATTTTTTTTATAGACACACACTGTATAAATTTTGGTTATTTTAACTAAACAGTTATTACTGTTTACATATAAAGTCGTCTGTGTACGAACCAGGACCATTTTTTTCCCACCCTAACACACAAAGGGAAAGAAAAATGATGAAATTTATGATTCCAAAAGATTTTTAATTAAGATAATCACAAGTAGACGCCCGACATCTAAACTGTTATTCCAGTTTGCCAAGTTTTGTTACTTAAAAAAAAATAAGGAGTTACAAGGGTAATTTAAGTTAAGATATGAGTGCTTTTTTTTGCTTAAAATTACACTTAGCTTAATGTTGTCGAACCACATATTTACATAATTATATTTCCGATACACATACTTGACTGTGGCATATTGCAATGCATACTTTAGACGCTTACCAGTAGTATAGGAGCATCAACAGTTTTTTAAAACTACTTACGTACCTAATTCAGCGATTGATCAGTAGATAGGTTATGCAGCACAATTCCTCAACTCTTATCCTTCTGGATATATTCCACTCACGTCAACACCCATTTTACAAAAGGAACGGTAAAATCGTCATATTTCTGTGACTCCATATTAATGTACACCATTTCCTTGAAGAGTCTGGATCTTTCTTTGTGTTCAATGCCCAATATTACATAGTTTTCAAAATCAACTAAGTGCCCCGTATCACTATGATGATGATGTGCACATATTGCACGAAACGTTGCAATAGAATTTAAAATTCAGAATTACTGAGTTTCATTTAGTCCCAATATACCCAAGAAAACTTGATAAATATTTATAGTTTCTTAGTCAAGGTAGTGGTCCCTAAATATATCAAAACTTTGAAATGTGACAACGCTCTGACATGGTATATTTCATGTGAAAGCGAGTTCAAGCTTGACGTTTGCGGGTATCATTTAAAAACTATTTTAGTCAATTTGTTTCTCATCTATTGTTTCCAAAGGGTATATGTTTAAGTCAATCTTGTATTATTTTTTATGTATAGTATAAGCTACTATCTAACATTTCACTTCCATTCCAGATTCCAGCTTATTTCATTTTATTTTCACTCCAACTAAACGATCCATCCTCTTTCTTTCTACCCAATTCGTAGGGATAACTTCAACCCAAAGAAGAATGTAAGCTATTTAGCTTCCCAAATAACACTAAACACACAAGCTTATCTTGTCCAGTATATTGCATGGTTTTAACAAAAAATATACGTAAGTACCTCTTCTTTTCTTTGTTCTAATTTAACGAAAGCAACAAAAGCTACTGAGATTTGATACTTACTTCAAGCGAAGTGGAATTGATTTACTTTTACATAGTCCAAGATCCTAGGATTGCCAGACCTAACATTTTATGTAGATTTATAGTACGATTTCTCTTTCTCATCAAAATAGGCCTAATACGTCAATATTTATTTCCAAAATGCTGTGCTGGCCGTCAATGTCAGCCAGCAGTCTGTTTGTACCGGGTATTCCATTAAGGGTGGACAGGTAGCATATCTCAGGAAATAATAGTCGTAGGACAATGGGAACTTTTTGTTGCAAATTCAATTTACTTTTCATTTTTGATAAAATATTTGTATCATTCCATTTAAGTTTTTAAAGAAAAATCAAAAAAACCTTAGGCGTTGCAAATATCGCCATCTAGCGGAGCCCCAAAAAACAATTATGATTTGAAATATTTTTTTTCTTTATCAGCAAGGCTTCAATTCTTAAACAAAAACTAAATTGATAAATTCGGTTAAGTCAAACCAAAGTTATAGACATTATCATAGGTAAAACTTCGTCCTTGCCTGCTGTCTTTATTTCAAGTCGCACAATAAAAAGTGATACACCAAAAAGATGCCTAATCTCAGTAGCATTACTGTGGTAGTATTGTTTTTTTAACTTATATTGCTAAATTTTCAATAAAAATGCATTTTTCGCATTACTGTGTCTATTACGACCCCTAGCGGTATAGTTAGGAACTAAAAAAACTATTTCCAGCGATTTCCCATGGGCGATTTCCCAAGAAGAATTTTTTTTCCATTGTCCTACGACTATTATTTCTTGAGATATCCTACCTGTCCTCCCGGTATAATCCACCTGGTTTCCTTCTCCAAAAGTATAGAAATAGAAGTTAAATCCATAGATTCTGAGGGTGTGGTGAATAATGCACCAGGAATAGCCAAACAATCTTGCCTTTGCAAAACAGATATCTTTCCTTGGGTCGACCATCAGGATTGTCTTTCCAGATGAGTAGGTATATCAGATAAGCGTTTGATACATTACCAAATATGCTCTAATTTCCAGCTTTCTTCCATCCCTGAATCATATTCAGTGCGTAGCTTGAATTTTGGATAGTATAACCAAATCATCCAGAGCATGCTTGAAATTAGACTCCCTCTCGCTTTAATCCTACTAGATGAGTGACCACAAAATGGAATAAAGGACCCTACCCTAGGCGCAGCCCACGGAAGCCCTATGACAGACTGCGTAAGCTGTTTCTTGTTGAGGTTTTTAATTAGACCTTAAGAACTTTTATAAATGAAAAGTCTGACACGTAGATTGACGAATATTTTTAATTCAAACTGACATCTATCAAAATGTATAAACAGAGAATAAATGCATATAAGGTGTCCAAAATATAACGATGTCTTCTAGTTTCAACATCCTCCCTCATTGGCATATTTTGGTCAACCCATCGAACTTCTTAAAAACTCTAATCTTGGCTTGAACAACGGTTTTGTCATCAAATCCGCAAGTTGATTTTCCGATGAAACTTTTTCAACCTTAATTAGACCATCTAATGCGTGTTCACGGTCAAACAAGTGTCTACTGTGGATGTGCTTTGTTCGTCGGTGGCACTCGGGATTCTGGGTCAATTTGATAGCAGCTTCGTTGTCAACTTTCAGCACTGGAACTGACTTTAAATTTAGGATTTCATCAAACAAGCGTTTTATCCATATTATTTCCTTAGCAGCTTTGCTATCGGCCACAATTTCAGCTTTAGTAGTTGATATGGCAACTGATGTCTGCCGTTGGCTTAGCCAGGTAATTGCCCCATTAGAAAACATGATCAAAACTCCCGAAGTTGAGTGTCCTGTCATGTCATCTCCACCATGGTCTGCATCACTGAAGGCTTGGATTTCCTCTGACACTCCTGGTTTGTAAATCAAACCAATCTCAATAGCAGGTTAGGTATCGGAAAATTCTTTTTACTCTTCCAATATCAGTATTTGATGGATTTTCAAGTTTTCGTAAAACAACATTTACTGCGTAGGCAATATCTGGTTGAATGGTATAATGAATTCAACCATTTATAGTTGGTTCTATTCGCAGAGGCCTTTTCGAGGCACCATTCCAGGTCCAATGGTCAGATCAATAATCTATTGACACAATTCATATACCAAAAAAAAAACCCACCCTTTGCGTGACCTTGCCTGACTCTTCTTCGGCCGGTCTATTTATCAGGGATAGTTCCTTCGAAATACTGACGAAACAGCATGAAATAAGCAATACTTATTGGGCCACTGTGTATAATTAAATAATTATCAACCTCTTAATATTTTTTACGATAATTGAAATCTAATAATTCTAGAGTATTTCTGTACGAAAAAAAAAAGGACTTTTGGCGTCAAAGTGGATTTGGGAATATGGGATATAGACGTCGCAATATCGACGCCATGTCGACGCCTTGAATTTTGAGACGAAAACAACAAAACATCGTACATTTGCGTCTAATTCGAAAATCGTGTATAGTAAGTAATTCTACAGTTACGAGGGTAAACTGAAAAGTGTGAAATGACCAAACTAACTTTTGACTATAATAGTCATACGAGACCGGGCATTTCTTACCAGACTACACTACAATATAAAATTATTTTGCGAACGAAACCAGGATCATTATCATTTCACAAAACTCAATTCAACGATCTCTGGATTATCTGCGTTTAACTCATGAATTAATTTTATTTGATACGATTGATATTTCTGTTTTTTGAAATCCTTCTCATCGATGATTTTACAATATTGTTAACCAATTGATATTTCCTGAATTTGTTCATGAGGATTTTCTACAATGGACAACACGATCAGACCAAATTCAGCCAAAACAAGCAATTTACGAGAAGTAACTTTGACGTTACTGAATTGAAATTGGCAGATCCGGGGATCTAGCAGGCCAATTTTGGTACCAATGTTTGAGAGATATTAAATCAACGTTTTCTCAACCAATGGATCGATCGTGGAAGACCTATTTCTTGGCCTCCTAGGTCCCTGGATCTCAACCCAATAGACTTTTGGCTTTGGGATTATCTGAAAAATACGTTTTACCATGTCTACTGGCCAAAATTGTTTGTTCAGCTAACCCATATTGTCTCTAATATTTAGAGTAACGTTCTCCAATACAATCGGCAAACTTTCACTCAAAAAAGCATACAAACAATTCTCCATTTAAGTGACGATCAAAAATAGGGTCATATTAAATATGGATACAGGGTTCCTCCCCATACATTAATTAACCATTTATTTTGTCGTTATTGGGGAATGTGAATTCGCGACTAAATAAGACATTGTTAAAAGAGTTTTCATCTTCTATGCTTAGGATATTGGAAAGTTCTTGATGCAGTTGTACTTTGTTTGGATGGTATCTTTCGATAAACTGCCTTAACAGTCTCTCGAAGAATTGAATTAAATCAAATGCCACAGTCGCAGATATGTAATAAACCTCTTCAAGTGAATGTTTTAAAAAGCAGTGCTCCATTAAAACTTTCATGATATAACAGTCCTTATCCCGTATTAATCTTGTCATCCCCGAATTCTCACCCCTTATTAAGCTATAACATTCCTATCTGCCTCATATTCAAAACAGTTCTCTCGCCCAAATTAGCAATGCAGATTTCGCATAGTTATTCAAATTATGTCCCAATTAAACAATCATTGAGATGCTTTCAAAAAAGTCACATTGTTATTGTAAACTGGCTGATTAACATTTGGTTAATTGCGTTGGGTAGGTACCGGGCGATTTATGAACCTCTCTAGGGTAGGTTTTTGTGAAAATATTGGAGTTTTTTAAAATTTAATTAATTTACTAATATTTGAGCTTCATTTTTGTACAAGTTATTATGTAAGGTTTGTTTTTTCACCTCATTGTCTTTATGCCGGTATATAGCATACAGGGTGTGCAAAGTATTTTTTTAATTGCAAACTTTAACATGGTTTCGTTTCATGAAAAAAATAATAATAATAATAATTTATTTTCACCGGAAATACACGTTTTGAGTTATTTTAGATGTAAATAACTGTTTTTTTAAAAAATGTCTGTCATTCTGTCAGACTGTCAGTCACTGTAGACACATTAGACACGATAACTAATTATAAACAGCTTAACGAAATTTAACCAAATTTTATATAAAAATACTATTGGGCATGGCGAGGGGAAATGATTAGATTTTGAGCCTCATAGGGCGTAGTTACGGGGTCTAAAAAAGGGTCAAAACTTGAAAAAAAAATCAGATTTACTAAACTAAATGAAAAAATGACGTGATTTTCTTTTTTTGTCAATAGATTTTGGCCTAGAAAAGACTGCAATGTATAATTTATGTATACAGGGCGTGCGAATTTGATTTGTAAAAGGGATCAAAATCTATATATAATTAAAGAAAAATAACATTAAATTCTCTAAATTTGGCTCTAAACATCCGAGATAAAACTGAGTCTCATAGGGCGTAGGTGAAAGCTATAAAAAGAGGGTCAAAACGTAAAAACAATCATATTTATTGAACTAAATAGGAAAATAAGCAATTTTTGATTTGCCAAAAGATCTTGGCCTAAAAAAAGATCGCGATGAACCAATCCAAGACCCCAAAAAATTGAAATCTGTTTTCGTAATAATGGGGTCGTCAAATTTACGCAGAACAATGATATTATGAAGGGCTATTTGCATGCCAAACGACATTTTTCGAAACGGTCATTAAGGATAGTTTCTTAGGTCTTGATTAGGTCCTGTATGATAGCGTCCTATACCAAACCAAGACCCCAAAAAATTGAAATCTGTTTTCGTAATAATGGGGTCGTGAAATTTACGCAGGACAATGATATTATGAAGGGCTATTTGCATGCCAAACGACATTCTTCGGAACGGTCATGAAGGATAGTTTCTTAGGTCTTGATTAGGTCCTGTATGATAGCGTCCTATACCAAACCAAGACCCCAAAAAATTGAAATCTGTTTTCGTAATAATGGGGTCGTGAAATTTACGCAGAACAATGATATTATGAAGGGCTATTTGCATGCCAAACGACATTTTTAGAAACGGTCATTAAGGGTAGTTTCTTAGGTCTTGATTAGGTTCTGTATGATAGCGTCCTATACCAAACCAAGCCCCCAAAAAATTGAAATCTGTTTTCCTAATAATGGGGTCGTGAAATTTACGCAGGACAATGATATTATGAAGGGATCTTTTCATGCCAAACGCCATACGCCTAAACGGTCATTAAGGCTAATTTCTTAGGTCTTGATTAGGTCCTGTATGATAGCGTCCTATACCACACCAAGGCCTCAAAAACACTGTACATTCAAAAGAAAAGTAGCTCTCTGTACATTCTACAATTACCGAAGGTGCTCAATACATTCCGAACTGGCTTAGAGTATAGAATTTAGCTCGAAAGATATCCAATATAATACTAATATGCATAGGCTGCCCATAAAGGGTTAAAAAGGGTCAAATTATTAAAAATAAAGTGGATAGTGACACATTTTTTTATATTGAAGTAGTAGTTATACATAACTTGTTCGCAGCAAAAATAAACTGGTGCCCTTGACGCACTAACAGCTCTCTATCCTGAAATTTACTCTATTAACTGAACTGTATGTATCAAGGTGTACTTCGTACAGTTGTAATAAGACTAAGTAATTTATTTTAGGGCCTTCCTAAGGATTCTGTGTGTATGCTGTCCAAAAAGCCTTCGTCGACGCTATCAGCCAGCGTATCGGAGCAAAGCAAGTCAAGTGAGTATTCCCAATTTGTTTTTACATTATTTTTTTACAAGGAAACTTTTTTTTTTTTGTTGTTTTTTGTAATTTTTCTTTTACAGAGATTCGCCTCGCAACGCTACAGTTCATCCTATTCGCTAAGGAATAGCGCTTGTGAACAAACATACATTTATCATAGGCCCCCCAATTTAGGGATCGGCCCAAACTTGCCCTTTGTCCGGTCTACATCGCTTTTTTATTTCTAGAAGAAATATCATACCATATCCGTTTCATATTGAGAGAATATTATTTTGTGAGGCGAAATTTAATTTTTCTTCCCTTAAATTTTAAATTTATTAATGCAAAACGTCTTGTAAAGAATGTTCCATATAACCCTTGTAGAAAAATAGGGAATTTTGTACGGGGTATACAAAAACTAAATTAACAAAATTAAAACTTTCTTTCATTTCGAACCATAGGCGTAACATTGAGTTGATTCTAAGGTGGCTATTTATAACATAAAATAAACTATTAATTATAATTTTGGGGGGCCTATATCCTATCAAGTCCTGGCTACAACTTACAGTAAACGTAAATATAAATCAAATACAATTTACATATTTTATATCTATGGTGTACCTACCTACCTAACTTTGTGGCGTTTGTTGCGTTTGTTTGACAGTTTTGTCGCTGTACCTATAATTTTTACTAGACAGCCCTTGTATGTACATTGACATATACAGGGTGTCCGTTAAGTAACGGAACTGGCTACTATTTTCAAAATGACCATCGAATAGATAGGCTTTCATCATATCTTTTTTGTTATTACAATGAAACAATTTCGTCGTCTCCACTAATAATTTTAAAAATCTGTATTCAAAGGGACATGTTTCGGAGTCCCAGCTCCATCATCAGCCTTAAAATATCGCAACTATGGTGGAGTTAAATCTGCATATAGCTACTATTAAAATAATAAAATTAAAAAAAAAAACAAGAAAATCAAAATCATTAAAAATGTTATTTTTGATATACCCTGTATAGTAATCATAAATTTCGTACTCGAAATTGTAGTTTTGACACAAGCAGACGTTTTTATAAAGAATGACTTTTTCTTCTAAATCTACAAATAAAAAAGTTTTTCTTCTTCCAAACTCAATCCAATGTGTCCCCGGATAGAGTTTGGAAGAGCAAAAACTTTTTTATTTGTAGATTTAGAAGAAAAAGTCATTCTTTATAAAAACGTCTGCTTGTGTCAAAACTACAATTTCGAGTACGAAATTTATGATTACTATACAGGGTATATCAAAAATAACATTTTTAATGATTTTGATTTCCTTGTTTTTTTAATTTTATTATTTTAATAGTATCTATGAAATTAACCACTTTGAGAAAAAAGTTTATTAGTATTTTTTGCACAATTGGTGTAATAAATCACGGTTTTGAAAATATTTTCATAAAATTAAAAAAAAAAAACAAAAAAATCAAAATCATTAAAAATGTTATTTTTGATATACCCTGTATAGTAATCATAAATTTCGTACTCGAAATTGTAGTTTTGACACAAGCAGACGTTTTTATAAAGAATGACTTTTTCTTCTAAATCTACAAATAAAAAAGTTTTTCTTCTTCCAAACTCAATCCAATGTGTCCCCGGATAGAGTTTGGAAGAGCAAAAACTTTTTTATTTGTAGATTTAGGAGAAAAAGCCATTCTTTATAAAAACGTCTGCTTGTGTCAAAACTACAATTTCGAGTACGAAATTTACGATTACTATACAGGGTATATCAAAAATAACATTTTTAATGATTTTGATTTCCTTGTTTTTTTAATTTTATTATTTTAATAGTATCTATGAAATTAACCACTTTGAGAAAAAAGTTTATTAGTATTTTTTGCACAATTGGTGTAATAAATCACGGTTTTGAAAATATTTTCATAAAATTAAAAAAAAAAACAAAAAAATCAAAATCATTAAAAATGTTATTTTTGATATACCCTGTATAGTAATCATAAATTTCGTACTCGAAATTGTAGTTTTGACACAAGCAGACGTTTTTATAAAGAATGACTTTTTCTTCTAAATCTACAAATAAAAAAGTTTTTCTTCTTCCAAACTCAATCCAATGTGTCCCCGGATAGAGTTTGGAAGAGCAAAAACTTTTTTATTTGTAGATTTAGAAGAAAAAGTCATTCTTTATAAAAACGTCTGCTTGTGTCAAAACTACAATTTCGAGTACGAAATTTACGATTACTATACAGGGTATATCAAAAATAACATTTTTAATGATTTTGATTTCCTTGTTTTTTTAATTTTATTATTTTAATAGTATCTATGAAATTAACCACTTTGAGAAAAAAGTTTATTAGTATTTTTTGCACAATTGGTGTAATAAATCACGGTTTTGAAAATATTTTCATAAAATTAAAAAAAAAAACAAAAAAATCAAAATCATTAAAAATGTTATTTTTGATATACCCTGTATAGTAATCATAAATTTCGTACTCGAAATTGTAGTTTTGACACAAGCAGACGTTTTTATAAAGAATGACTTTTTCTTCTAAATCGACAAATAAAAAAGTTTGTCCTCTTCCAAACTCTGCCTATATGCGGATTTAACTCCACCATAGTTGCGATATTTTAAGGCTGATGATGGAGCTGGGACTCCGAAACATGTCCCTTTGAATAAAGATTTTTAAAATTATTAGTGGAGACGACGAAATTGTTTCATTGTAATTAGATTACACTCCACTACATTATGTCTTTAATTTTTGTTGTTGTTATTGTTCGAGTGACCCCCAATAAATTGTTCTGTATTTAAATAATTACCACTGCTGTGATTGTTACTTGTCTAATTTTCTTTCTAGGTGGATGAAAACTTTGGGGAAGCCATGTATAGTTTCTTCAATATGTTCCGCATCCAAGCTAAAGTCTAAAACTAAAACAATACAAATTACAACATTCTAAATAATGTATGTCGTTGTATGTAACGTCCCCCCTTTATATTATTCCTCCAAATATTTGCATGAATCCAACAGGCATGGTTCAATAATATTATTTTTAATATTTTCCATATTTTCCTGAATTTATTTTATGATTACTAATTCCAGAAACGTTTCCGACAATCCAGTTCGAACTTGTCGTCAACTTCGTGGTGTTGTGACCCCCCACATACTCCATTACCGACGAATTGCAGCTCACGTTTCACGTACGGCACTGAACAGGAACTGTACCCCTTATGACCTCATCCAAGAGACAATTAATTTATATTTTTTAAATATATTTAATGTAATTAAGTACGTAGAAATTGTTATTAATAATAAATAGAATAGAAAATAATAAAAATGTAAATAAAACAACAATATTTTGCAATAATTTTAGCATGGTTAAAACAGGTTAAATAAAATTCATAAACAATTTTTATTAGATTTAATTAACGGCAATAAAATTAATAAAAATAGAAAATCCGACAAACAATTTTTTTTGCTCGAGTTGTAATAGATGATACGGTCATGAATATGTTGAACGGGCCTGTAATTATGCGTCAAATTACCGGTTGTACTCATTACGGACCTGAATATTTGCACCTGTAAATAAAAAATATTTTTAATTTGAATTTCAAGCATGGGATCGTTTTAGAGCCTATGATCATAAAATTGACAATTCTACCTGTCATTTTTCACAAATTATCAAAGCTAAACAATACTAACTCACCTGGTCATGGGAAATGGGTATGGTATCGACGAATTCAACCCAAATGACGATTTCGGAACATGGCGGAGTCGTCAGTGATCCGATGTAAGCGAAATAAGGTGATCGATCGTTATTAGTGAAATTGGTTAGTGACATAAAATTGCTGAGGTCCAGTTCTGCGTTATACTGATATACTTTGGGTAGGGCATGACGGAATTGTTCTAAACTGGGGTTATCTTCAGGCGCTATCTGGAAAAATACATTCATATGCTGTCGTAGGCCATTTAATTGTCTTGTTTTTTGTCCCAAGCCCAAGCCCAATAGTAGTAACTTTATTCAGATTAAAAAAATGTTACGCTCGATATATTTGATCCTTAATTAATTGCTATTATTTGTTTTTAAGCCGTTTTTGTCAGTTTTTTTAAAGTTCTATTATCAAACGACATAGATATTGCACATTTGCTCTAAAAAACCCTGTATAAAAATGACTTACTCGAAATAAAAATGACAAAACCGACAATCCATCTTTATAAAGTATCGCTTCTTCATAACTCCCATAATAAGTCTTAAAAAATACTAAATGCAACTCTAAGGGGTACCTGAAAAAATAAAAAAAAAATAAAATTACAATTAATTATACAAAGAGAATAACTTTAAACACACCTTTGATTGTTAATCACATTTTCCGAACCGACACTGTCATTTTGACCCCAGTGGAAATGCAGTTGATAGAACTCATACACACCCTTAAGTGGCCCACCATAAATCCTCGGTATTTTCTCATCATCTTCCTCCAATATTGTCAGCATAACGGTATGTCCGTTATTTTGAATTTTTGTCGTTTTAAATATCGTATCAAAGTTTTGAAAAAACAACTCCGGAAACTCGATAATCTTCACATATTCAAACTCAATGTTAATTGGGCTTTGGTGTTTACCCAAACAGGCTGGATAAGTTTTGCCCCAATTGTCCGGTCCTGGATTAATGAATTTCGTTCGAAAATTTGTTTGATTAATTTTTGGCTAAACCTTACCTAGGTCTCCATCATAGGCAAAGTCGACATCGCCGGAAGAAGAACCTAAACATTAAAAATATTATACAGAGCGTCTTATTTAAAATAAATAAAAAGGATATATTAGATTATATTATTTGGCAATGATATACAGGGGTTGTGAAATTTAATCTTAGGTCCTGAGATGTCTTACAAACGCCTGCGCACTTGCTGCACCTTCGGCTGAGAAACCGGCAAAGCCTTCTGACTGTTTCAAGCTTAAATGTGACACACTGTATAAATCACTCACTTCATAATAGTATAGGAATAAAAATGTAATCACACGATATACTTTTATTACTTTAAATTTTCATACATTTGATAATAATTGAAACTTGTATTAATTTATATTTTCGCAATTCAATTTTATGATATTTGTTTGGGAATTGAACGAATTTTTGTTTGTATGAATTGAAATAGGGATTTAATCTTAAATCATGGTTGTATAGTTTTTCTGTTTTTCATCTGATAAGACAAAGCCATGAATTAACAACTTTAATACATAGTAAAAGATATAAATTACACAATATACAACAACGTCGATTCTTAATAGCTATAGCAGTCGTAGCAGAGAATAAACAAACTTTGTAGAAGCAACAAACTGCCTTTGCAGACCAAGCTCCACATGATCAAAACAATCTTTAGATGATTTTAGGAGTAACTGTTGCACAGGGCTTACTGTGGCACACGTGGCTCTTTTAAATTCGTACAAGCAAATCAAGGAAGGACTTTTATCACCAAACGCCCTTTGCAACCAAGCTTGCAATCGTATGAGTAAATAATAGCGTGAAATGTTTTCATTGAGAAACCGTATTTACATCATTTACTCAACTCAACTACAAAATCACAAGCTTGATAACTTTTCTACCTATATGAATTTGATACACTATCCAAACGATTATTGATTGGATGCTATTAAAAAATTCAACAGTTTAGCCACAACATTCCGTGTCGGATAACATAAATAAACCCTGAGCTTTCTGAATCACGTCACATCTACAAAAAAAAAACAGAAACTCCAATATACGGGGTATCAATTAAGTATGTCTGCAAATTTTCATTTTGTCAAGCTGTAGACGAATAATAGCTTAGGTCATTCAATAATCCGTAGGATGACGCATAGATGGCGTTACTAGAATTTTTTCCATATGATTTTTATTTAGACCTAAGCTTCAAATGCTACGTGTATAAATTTGACAGAAATCTGACTATTGAGTCGTGAGAATGGGGTTAAAATCCGTTAAGTGGTTTTTGAGTTATCACGGATACAAATTTTTTCTGACCCTTTTATAGAATTTTCCCGGACGCCTATGGTACATTAATTTTTTTCCTGTATTTTTAACACCAATTCAACTATTTTTTTTAACCCTTTTTCTACTATTTACGAACGCCTATGTAAATAAAAATTTTATGCTGCATTTTTTAGGTTTTCTTATATCAAAGCTATATATAATTAGCCAATTTTTCTGGTATATTGGGAAAACATTTTATTTTCGTTTTTGACCCTTTTTTAGACTATTTTCGAACGCCTGTGTGAACCAATTCTTTTATGTAACATTTTATAGGTTCTATTCTATTAAAGCTATAAATAATTAGTTAATATTTCTGCTATGTTTAAGAAGTACGTTTTTTTCAAATATTTTGTACCCCATTTTACACTATTTTCGAACGCCAAGGTGGTCTAATATTTTATGTTCAATATTTTACGTTATATTCAATTAAATGCGTAAAAAATTATGCAGTATTTCGGATAAGATTAAGAACTATGCATTTTTTTAATTTTTGAACCCTCTTTTAAACCCCTTGCCTACGCTCAATGGTTCCCAAAATCTAATGAGCTCCTTGCCATGTCCTATAGTATTTTTGTACCAAATTTGGTTAAAATCTGTTAAGTGGTTTTTGAGTTTTCGTGCATACAGACAGACAGACGGACAGAGAGACAGACAGACAGACAGACATTTTTTTAAAGCTACTTATTTATGTACCTATACAATGACCAAAAACAAGTATTTCCGGTGAAATTAAAAAAAAAATAATTTAAATAATACATATATGATATGGAGAGCTAATAACTGTGTTTTGATAATTAGGCTCAAAATCTAAATAGCGCACCTCGTATAAAACAAAGACGAACCATTAAATTAATTAATTAAAAGCTAATTAAGTACTTACACGGTGTGGTCAGAGAGGTCAGCATAAAAACAATAGTCACTAGGAACTTAAAACAATTAGATCGTTTATTATTAAATACCACTACGATGCCGTCCATATTTCCAACTGATTTCAAATATTTAAAACTTACAATTCCACCTTATTTGACAATAAAAAGCTATTCGTATAAATATAATTTATTATTCCAATATTATAAATTATATTTTATTAACAATAAGCTGGATTCAATATAATTTAATCATAAATCAGTTCTATTATGTTGAATAATATTATTTGTAAAACCATCTTTGCAATAATCTTTATTTGTCTGAATTATAAATATTACACATTAAACTCAATACGTCCCTGTATAGGTAATGAACAGGATCGCCATCTATACGATGCTAGGCGTAATTCCTATTAGGCAACTACAATCTTTCTGTACTTATTGATTTCTTTGCAATTTAGCTTTATGTTAATTGTTATAGATGTCGCTAACGGTGAAGTAACCTACTTTAAGAACATTATACAGCGGGTTACAAGTATTATTGCTGTCTTGAAAAACGTTAAAGCTACTGGGTTGTACAAGTTAGCAAAGTTCAGACAAGGCCTTCTTATGGGAAAAACATTAAGATTTATTTTTGTGTCATTCGTCCTGTCAATTTTGACATAAATATTTAAATACGGTAAAATCTGTTGGCATTACGTCTAGAATTTTGTGTCGAAGGTCATGCGTTTTGTGTCATGCGTCTTGTTGTCAAGTGTCGAGTGTCATGCGTCATGCGTTCTTATGTGAAAAATATCAGGTTTTCTTTTTGTGTCATTAAATGACAATTTTGACATAAATATTTAAATACGGTAAAATCTGCTGGAATTACGTCTAGAATTTTGTGTCGAGGGTCATGCGTCTTGTTGTCAAGTGTCGAGTGTCATGCGTTCTTATGTGAAAAATATCAGGTTTTATTTTTGTGTCACTAACTGTCAATTTTGACATAAATATTTAAATACGGTGAAATCTGCTGGAATTACGTCTAGAATTTTGTGTCGAGGGTCATGCGTTATGTGTCATGCGTCTTGTTGTCAAGTGTCGAGTGTCATGCGTCATGCGTTCTTATGTGAAAAATATCAGGTTTTATTTTTGTGTCACTAACTGTCAATTTTGACATAAATATTTAAATACGGTGAAATCTGCTGGAATTACGTCTAGAATTTTGTGTCGAGGGTCATGCGTTATGTGTCATGCGTCTTGTTGTCAAGTGTCGAGTGTCATGCGTCATGCGTTCTTATGTGAAAAATATTAGGTTTAATTTTTCTGTCATTAAATGTCAATTTTGACATAAAACTTAAATACGGTAAAATAAAATTTTGTGTAGAACTGAAAATTAAATCATGTACAGGGTGCTCAATTTAAAATATTTTTTTTCAAGTGTAGTGTCAAGTTTCATGCGTCATGTGTCATGCGTCTTCTGTGTCATGCGTCATGTGTCAATTGGCAAATGACGAGTGCCATGCGTCATGGGTAATGCCAAATGTGACATGAGTTATGTGTCATGTGTCTTGTTTATGCATCATGTTTCATGCGTTATGTGTCATGCGTCTTGTATGTCATGCGTCATGTGTCAATTGTCAAGTGACGAGTGTCATGCGTCTTCGGTCATGCCTAATGTGATATGAGTTATGTGTCATGCGTCTTGTTAATGCATCATGTTTCATGCGTCATGTGTGATGTGTCTTGTGTGTCATGCGTCATGTGTAATTGTCAAGTGTTATGCGTCTTGGGTCATGCCTAATGTGACATGAGTTATGTGTTATGCGTCTTGTTCATCCATCATGTTTCATGCGTCATGTGTCATGCGTCTTGTGTGTCATGCGTCATGTGTCAATTGTCAAGTGTCGAGTGTCATGCGTCATGTGTCAAGTGTTATGTGTCATGAGGTGATTCTTTGATTAATTGTAAGAAGAAAACTTGTGCTTCATGTTCAAACTTTTTTTTAAATCGTTTTTTCCTAAATATTTTAATAAAGTGGCGTCCCGGAAAACACCCCAACCAATATTTTTTACAAAAAAAATTGTGCACCACTGACATTTGTCAATATTTCAATTTTTTTCGAATTCGGCAGCTAAAAATATAACTTTTTTGTCCCCTGAGTTAGAGTAGTTTTAAAAAGACGTTTCTTGTTCGTTTCTTTTAGTAAATTTCCAGCGTTACCAATATGCACGCCACTGGCAAACTATTGCAATAGTAAATAACGTTATGTAATTATTTTATGTATATTTAATAAGGTAATTCTCAAAAACATACAATAAAGTGCTTTTTATTTCCGATCTGGAAAACGAAGCATTTCTGGACCCTGTATAATGCATAAACTTTACATATTATGTGTTAATATCACCGTATGTGTGTTATAAGAATGTCAAATATTGACATTGTGCCGTGCCTGGATAAATTTTTAATTTAAATTCAAATCGGGAAAAAGGACAATGTTTTATCATAGAAAATGGGACAGGATTTTCCGTTTTGTTTATTTTTCATTACACAACCCAACCCCACCTCTGAACCATATTTTCAAAAAAAATAATAGTAGCGGGATATACAGTAGTACAACCCTGTATTACACAATTGGGCCTGAAAATATTTTATGCTAATATAAACTCTGACTTTCCTGCTTGGTATAGTTGTAGTGTAGAAAAAAAAATATCCTTTTTATACATTAAGATGTTATAATGTGCCTATATAATATAAAAAGGTTTTTACTAGGACGTGAGTGAAAAAAATTTCACATACTCTCGACATTTCTATATATTGTATTATATAAAATGTGTTTGGAGAAAGAAAATGATCCATCATGGATTGTCAGCCTCAGTATACACCCCTGTCTTCGTTGTGTTTGTTATCGTATTTTCAAGCTTTTCTTTTATTTTTTTTCTGCTACCAAATATATATATATATATAGAGCCAATTGCTGAATTTAGTAAATTGCTAAATATACCGGGTGCGCTAGGCATCTTGGACATAGGTCCACTATTAAAACAAATAATGTAGATCCAGAAAAATAAATGAGGTAAAAATTAAAAGCTAGAACAAAAACATCAGCCTAAAAGGCAACAACACAAAAATTCTTAAACATAAAAAACTATGGTCTTATAAAATAGAAACAGTAACCAAACAATATGCAAACCTTAAATTTAAATCCCAAGTATTAAACATTGTAAAAAACAAACATATGGGCAAGGCCCTTGACAGACTGAGTTGGAATTTAATGATTAAGGAAGACAAAGCATTTAGGTGGTATATTTATATAAATAAAAACAAAAAACGAGTAAGTGATACTACTAATAAAATATAGATGACAAACATAAAGAAATGGGACATATTAAACACTATTGTCTATTCATAAAATATTAGAACACAAGTCAGAGATGAACAAAGTATAATAATGCCGCAGGTTATATAGAACAATGATCGACCCAAACCTAACCGTCAAGCATCAACAGTCAGAAATCAGGAAAGTTGACAGAGAGTTTAGACTATTTTAGATGTAGTAAAGCCTCAAAAAAAGTGAATGGTTCGAATTTTAGTTGATCATTCAAACAGATGACATTTCCGTTTTTGACACTTTTATAAATTTCCAACATCTCCAACAGGTTCAACTTAATTCCCTCATCACAAACATGGAGGATCTTTAATGACAAATCAGCATCAAAAATTTTTATTGTAACAAATATTATTCATCGAAAATCATTTTATTGTTTTTCAAAATATTCATCATGACGATCTATAATGCTACCGTTGTTGTTTTATGAAATCACTGTCCTCCAAGCGACAGCCGCCGGCGATAGTCGCTCGGCCTAGCGATCGTCGCAAACCGCCTGCTCTCAGAGCAAATATAGTCGCTGCGGCCAGCGACTATTCGTTAGTTTCGTTTGGTTTTTAATGTAGTTTCTCCTCAGCAGTTATTGGATATAAAACTCTATCGGAAGAATTACATTGGATATCAAACTTGATTAAATTTAACACGTCATCGGGCTTCTATTAATTTTGTGAAATTGATGAAGTATTTCATCATCTTCTGCCTCTTCGTACAGCATATAGGCCACAAGTAATTTGCGCGTTAAACTCATCCCCAAAATTAGTGAAAACTACGACACCCAGCACAGAATGAACGAACAACAGAAGTAAACCCGCGGGAACTTTAATCGTCGCAAACGCTGGGAGGAAGTCATACCCATAGCGATGATCGCTGAGCGACTATCGCCAGATACAGTCGCTCGGAGGGAAGTCCACCTTTAAGTTACTGTAAACAACACACATAGCGCTCGTATGTCAAAACGTTCTGAGTACGTATAACCTCAAAAATGTCCAACTTTACGATAGAGATTCAGTTGCCAATTTCAACACCAGGGTTGCCAAATCCCGAAATATAAAAGGCAACCCTCGTATCGAGTTTTATTATGTTTTTCTTTTTGTAAATCATTTCAATTGAGAAGAAAGATTTACACATAGTTAAGGGTTAAAATATTTTTGTTGGTTATGTTTTGATTACAATATTTGTTAGTTTGATGTGAATAGTAGATTTGGTACCAATAATTTTTAGTATTAGTTGTTCAAAATTTGGTTCAAACGTTTAAGTTTACAGACATTTATTATGATGTGATAATAATTATTAAATAACCTCGGTGATCTCAAGTTTATGCATGATCACTTTTGTACATTTCAATATTTTGACTGACAATTTATATATCATTCTACTACACTTCAATATGGACGACTTCTTTAAAAAAAATAGTTTAAATGCCTTTACTGTACTAGCAGCAGCTGGCCGAGGTCCGTATTAATGGCGAGCTAACAACGGAGACCTTTGGTATTTCGAAGGGAGTCCGTCAGGGATGTGTACTGTCACCTATTCTGTTTAACATTTATGTGGAAAAAATCTTTCAACTAGCATTAGACAATGAACAATATCCGCTACGCAGATGATACCGCGATCCCGACTAATAAAATTGAAGGCATCCAGTCAATACTAAATAAAATCAACGAATGCGGTGAAAGGTTCGGATTACTTACATGTAAATATTGCCAAGACAAAAATGATGGTGATTAGCAGAAATCAGCATCAACGGAGAAAATATTGAGCGTGTCGCCAAATTTACCTATCTTGGCGCTTCTCTAAATGAAAAGTGGGAATGTGATGAAGAGGTGAAGGGAAGAATTGGACGCGCGAAGACAACCTTCTTTAAACTTAAGAATATACTTCTTCACAGAAATATGCCACTACACACTCGAATACGTGTAGTACAGTGTTATGTATGGCCTATTGTATTGTACGGTGTTGAAACTTGGTCGCTTAAAGCCAGAACGCTAGATCGGATCGAGGCTTTTGAGATGTGGACACTCCGCCGATTGCTGCGTATTCCCTGGACAGCCCACACAAATAATGATCAAGTTCTGCGAAGAGCTGGCATAGAAAGACAGATGTTGGACACGGTAAAAAAACGTAAATTGTCATATCTGGGGCATATATTGAGAGGACCTCGCTACTCCATACCAAGGCTAATACTGCAAGGAAAGATCGAAGGTAGAAGGGGGCCAGGTCGAAAACAACACTCTTGGCTCCGCAATATAAGAAACTGGTGTGGTATACTCGATGCCGCAACCATTTTTAGACAGGCTGAGGAGGGCACCCTAGCTATTATGTGAACATAAAATGGACAAATGATCGCTGACGTGCGGCATAGCACATGGCACCCGAAGAAGAAGAAATGCCTTTAAATTGGGATGCAATCGAGTGGCTTGCTAGGTCGTCAGACCCAACCCCTATGGACGAACTATATCATACATTATTTTAGAATCTTTTGGAGAAATAGAAAAATATTATTATACAGGGGCTTTCGTAAAGATCCTAAGAGACAGAAAACTTGTCGAATTTTAAATAATATGGATATATTTAAACCTCGTTGTCAATAAAGTGAAAGTTACCTATACATCCGCTTCCGAAATCAATAATTAAGATAAAAGTAGGAACTTTTAACAGCCCAACAATAAGCAGCCATCGAATCGATCAAAAATGTCAGAATATTTCAACACAATAGAATCGAAATAACATTTTTTTTTGACATTTTCATTTCAATTCCTTCTATAGTTTCTCTTCTACTGCAACGATTTACAATAAATTATTTGTTGCAAATAATAATCTAAATTTCAAACATTGCAATTGGCTAGTTTCGTGAATGAATCAAAATAATGTACGTTATTGTCTTGTATACGGCTGCGGACTTTCTAAATAAAGGTGTAAAGAGGAGGGGGAACAACAGGGGCCTCTAGGGGTTTGAAATGATCCATCAAATGGGACGTCAGTGCCCATTAGTTTATGCTGTTATACCCTCAGCATGCCGCTGTATGTACCAGGCGCAAAATTATCTACAGAGTGTGTATGGTCGAAATTTATTAAAAAATTCAAACCATTTAGCTAACCTTATCATATAATATGTAATATTTAAATTTCTTTTCAGCAAGCATTCTCGTGAGGTTGCTAGGATCCTCCCAAACTCATACACCAAAATTTAGCTCAACACATCTTAACCGAATTTGGTACAAAAATACTACAGGACATGTGTAAGTGTCGATTAACTTTTAGAAAACATTGAGCGTAGCCAAGAGCTTTAAAAAAGGGTTCCATGGCAAAAAGATCACAAAATATTACCTAGGCACCTAAATATGGAGTGCAATTCATGTCTCGAGGGCCACAATTTATTTTTTGTTGATTATTTACTTTGCCATTTGTTCCAAAAATCTAACATTTTAAAAGTTATCATAAAACACTAAATGATAATTATGAAATAAATATAAACGTACATAATTAATTAAATTAAAAATCCATTGGTAACATAATCATCAAATTAACTAATAAAATACTTATAGAATAAAAAAAAAACCAAGAAAGAAGAAAAAATACAAACTTTTATTTCGTTGTCTCTCTTTAACGCACCTTTTCCGTACTGTGTGGAATGAACTTTAAAACCTGCATCAGTGGCATATGTCCAAAGATAATGTCAGAACCATTTTAACATGTACAGAACCGGAATAAGGCCCTAACTAATTTCATATTCGTCTAGATATGCTTGACGATTTTATCTGGGAATTGAATATTATTGTAAGATCAATTTTTTTCTCATTGTTGTGTTGTAAAAAAAAATTAGACCAATACATCTTTGGACCTATTTTTATAGGATTTTTGAGGAAGTGATTATGGCTGACATAATTTGGCTAATATATTGAAAGATTATGCGGTAAATATGAGAAAAGCTGACGGAACTGAATATAAAGAAGCAACTGTAAAAACAATTTAGAATACTATGAGTAGACTACTCCAGGAAAAATACTTCAATGACTTCAAAATTTGTATTCGACCCGTTTACCAGTGTGTTATTCAAAAATGCGTGAGATGCAAGATACGCAAAACGTAAAAGATTACATCATGCGAGGAACAGTGGAAATTAACAATCCGTCAACTTCAGCAAACTCTTCTTCCAATTTAACATTTACCAATTGTACTTTTCACAACTGTAGTTTTAAATAAAAATGAATAATGTTTGTTTGATTAAAACTAATACATTTTTTATTGAAAATTATTAAACGTCAGATTGACAATTAAATTTTTGATATCTACAAAGTAAAAAATTATCTTATCGAAGACTCCTCGGGCCTTGATTGATAAATACTCAAAATTTTGTCATATAGAGAATCCTTCAAGCGTGTTGCTCAAGGATAATATCGTTTTAGTTTTTCATGTTTTGTACTTGTGATGGAATGGGGCTCGTTATTTCTGAATATTTTTTGGATTTTTTTCACAATTGTGTAGATGAAGAATACCGATTTAGTTTTTCAAGTTTCGAAATTGTAACGGAATATAAGTCATCTGAAAAACACCTATTTCTAACATTAAATATTTTATACAATTTGACACCTGTCAAAAATTTATTGCGGTAGAAACATGGTACCAAACTTTGCCTATAAACTTGTGAAATTTTTTTTTAGAAATATTCAATAGCAAAATTATAAACAGCTTCGAGCCAGACCCTTGTATTTTGTACTCGGGAGGCTTTAAAGAAGAATTAACTCATAAAAAAATAAATATGAGGGTCATGCTAAAGTGTATAAATTCTTGATTTATTATCTTATATATAAATATGTTATCTCTCACACAAAATCTGATAGAGTTCAAATTATCTAGAAAACAAATAATCATCTAATTGAAATTTTTATTTTCAATTATTGTTATAAGCCGTTATCAAACTACCTTCAAAATCATTCTTCTTCTTAAAATGCCGTACACTTCTAGTGCGTTGGCGACTATCTCATCATAATAAGGGTCCTTGCTTCCGCAGCGCGACAGAGCTCGCCCGTATTGCTAATGCCTGTCCAGTTCTTGATGTTTCTCAACCAGGACATCTGTTTACGTCCTACTCCTCTCTTCCCTTCAATTTTTCCTTGGAGAATTATCTGTGGTATTTTGTACTTCTCTCCTCGTAGTATGTGGCCCAGGTATCCAATTTTCCGCTTCTTGATTATGTTGAAAAGTTCTCTTTCGCATCCCGCCCTTCTAAGAACGTCTTTATTTCGAACTCGGTCTACCCACGATATACGTAGCATCCTTCTTAGACACCACATTTCAAAAGCCTCAAGCTTGTTTATCGACCGGATCTTCAGAGTCCATGTTTCCATTCCATATAACAGGATGGACCAGACGTAACACTGCACCATTCTGCATCTTAATTTGAGGGACAATGTTAGGTTGCAAAGAAAGGGTCTTAGGCTTGTGAAAGCTTGCCTCGCTTGCCGTATGCGACAGCAAATTTCCTGTTCGGGATTCCATTGTTCATTTATGTTGGTTCCAAGGTATTTAAAGTTTTGCACTCGTTCAATAGGTTGGTCTTCCAAGTTTAACACAGCATTTTGAGGAGGGTTTCTGCTTACTATCATGTACTTTTGTATGTTTATTTTGAGACCATTCCCCTTTCCAACTGTATTTATCCGTTCCAGCATTAGTTGTCAGTCCTCTTCACTGTCAGCAATGATTACGGTGTCGTCTGCATACCGTATGTTGTTAATTGGTATACCATTTACTTTAATCCCACACTCTTCCAGCGCCTCAGAAAATATATTTTCGACGTATAAGTTAAATAGTATTGGTGACAGTATGCACCCTTGTCGAACCCCCTTTAGAAATTTAAGTTCGTCTGTTGTTAGTGATTTCTCAAATCTTACACAGGCTTTTTGATTCCAGTATAGATTTTGGATGATTCTGATATCTTTTGCGTCAATATTGGCATTGTGCAGAAGTTTCAACAAGGTGTCATGTCTAACATTGTCGAAAGCCTTCTCGTAATCAATAAACAGCATATATACGTCTTTTCGTTGGTCTAAGCTGTTTTGTACTAAAGTATTCAGGCAGAAAACGGCTTCACGAGTCCCCATTCCGCTTTTAAAACCAAACTGTGTGTCTCCGCTTAGATCTTCTAGTTTATTGAACATTGTAGAGTGTAGAATACGAAGGAATACCTTCAGCAGATGACTCATTAGGCTGATAAGGCGATGGTCTTTACATTCTATACGACTATAAAATTGGATATTAAAATCATTAAGTTATGTCTATTCAGGAACGGAATTACACAGCACTTTTTGCAGAGCCCTGTTTTTGGCCTAAAAAATCCAAAATAAACAGTTGATGGACGGAGGAATCCAAAAATGAAATGTATCAGTTGTTTTGTCAGTATACCTACAATTCAATTATTACGGTCCTGTATACGGTCTTCGGACAGAATTATTATCATGAGTTTTAATCAATACAGAAATATGGTTAATAAAAAAATTGAATTAATATATTATAAGGCAGGCTAATATTAATAATATGTCGATATATTTTAAAAATAGTGTTGACTCGTTTTCCGACCCTTATCTCTCCTTAGTTGCGTTTGCCTTATTTATTATTTATTGAGGTGTCATATTTTAATAATATGTTAATGAGTTTAACAAGATTTAGTTAGAAAAGTCATTTGAGAACAATATAAATTATTTATAAATAAATAAATAAATCGGAAGAAAGTGTGTATATGTGTGCCTAGCCTAGATTATGATTTTATGACGATGATGAATATTAAACGTTTTAACTGATATACCTGGTGCTACTATCAGAAATGATTAAATAAAACATGGCGTGGTATCTATTGATAAAAAATATTAATAAACATTTAAATATCATCGCCATTTTTGTCTGAAAAAAAATTCCCACAATAATCTACAATATGCACTATTTTTTTTATCGGGTCCGCCATCTAACGTTTTTTTTTTCAACTAGTGCTTATTTCGTGAAGGGTAACACTTAGCTCATGTCTGATTTGACAGATAATTAGTTTTATCCTTCCGCTGAACGAACATGGCTTGAACAACGCTGGGAAATATTGCGACATTACTTTGAAAATCATGGTAATGTTGCAGAATGTGTGCGAAAATTGCGTACGGATTTTGGAAGAAGAGAAGCACCGTCAGCTCCGTATGTTCGTTATCTCGTGAAAAAAGTGTAAGAAACTGGCATCTTCATCGATAAACCAAAGCGTGAAAAGCCAAAAACAGTGCGTACACCCGAGAATATTGCTGCTGTGGCAGAAAGTGTGCGTGAAGCGCCATCAACATCAATTCACCGTCGGTCTCAACAATTGAACATTTCGGAGACATTATTGATACGAATTTTGCATAAAGACCTTGGTATGACGCCATGCAAAGTCCAATTGGTTCAGGAGTTGAAGCCAACTGACCATCCAATGCGTTTTCGCTTCGCTCAGTGGGCCTGCGATCGACTTACAGAAGATGCCGATTTTGCCAAAAAAATCATCTTTTCAGATGAAGCTCATTTTGATCTTGGCGGGTATGTAAACAAGCAAAATTGTCGCATTTGAGGCACAGAAAACCCGCACGCATACATTGAAAAGCCGATGCACCCAAAACGAGTCACTGTTTGGTGCGGATTTTGGTCCAGAGGCATAATTGTGCCATTTTTCTTCGAAAATGAGCAAGGAGTGGCCGTTACAGTCAATGGCGATCGTTATCGGGCCATGTTGAACGAATTTTTGTTCACAAAAATTGAAGAGGAGGATATTGGCAACATTTGGTTTCAACAGGACGGCGCTACGTGCCACACAGCCGAAGCTACACTCGATGTTTTGCGCCCTGTTTTTGAAGATCGCATTATCAGCCGCAGAGCTGATGTCGTTTGGCCACCTCGGAGATGCGATTTGACACCGTTGGACTATTATTTGTGGGGTGTCGTCAAAGATAAGTGTTACGCCAACAAGCCAGAGACAATTGACGCTTTAAAGGACAATATTCGTGAAGCCATTGGTGAAATACAGCTGCACACAATCGATAATGTGCTTAAAAATTGGACCGATCGTGTAGGCTACTGCATGGCCAGCCGAGGCAGCCATTTGAATGAAATTATTTGTCATTATTAACCGGAAGGATTGTACTTTCAAATAAAAAAAGAAATTTGAGAAAATATTCAGCAGTTTTTCTTTTATAGCATTTTCAAAAAAAAAAAAAGTTATCTCGCAGACCCAATACCATTGGTGTTGTCTTTGTATTGTTTTCTTTGATCCTCCATAACCTGATGCAGCAGAGATTTTTACTTATATCATCCCATACATCCTTGGATCTTTTACAGTTTTTTACTTCTTTTAATTCAGAAGGTGAAATTATTAATATAAGTCCCGATTTTGCATTTAAATCATCGGTGTCCCATTTACTTTGTATACCTATTTCATTTTCAACTTTTGGTCTAGGTATTTTACCGGTGACGTAGTCCCATAAACCTAATTTTGCTAACAAAGCTTCAGCTTGTAATTTCCATGTGTCATCATTGTTCCTCTTTAGAGGCTTTATTCTGTATGCGTTCATTTTATGATTGATTCAAAAATTTATACACTTTACAGTCTTTTGATTTATGAACACTTGCAAAAATTTTTGCTGATATTTTGCTTGTCGAATTTATACTTATATTGGATCTGGGCCCATAACCTGATGCAGCAGAGACTTGGATAGATAGTAGAATACGAACTGAATGCTGAAACGAGTTTGCATAATTTGGCTAATATATTGAAAGATTATGCGGTAAATATGAGAAAAGCGGACGGAACTGAATATAAAGAAGCAACTGTAAAAACAATTTGAAATACTACGAGTAGACTACTCCAGGAAAAATACTTCAATGACTACAAAATTGTATTCGACCCGTTTACCAGTGTGATATTCAAAAATGCGCTAGATGCAAAAAACGTAAAAGATTACAGCAGGATCCAAACAAACGAAAATGCAGTTCATCAAATTTGAGTTCAAGTGATTTGGCTAGAATCATTGGATTATGGGATGAATGTACACCAGAAGGTTTATACAAAAACATTTTTGAACCAGCTGATTGCTTAATAGATTATTTCACGATTGAGAAAAATAATGATAGAACGCCAACCAACAGAATTGAATACAATCCAATATTCAGTAAAACATGCCAAGTAGGACCGAAAAGTTATACAAATAGTAAGTGGCTTGTTCCAAATATTGCAAACGAAAGTGCATGCCTTCTTCGGTTATTCCATAAATTATTGTCCAAAAGGGGGAAAAATATTACTTCCAGTCGCCTATTCTTGAGACCAAATCGTTTCTGGAAATCCGAAAGTGACACATGGTTTGACAATATATCGGTAGGCAAGAACACAATTAATATGTGGACCAATTCACCGGCGCAAGCTATTGGTTTGGACATTAAGTGTAAAAAGAGATACAATCATTCGAACAGATCAACTGCAGTTAGCCATTTGGAAAATAAAGGAATTCCTGAACAGCAATTAATAAAAATAACAGGACATAGCAGCTCTAATTCAATTAAACCGTACTTGAATATTAACCAAGAACGCAATGGTGAAATAAGCAACATTATGCGAGGAATTTCTTCAACAGTGGAAATTAACAATCCGTCAACTTCAGCAAACTCTTCTTCCAATTTAACATTTACCAATTGTACTTTTCACAACTGTAGTTTTAAATAAAAATGAATAATATTTGTTTGATTAAAACTAATACATTTTGTATTGAAAATTATTAAACGTCAGATTAACAATCAAATTTTTGATATCTACAAAGTAAAATATTATCTTATCGAATACTCCTCGGACCTTGATAAATACTGGCAAATTCGTCTCTGTCTCGGGCTCTTCTTAGCAGGGAGTTTGAATCTAAGCCTGTCCAATCCCTTATGTGTTTCAGCCAAGAGCACTGTCTACGTCCAGGACCACGTTTTCCCTCAATCTTGCCCTCCATAATCAGTTGCAGGAATCTCTACTTCTCCTGTCTCATGACATGGCTAAGAAGAAGAGAAATGAAACAAATTGGGTCTTATTTTACTACACATAGGAAATGAAAACATTTTTCCAATGACATTGTAGTACCGTATGAAGAGTCAAAAATGCATGAAATTTCTATTTGTAAAAACATGTCCAACTGTTAGTATGTAAAACTACTATATAATCCTTTATTTGACTATAACTGCGGATTAACGTTATTTTAAGTGACAAGCTTTTTGTCAGTTGTGACAGCACAAACACAAACATCAGAGCTTGACCCATCGTCTTTAACACCCAGTGGTGGCGCACTAATCCCTTTAAAAACAATTTAATACTGACAGTACTTGATGGGAACTATTCACTTTGATGGATGAAATTGTGGACTAATAAATTTCGATCCATAAAATATATAAACCAAACTTGTTCTCATGGTGTATTTTATTTAAATATGATCCAGAAAATTCACCCTTCCTTTCTGAACAATGTTTCTTTGAGAAATTATCATTTTTTCAAGCTAATCCTTCTTTGAAGGGGAATATGGCGCCTCAGAATGCGTTGAGATTGGAAGCTTGACGACGTGAAGATGAGTGGTTTTTATTAGAAGAATTCAACAATAGAGAAGGAATTGCTAATCAGATTTATCAGACATTTAGAGCATTTAAAACGTTTCGTGAGTGAATTCCAAATTAATTTTTTATTTTACCATACCTTTGTCATCTGAAGATTCAGTTAGAGCTGTCAATTTTGCTTGTCCCGAATTTAATGTCGTCATATTTTAAATTTTAAATGACCACACAGGGCTCGTATTGTTCTCAAAGTATTAAAGGCAAACTACCTCCAAAAACCCGATTTGTAAGATACTTTTTCACAAATAAATGTTCATGCAAAATCGGCCTTTATCTCAATTTAATTTGGGAAATAAGAATAGAAATCTAACGTTTACAACTCAAAAAGTATTGTCACAAAATTCTTAGGCCATATTAGGCGCTATAAACATCTCCAAAAAAGAGGCTAGGGCAAAGCAAAAAAAGAGCGATTTTGCATTTTGCTTTGGTTATTTTGTTTACATGATATTAAACTGTGAGTACGTCTATGACATTTTTTATTTACAGAACTGTTATGGTGTATTCTTCTTTTAAGAAGTAAACATGACTTCTGTCAATCTTAAAAGAAATAATACACATCCTTCTCTTAGCGTGTGGTATTTCTTCTTTTGTTCCCTTTTAGTTTCATTCTTAACATTTAAAAAATATTTAAGAACAATACATACCATCTAGCATTCAATAATACATATTATACTAATTAATATTACGGAATATACAGGGTGTTTTATAATATGTGTATTTACAAAGGCGTCTCAAAAGATTGAGAAAAGTTCCTTGAAAGAGGAAAAACTATTTTATTTGTCGATTTAGAAGAAAAAGTCATTCTTTATAAAAACGTCTGCTTGTGTCGAAACTACAATTTCAAATGCCAAATTTACGATTACTCTACAGGGTATGTCAAAAATAACATTTTTAATGATTTTGATTTTTTTGTTTTTTTTTTTAATTTTATGAAAATATTTTCAAAACCGTGATTTATTACACCAATTGTGTAAAAAACACTAATAAACTTTGATCTCAAAGTGGTTAATTTCATGGCTACTATTAAAATAATAAAATTAAAAAAAAACAAGGAAATCAAAATCATTTAAAATGTTATTTTTGATATACCCTGTATAGTAATCGTAAATTTCGTACCCGAAATTGTAGTTTCGACGCAAGCAGACGTTTTTATAAAGAATGACTTTTTCTTCTAAGTGTACAAATAAAAAAATTTTTGCTCTTCCAAACTCTATCCGTGGACACATTTGGAAGAAGAAAAACTTTTTTATTTGTAGATTTAGAAGAAAAAGTCATTCTTTATAAAAACGTCTGCTTGTGTCGAAACTACAATTTCAAATACCAAATTTACGATTATTATACAGGGTATATCAAAAATAATATTTTTAATGATTTTGATTTTCTTGTTCTTTTAATTTTATTATTTTAATAGTAGCTATGAAATTAATCACTTTGAGAAAAAAGTTTATTAGTGCTTTTTGCTCAATTGGTGTAATAAATCACGGTTTTGAAAATATTTTCATAAAATTAAAAAAAAACAAAAAAATCAAAATCATTAAAAATGTTATTTTTGATATACCCTGTATAATAATCGTAAATTTGGTATTTGAAATTGTAGTTTTGACACAAGCAGACGTTTTTATAAAAAATGACTTTTTCTTCTAAATCGTCAAAATCGCATACAGGGTGAGTCAGATTTTGGTGCCAGGACTTTAATAACTTATAGACTATAATATAGGAAATTTTTTAACAGGTTGAAGGACAGTGAGGATATTCTACCTTTGTGACCAAAAATGACACTAGTGTTTTTTCCAAATTACATTTCAATATGCCTTTTAGACTATAGCTAATGATTTATTTTATTGATATGTTAAAAAAATATTTATGTAGAAAACAAGAAAGTGGTTTTAGAATTTTTCGATGTGAGACCCTGCTATCGAAAATATTATGTATAAATTTAGAGAACAAGGCAAAACAACTACTCCACTGGCTAGTACCACGACTGGCATTGAAGTACAACCACAAGTCTTCTAAATAACTACTAAAATTAATATTTATTTAGCTTTTTCGCATCAGTACAGAAGTACAACAAAAAACCAAATAAATCATTAAAATGCAATCGAAAAATATATAATTTATGTCATCAGATGTTAAAAAATTTAGTTTACTAAACTTATTAACACTTTTAAAGCATTTAAGAGAAAAAAAATACAATTTACTTACTACTATTGATATTTTGTTCCATTTAAATTAATGAGGTTATAGCAACTTATTTTAGTAGTGTTAAGTTTTGGACACCCTGTATAAGATTGCAAGTTTATTGCAATTGGAATACCAAATATGATCTATTATTACACTTTAGAGTTAATTTTGTCAACGTGACTTAAATACTTCCTAAGTGTATTTAAAATATGAATATTAGGTTAGATTTTTAGAAAATTCGATTTATTTAACAAATGTTAAGGTTTAGGTATTATAAACCTTAATGAAACAGACACTTAATTTGGTCAGAGGATCTAAAAGTGCAATAATATACAGGGAATTCCATTTAAAAAAAAACAACTTTGGTACTTTTAGTTTATTTGGGACACATGATATCTTGTTGGGTAAACTGGAGCGATACGGTATGAGTGCGAATTCGATTCGTTTGCTGAGTTCCTATCTCACTGGTAGGAATGTTTTAACGATGTTTGAGTCAAAGTCTTCTCAGCCCTTGTTGAGCTCTTGTGGAGTCCCACAGGGCTCGGTGCTCGGACCTCTATTGTTTTTGATTTTCATTAATGATTTACCGCTACATCTGCCATGCTCTGACCTGACATTGTTTGCAGACGATTCAACTATTGTCGATGTTGAACTGTCGAGTGATGTTCTGGCCTCAAGTATGATTAATTCACAGTCGAAGGCTGCTGACTGGTTTGCAGCTAACAAACTCTGTATGAATGCCAATAAAACAGTTACTAAAATATTTACATTACGTGAGACGTATGTTGCTGTTTCTGATGGTCTAGTAAAGTTTTTGGGTGTCACTTTGGACTAAAAGCTAACCTGGGCGGGTCATGTCGAGGTTACCATTGCCAAGTTGTCTAAGGTTGTGTTCATGTTGCGAAGCTTGAAGGGTGAAGTCTCTTTTAATGTTTTGAAATCAGCATATTATGGCCTTTTTCACAGTGTGGTTTCATATGCTTTGTCAATTTGGGGACACTCTTGTCATGCTAGTCGGGTATTCGCAATCCAAAGACGAGTGGTTCGAATAATGACAGATTTAAAGTTTAGAGAGGATGTCAGACCTAAATTTAAAGAATGTAAAATAATTACACTCCCGTGTCTCTATATCTACAATTCAATTATGTATGTGAAAAATAATTACAATCTGTACATAAGGCATGATGAAGTTCACAACCACAATACCAGAAACAAAAATGACATTCTTCCTGAATATATGAGATTGGGTAGAAGCAGAAATTCTGTAAATTATTATGGTCCCACATGCTATAATCATTTGCCAGATAGTTTGAAAACACTGAGCCTTGCAATGTTCAAAAATAGATTAAAAAACTACTTAATTGACCAGGCTTTTTACTCCATTGATGAATTCCTCAGCACTGACTTTCTGTTTTGATTAAGTTATATACATTTCTATGTTTTATGTTGTGTTATGTAATATTTTAGTATTTAATATGACTTGTGTAAACCTTTTTTGGTAATGACAATAAATAAATAAATAAAAAACACCCTGTATAATATGAAACCAATTTTAAAAAGTAGCCACGTCCAATAAATGAAACTTTTTGAAAGCGTGAATAACCCTTTAAGTCCTGCTAAAAAAACCTGACCCACGCTGTATATTATAAATAATATAATAAACAATTTTTGATTTTAATTTATACCTAGTATTTATAAAATTTTATCTTTAAAAAGTGCTCTATTATTGGGAATCTTTTTATGTGTAATAAAATAAAAATACAATAGTTGTGATAAATAATATAAATATCTGTATAAACTATCAGGCGTTCTCCATTTTGACAAGTTAATCCAGTTCTAAATAATATATTGATCCGATCGTGTCAGCTACTGAATTTGATAAGGAATCAGGAAAAATAAATAAACATCACCTACACGGGGTTTTATGAATTGTATTTCAATTTTTTTTTCCTATACCGATTATTATTATACAGTGTATTTTCTTAAATGGATTGTCCTCTATTTTAAATAAACCAGGCTTTTATTATGGTTTACCTGAGGTTTTTAAATATTTTAATTTTTGACTTTATTAACTATTTAAATGTTAAAGTTCTCAATGAACTTTTAAATTTTCTAAATCCGCAGTTACTTTATAAAAATAAACCAATTCATCTAGTCTTATATCACATGTACTGAATTCATACAGGTTGTCCAGATATCAAAATTTTGTAATTAGAAAGTGCTTTCGGCATTCTCTATGACAAAATTATCTCGGTATTATCAAGACACTAGGGGTATTACTACTGAAAATTCAAGAGTTTCGTTCTATGTGTCACAAAGGTAAACTTACTAAAAAACACATGTCATCTATGAAGAACCTTGTACAAATTGTGCTAACGTATACATAGGGCAAACCAAACAACATTTAGAAAATGGGATACTCAGCTACAAAAACAAGAACTTCAACAAGACAGCCCTAACAACATATCGTTTGAAGGTTTGTACTAAATAAAAATCATATGGAAAAAATTCTAGTTAGGCTTTAAACTTTCAGGGCATATATCCCGCATAATTGAGATTTCTTTTTATTTATCAAAAAATTACAAACATAGTGAATAATACAAAAGCTTATTCCGAAAAATATATCAGGTATTATTAAAACTAATACAAGAAATGTTTCTCTAAGTTTTTTCAATAAAAACGTCAGAAATCTATCTCTACCTATGTCCTCTGTCAAGTGTGAGGGTTAAATTCCCTTGGGACGGAAATAACAGAAACATGTCTGTATATACAGAAATGTCTACATTTAATACCTACCTATACATGAAATAAAAATAGAAAAAGTCTACATTTTAGCATGGCATTCCGTCTTATTTTGACGAAGTAGTAGACATTTTCTTTTGTGATAATTATTTTATAAAATTGTCAACTACATAAATGAACATTTAAACTTTCAGAAAAGTAATCAAAATAAGCTATAATGGTCCTAAAATCACTTTGTTCATCCGTCAAGTGTAAAATTGGTACAATTTTTTTCCTACGAGCACCTCAAAGTTCGCAAAACCAAAGAGTTGGCAAGGCATAACTGTAGAAATAACTCACCTGAATAAAAATTTGTTGTTATTACTACTACTACTAAAAAGACCCATAATGGTAATAAACTATAGCTTAAGTTTGTAGTAGTATCACAGTTAAAATCATAAGTTCATTAGTTCGATAATGGCTCATATTAAAAAAAAAATAAAATGCCACATAATAAAACCATAATATTTAAAACTAAATGATCTCAAAACAGATGTCTCGGTAGACACTTATTATTATCCTTTATTAAGTTTTTTTAACAAAAACCAAGGTTTTTATAATATTAAGGGTGCCATCATAAGTCTCTTTCGCCTATGGGTTATTAACGATACCAGCAGCTTTTTAACTTAACTTGACAAATACAAAGTTGTTACATTTTGATGAAACTTTAGAACGGGGCTATATTAACTTTTGAGATACAAGCGTTTTAGGAAAATTCTAGATTTGCCTATAATTTGTAGTCTTTCAGAAATATATAGGCATTGTTATAAAAATGAAAGAAATATCGAGATTTTCACATTTCCAATTTTTGGACCAAAGAAGTCGTCGCTATTAATATTGTTAGAACGCTTAATATTTTTTAATTTGACATTCAATTTGGGTTCCTATCCGAAGCCTCGACGAAACGATTATGGGAAGAATGGTGAAATAAGGGAAATAGTGTTGGCAAGTGAAGGATCGAGCAGGATGCGCAAGAAATATTACGTGAACGCAACTTTAAGTCTTGTAAGTTCTACATACTGAACACAGTTCCAGTTTGAAATAAGTTTCAAACTGGAACTGTGTTCAGTATGTAGAACCAATAACTAATTCTCTAGTAATACAATACAGGGTATATCAAAATGCTTTCGCAGGGTATATCAAAAACGCTTTCGCGAAATACTTTAATAGCGTATATGTTGATGGTGCCCACCATCAGGAGGTGCATTCTTCTTCTTCCCACATATCGGTGGGTCAGCTTGATATCGATGATGTTCTCATGTCACTCAAACAATTAAAGACAGATCACAGATGACATCCCGGCTTTCATTTTACGAGATTGTGCGTCTGTTTTCGCCGTGCCACTGCATACTATGTTTAATAAGTCTCTGAGATCCAATATATTCCCAAAAGCTTGGAAAATTTCCCCCATTTGCCCAATCCATAAATCTGCTGAGAATGATCATGGTGAAAATTATAGACCCGTCTGGCTCCTGCCCAACTTCTCGAAGGTTTTTGAAGCGGCATTACACCGAAAAATATTTACTCAAATTAAGCTTCAGATTGATAAACAGCAGCACGGTTTTTTCCCAGGCCGCTCTACAATAACCAACCTAACCTATTTCGTACCCTCGGGGAGGGTCTGCGGATCGATGCCATTTATACAGATTTTTCGAAGGCTTTCGATAAGCTGGATCATTCCCTTGTCCTACGGAAAATGTTGAGGTTGGGTTTTATGAGGATCTTTTAACGTTTTTTGCCTCCTACTTGTCTGATCGACAACACTATGTCGAATACAATGGTCATAAATCGGAAACTTTCACACCCACCAGCGGAGCGCCTCAGGGCAGCTGTTTGGCACCATTAATATTTTCAATTTTCATTAATGACATATCCCAGGAACTTACAAGCAACCATTTGATGTTTGCAGACGATCTCAAGTTGTATCGTGTTATTCGAGACACTTCGGATTGCGTATTGTTGCAGCGCGACTTATCTAAGTTTGAAGATTGGTGTAACTATAATAAATTGCCTTTAAATATTAATAAATGTAAGTTTGTCATATTTTCGAAATCGCAAACTGTTTTTGAATATCGCTATCGGCTGAGTACGCTTGAATGTTGTGATGTTGTCAGGGATCTTGGAGTTTGCGTCGACACTGAATTGTAATTTAATTATCATATTTAAAGTATTACCCGAGATGCACTATGCATGCTTGGCTTTTTGTTTCGTGTTACCAAAGATTTTAGTGATATTGAATGTATAACTAATTTGTATTGTGCTCTGGTAAGATCTAAGCTTGAGTACGCATCTATAATATGGTCTCCCATTTACCAATCTCATGCAGGACACATTGAATACATACAGCGCAAATTCCTTTAATATTTAGCGTTTAAAATTGACGGTAGATTCCCATGTAGATGATTCGATCATAAAGCACTGCTCGATCGCTTTCAAATGGTTTCGCTGGCTGCTCGCAGAGTGTATGCCGTACAACTCTTTCTGTTTAAGATTATAAATAGCTTGGTGGACTGTTCAAACCTACTCCGATCGTTGAATTTTAACATACCGCACCCCTCTGCGAGGAGTAGCAGACTATTTCACGTTCCTGTTTTTCGCACTAATTATGAATCCAAAGCACCATTACTTCGAGCATGCCAAACATGTAACATAGAAGGATTATTATACAATATTTGGTAGAATTTCTACATGTAAATTAAGAAAACAAAAACTTCAAATTAATATCACAATTTACACATTTTAAAATAATTAAAATAACTTCACAATTAGAACTAACAATGAAATTGTACATTTTGAGAGTAAGTAAGACTTTAGCAGACAGTGTTCCACCCTGTACTACTAATAACAAAGATGTCAACTTAGCTGTCATTGAAAATAAATATATATTTTATAATAGAACTAGAAAAAAACTACCTGAATTCATTGCAACCAATAACGACATGGACGGAGTTCGTTTGGGCCAAGCAACGGCATGGATTGGTCCAAATTGGCTCCGCCTCACATTGGGGCAACAACGATATCAAAAATAAACTCGTAAAAATGTATAGAGAGCCATGGAAAGCGTGTCAGTTGTTGTAGTCGCGTTAGTTGCTGTTTATCGGTCGTAAGCGTTATCAAAATGATAATGTTTAATAACAACGCTAATAGCAGTGATTTAGGTGGGAATTCTAGTGATTTAAATAATTTTTACGAACAATCTAACCAATACTCACAACATTATTACAGTTATCCTAATGCTTACATTGACGATCATGTTTCGTACAACTCCGAAGCGTACTCTACGACACCCGCGTCAGCATACTCGCCGGAATGCTTCAATAGTTCAATAATAAACTCGGAAACAGGTTTAAGTTATACTAATCTTGACTACCACCATAGTTCTAATTACCATAGTTTCTATCAAAGTTCTGACAATGTGTATCATAATCAAAACAACGCTTACGAGGCGTCAGCGTACTGTAGTAACTCCTCAGCATCGTCGTGTATGAAAGTGGAACAAGAGGAAGCTTCAAGACACCGATTGCAACAGCAGGAAGCTTCTTGTAGCGTTGACGGGTTGCAGCAGCAGGGTTTGAGCCATTTAATGGGGAATAGTAGGCAATGTAGTCAGGGTCAAGGGGTAGTTAGTCAGCGGCAAAGTGTTGTGCCGACGTATAAATGGATGCAGGTCAAGAGAAATGTACCAAAGCCAAGTTTGGGTGAGTTTAGAGCTTTGACAATTATACTATACACTGTGTATAAGATACCTGGTATCAGAGATTGTATTGGAGCTTTTGTGGAACCTTTGGAACTCATTTTTAACTTAATTTTGAAGGCACAAAAATACCCTGATATATGGAAGCGGGCGAGGGTTGTTCCTATTGAGATAACCAATTATCTATTCTGTCGAATTTCTCAAAGATATTTGAAACAATTTTATATGCGCGTATTTATAATAATCTGTGTAACGATATCTCTGTGTTTCAACATGGAATTATGAAGCATAGATCTACAATTACCAATCTTACACACATTACGCAAGAGATATCGGAAACCTTGGAATGTGGTGGTCAAATGGATGTGGTATACACGGATTTTTCGAAGGCGTTTGACAGAATGGATCACGGTGTGTTGGTTAACAACTTAAATCAATTTGGGTTCTCGAATGCCTTGCTTAGACTAATAGTGTCTTACTTGAGTGGCCGCAGTCAATTTGTTTATTATAGCGGACATACATCCAATGACTATACAATGACATCAGGGGTTCCGCAGGGCTCCACTTTGGGTCCCCTGCTTTTTCTTTTATTTATCAATGACCTAGCATGAAAGCTTTTGTTGATCTTAAAATTTTTAAACCTATTACAACTAGGTTGGATTGCTTGGCGTTGCAGAACGATCTTAATAACTTGTGCGACTGGTGTGATAAAGAAACTATCGCTAAATATAGCAAAGTGTAAATGCGTCACTTACTCTCGGAAGAAGAAATTCATTGTTAATTTATATACACTGAACGGCATTTGTTTGTCCCGATCAGACTTGGTTACTGAACTCGGAGTGATATTCGATTCGAAACTCACATTTAATGAGCACATTAAGACCAGAATTCAGGAAGCAAGTCGTATGTATGGCTTCTTAGTGCGAAGTTGTAAGGGATTTGTGCTCTTATTGCCCTTTATTTTGCCTATGTTCGCTCTAAATAAGAAGTCAGCAGAAAAAATACAACGTAGATTTTTGAAATATTTGGTCTGGAAGCAGGATGGCGCTTATCCAACTCGAGGATACGATCAGGGACTTCTTTTAGCTCGATTTTCAATGCAAAGTCTTGAACTTCGTCGTGTTTTGTCATCTTTAATGTTTTTGTATACTATTCTCAATAACAAGGTGGATTGTTCTAATATTCTTTCAAAACTAAACTTCAATATTCCCAGGATTTCCACTAGACATGATTGTTTCTTTAGATGTGAGCGAGCTAGGACTAATGATCTCTTGAGATCCCCACTCTAAGTCACTGTTTTGATATATTTTTTGATAGTGTTAGTATGTTAGAACGTGTTGTTCATGCTGTTTTCGAAATTTGGTGTTTTTTTTTTCTTCTTCTTCTGGAAGACGTGTTTTATTTCACATATTTATGTGTTACTCCTCTCAGATATGGATTACTTCAAAAAATAAAAATTCTGCGTCGACGGTAGCAGTTTTTTGTAGGTAGCGAGATCGATTTGATCTTCTTCCTTTCATTCTTGGTTTTTTCAGTAAACCCTGCTTTACAAACGCAGTTTTTGCTAGTTTTCTGAGAAACATTTTCACTCCATACTTTAACGACGTCGGTTATATAGTCTTTAAACGTTATCAATTTTTGGATTGGAAGGTTGTTATCAATCGCGGTAACAATTTTGTGAACAATTCTGTTTCAGTAATGATGTTTTATGTTTTTTATAAGACCCTCGTCCATAGGTTGCAATTTGGAGGTTAGATTTTGTTTTCGCCGTGTTCAAGCACAACACAGGTTAGAGTCACACCATTGATTAAGTCTTTGGATATGGTACTATGAAGAGCCACACTATCCGGGCCGCACCAAGTGAAACTAGTATCATCAGCAAAGAGACATACTTTCCCGCTGATGTCTAGGCACATAATGTCGTTGATAAATAGGCAAAACAAAATAGGACCCAACACCGAACCCTGTGGAACTCCACAAGCCATCGGCCTGCAAGAAGACACAGCCGCATTGACCCTCACACACTGACTTCTGTTGCTAAGGTACGACTTAAACCATCCCAGTGGAACCCCCCGAATTCCGTAGTGCTGTATCTTGTTAATTAGGATGTTATGACTTACACAACAGTCGTATGCTTTGGAGAAATCACAGAAAATTTATGCTGTAAAGTGGAGATCGTTCAAGTTGGAGTAAACATTGTTGAAGACGACGAATATAGCATCATTAGTGCATTTATTAGCTAAAAATCCAAATTGGTGGCTAGTTAATACTTCAAATTTGTGCAGAAATGATAGAAGTCTCCTTTTAAAAAGTCTTTCAATGATCTTGGATAGTTTGAAGCTTGATCCTTATCGCCGTCCTTGTGCAGAGAAATAGTTATAGATGTCTTAAGGCATTGTCGAAAATTTCATTTTGGAATAACGTGTTACACAAATTTTTTTGCAGTTTTTATCAACTTCCTTCAAAACTTTAATGCTCTCAGCTAAACTTAAACACATACACTTGAGCATCTTACTTGATACCTAAATTTACGATTTACTAGGCCTCGACTATAAAATGGCAAATGGGAATTCCTTAGGTGTCTCACAGAAATCTACCGTCTTTATTGCCTACCATTAGGCGTTATGAACGCGTTAAGAACATTTTCAAAAGAGAAGATGCGAAACTTAATAAGAAACCTTATGATGTTGCTAATAAGCAACGAAATGTCGTAATATAACTGATGATGTAGTAATAAGAAGTAGTTTTATGTCTGATATTGTTGTAACATATTATATGAACTTAAATATATCCAAGAAATATAGTAGATAATTTGGAAAATATAAAAAACAAAGGTTCAAAAACGAAAATAGCATGATATACTTAAACGTTTGACAATCAATAAAAACTGAATAAATACTTTTCACTTCATATTCCAGATTATTTACCTTATGATTCTAAATATTGATTTTCTTGTATTTTCTCTTGACATTTTCTGTTTATTATAACAATATGAACAACTTAGCAAACACAGCACAGAAATGTATAAGTTATTGATAATGTTTATTTATTTTTTATTCTTTCTATTTGCCTTGTCAAAACTAACATGCATTATCAAATAAACTATATTTTTCTCTTATACGGCAGACAAAAATCTATACCGGAAATGTGTTTATAAATTTCATAGGTATTATTAATAACATGTCATAATTGATGTTACTTTTTTGAAACACCTGTATATTTTACGAAATAATCAGGTAATATTAAATTAGAAATATTTTTATAATACTTTACCTAGTCAAGATAAAACTGAAGGTGATAAGATAACCGATTCTGTAGGATTATAGCTATGTTATTTGCAAGCATAAACTGTTCATTGTAGGTACATATTGGAAATATTTAATATAGAAAAATGTTGGAAATTTTATCAGGTCTAATTACAGCAATAATAGTACATTCGTACTTATAACAGTAGAACTACATCTTCATAATATGTGGGACGCATTTACAGAGGTGATAGGGTAGCTCGAAAAAATTAAAAACCCTTGTGGCCGAGATACTATTTCTAATTTTTTTTAAATAATTTCTAAACTAGTAAATTGAACAAACAATAAAGTTTATTTTGCAGTTAACGAAAAAATTTTTACACTTCCCTACTTAATTATTATTTAAATTTAAAAATAAAACTACAAAATGGGCTAGATAGCAGTAAAACTGATTTCAAAATCTAGGCAAAAGAATTAAAAAAATTTATTTATTTTTTTTTATTTATTGCCATTACATGACATTACCAAAAAAGGTTTACACAAGTCATATTAAATACTAAAATATTACATAACACAACATAAAAACATAGAAATGTATATAACTTAATCAAAACAGAAAGTCTGTGCTGCAGCCTGGTCCATTAAGTAGTTTTTTAATCTATTTTTGAACATTGCAAGGCTCAGTGTTTTAAAACTATCTGGTAAATGATTATAGCATGTGGGACCATAATAATTCACAGAATTCCTGCTTCTACCCAACCTAATATATTCAGGAAGAATGTCATTTTTGTTTCTGGTATTGTGGTTGTGAACTTCGTCATGCCTTATGTACAGATTGTAATTATTTTTCACATACATAATTGAATTGTAGATATAGAGACACGGGAGTGTAATTATTTTACATTCTTTAAATTTAGGTCTGACATCCTCTCTAAACTTCAAATCTGTCATTATTCGAACCACTCGTCTTTGGATTGCGAATACCCGGCTAGCATGACAAGAGTGTCCCCAAATTGACAAAGCATATGAAGCCACACTGTGAAAAAGGTCATAATATGCTGATTTCAAAACATTAAAAGAGACTTCACCCTTCAAGCTTCGCAACATGAACACAACCTTAGACAACTTGGCAATGGTAACCTCGACATGACCCGCCCAGGTTAGCTTTTGGTCCAAAGTGACACCCAAAAACTTTAAACAGCAACATCCGTCTCACGTAACGTAAATATTTTAGTAGCTGTTTTATTGGCATTCATACAGAGTTTGTTAGCTGCAAACCAGTCCGCAGCCCTCGACTGTGAATTAATCATACTTGAGGCCAGAACATCCCTCGACAGTTCAACATCGACAATAGTTGAATCGTCTGCAAACAATGTCAGGTCAGAGCATGGCAGATGTAGCGGTAAATCATTAATGAAAATCAAAAACAATAAAGGTCCGAGCACCGAGCCCTGTGGGACTGCACAAGAGCTCAACAAGGGCTGAGAAGGCTTGGACTCAAACATCGTTACAACACTCCTACCAGTGAGATAGGAACTCAGCAAACGAATCGAATTCGCACTCATCAAAATCAAAATAAAAACAACAAACAAGACAAATGTTTTTTAAATAACGGTCAAATATCTCCTTACAGATTTCTTTGAAATTTTGCAGAGTTGTTGCTAGAAATAGTGAGCTTATATGGCTCTAACTAGATCAAAATTATTCCAGTCCAGTGGCGTTAGAAGGGCAACTTAATAAAAATTATTGACAAAAAAATGTCGACGAATAGGTAATAGTACTGTTTGGCTCATCCTTAAGGACAATTTGTTATATCCACACCACATTCAACCTTACCTTGCGCACTCTGTACAAAACCCTTGCGTGCCAAAATTGTTTCCCAATAAAAGTATTAAAATGAAATGTCATTCATTCCAGCTAATTTTTATGCTAAACTGATACATAAATAAATAATAAAAAGCCAGGCTAGACTTGCAAGTCATCATATAATAGAACTAAGTAACTCAAATTACTATAGAGTCAGAAAAAAAATATATAAAAATATTATATGGTTGTACAGATGTTGAATGTTCATTTTTAGTTAAATAAAAGTATTAAATTTCGGGTTATTTTTACATCACCTTGTATACGGGCCAATACAGAATGCATGTAAACTTTAAAAATACTTTTTTTGGACACCCTATAAATTTTTATGAGTTTATTTTAAGCAATATGCATGATAAATCAATATCACTCACAAAATTTGACACTTACTTTTCAGAAAATAATTAAAATTTAGCTTTTTTTTTGAATCGCACTATATCTTCCAAAATCGACGAGATATCAAAAATCCCTTGAATTGTTTTTTTTCTCTAGAAACAATAATACACTGTATACCATTTTTTTTTTTATTAATTTTTGAAGAAATTTGGAAAACCAAATTACGAGAGAAAAAAAAACAGTATTTTGGTTTACACCCTGTAAATTTCAATAGCAATTAAATTTCAAAAATCAAGTCTCATAACTATAATTACAAATAATTTGTCTTTAATCTTGTGAAAACCCAATGCCCGAATCTCTTTCGGTTATTGAAATATTTGAAATTAAAATGAAGGCAAAATTTTAACCCGTCCGCGTCCGCTTTTTTGGCCATCAGTTTAATTTTAAAAAATAATAATTTGTTACTTATAATTAACTTATTATCTACAAGATTTATCTTTTTGTTTCTAATTTTAATTCTCTTTGCATCTATATATCATATTTTCATGTGTGTATGTGTGTATACAGTGAAGATCAAAAGTTAAGCAAAAATTCGATACAAACCTTAAATCTCTCGTTAACTGTTTTAAATTAAATTATCAAATATTGTAGAAAATTAATAGTATGTAAGGGGTTTCATCAGAAAACAAATCTACTACACCATTTACCCTGTAGACTTTTATGTTACGTTATAAAACGGGCAAGTTAAAACCAAAAGTAAGATATAATGCCAACGTTTCTTCTGCTGTTTTTCTTTCGTTTCTTGTGCTATTTATTTGTTCTTATATGAAATCTTCAACGGTCCATTTATCTTCCTATAGGAAACTCACCCCTCCAAAGGGGTAGGTACAATAAAAATTCCAATTTTGATCGAAGCGACATGTCTAAAATGTTTTTCTAAATTTTATAAAACATGCTCAAAAAAGCCTATGTTTGCTCTTGATTGTGTCATCCTGTATGATTACATTATTATTTCTCGTGTCCATCCTGTACAATGTTTGTACTATATACGTTCTGTGACAATATAATAATGAAATAAAATAGGGGTTAGTAATATTGTTTTATGCCGCTTGTAGTTTTTTTTTATCACATTGCATGAATCTCGTTTTCGAGCTACCCCCTTATATGTGTGTGTAATATGCTCTCTCGGGGGGTACGAAATCTTGATCAAAGACATCAAGTGAGGCATTTCAAAACTTTTGACATTCGTGGTTTAGTAAATGCTCCGATAACGACATGCAAGGTATCTGTTAATACTTTTAGTTTATTTGGCAATTTCAATAAAACTTACCACTAACTTTATTTGTTTTTTTCAAATGTTCTTTGTAGTTTTTAAACAATATTGTTTAGGAGTTTTTGATAACCAATTTCATTCCGCTTTATTTGGCATAACATATGTTTTAATACAGGGTGTAATAAATGAGTAATTAACAAATTTCCACCCCCTTTGAAAAACAAATATTCCTGATCATCTGCTGTCCTGATTTGTGCACTTACTTTCAGGACAACCTGTATGATTTCTTGAATTTGTTGAGGTTTTTGTTAAACCAATTGAATTCGGCGTCATTTGACATAACATATGTCTTAATACAGGGTGTAATAAATAAGTAATTAACAAAAATCCACCTCGTCTCAAAAACAAATATTCGTCGACATCGGCTGTCCTGATTTGTGCGCTTACTTTCAGGACAACCTGTATGATTTCTTGAATTTTTTGAGGTTTTTGTTAAACCAATTTAATTCGGCGTAATTTGACATAACATATGTCTTGATACAGGGTGTAATAAATTAGTAATTAACAAAAATCCACCTCGTCTCAAAAACAAATATTCGTCGACATCTGCTGTCCTGATTTGTGCGCTTACTTTCAGGACAACCTGTATCAATTCTTGAATTTGTTGAGGTTTAGCCAATTTTAAGTATTTGTTAAAAACACCTGACTATATAGGATACAAGGGATAGTTCACAAGTAATTTAATTAGTAAAAAAATTATACAAATTATTTAAAAAATCTTATCGAAAAAACTCGTTCTTGGGGTCACTACATTACTTTTACTCGCTTGATTCACTAGACTCTGCAATTGTTGTGTTAAATCCTTGATTTTCTCATCTTTAGTGTTCAACAAGTTTTGCAACAAATCCAACTTATCTTGCAACGTTGCAATTGTCGCGTCTTTCTCCAAAGCAGCCTTTTCCATTTTATCTACTTCTTCAGCATCAATGACTGGCTTTACACGAGCTTAAATCAGAATTATACCATACAGAGTGGGCAAGGAAATAAAAAAATATAATTTTTAACTAATTTAAACTTCATTTTCTCAAAAGGAACACCCTGTATATTATTATTAATAACTATTCAAAATCTATTAATTTTTTTACTGTTATCGATATGTACTATCGAATATAGGGTGTCCCATATAAAAAAACATAACTTTGATTTAAAAACAATAAAATTAAGCACATAACGTACCAGAATTGTGGGTGGTGGCAGTTGTACCGGTTTCTGAGTTGTCGCCATCCGCCGAGGCATTTTTCGCCTCAATACGTCCCCGTATTCTGATTAACAGTTTTTCAACAGCGCCTGGCACGGCTTTGGCGAGCTGTTCCATTTCGAAACACGTTAAGTTAATTTTGATTTTGTTCAAAACTTTTTTATTAATAATCTCCCAGTTTACCAGCTTCTGAGCTATTGAATTCTTCGGATTGTAGTTGTGGAGTTCGACCAGTTTCGGGTAGTGTTTTTTTAGGATTTCCGCTAGCGGAACTGCATCGGAGAAATCTCTGTTTAGATTCCGCTTTTGTCGTGAGATCTGGTGAATGTCGATCCATTTGTATAGATCGTCTACTTCCGACATTATTTTCCGTTTGAAAAAAATATGATAAACATACAAAAACTGACAGAATATTGTTTGACAGTTTGGTTTTGACACTTGATGATGAGCAGAGTGTCTAATGTTGTTTTACTTAGTATCATTAATACTGTCGTTTTTTTTTGCGAAAAAACACAAATTTATATAATTTTTAAGTGGTACACTATGTATAAAACTTGCTATAGAGAAATAGTTTGAGTTGAGGTATAATTTTAGCTACAAAGATTCGAAATGTTTATTAGGTATTGTTTATTATTATTATTTGTTTATTTATTTTTAAATGGAACACCGTATATATATTTCAGAGATGAATGAATTAGATATATATTTTTTTGAATTGCAATTAGAGTACTTAAATCATTTTAATTTTAAATGTCACAACCTGTATGAAATTAATTACAAAGCTGTATATTGTTTTATATTGTACAAACTGAATATAACATATTCAGGATTTTTTCGGTTTTTGTAAATTTTCTCCTACAGTTTTAGAATGAATACTAAAAATAGGATAGCATTGGAATTTTGGAAACGCTAGCAATTACAATGTCTGTTAAATTAGAAAAGTTGTACAATTTAAACACCTTTTAAAAAACTATTTTTTGCAATTTTCGTTTTTATTTATTTCTGACGTTATTTTTACAGATATAAATAAATTAAAGGCACTTTCTCATTGTTACTTTCTGAGGAGAATAAGATAGCGTTTACAAATTTTCACTACGACGTTTCGTTTTGAAAAACCATCATCAACTTCGTTTTTTTTTTAAATGCGGCCCTGGATTTGTTATTGTTAATGTTGGCGATTCTTCTTGAAGAAGTTTAAATAACCACCTATTTTTGAATTGAAAATGGTTTTAAATTCAAAAATAAACAATTTATGACCGTATTTAAAAAAACCAAGTTGATGATGATTTTTCAAAAACGAAACGTCGTAGTGAAAATTTATAAACACCGTCTTATTCTCCTCAAAAAGTAACAATAATAAAGTGCTTTTCATTTTTTTATATCTGTAAAAATAACGTGAGAAATAAATAAAAACGAAAATTGCAAAAAATGGTTTTTTCAAAAATTCTCAAAAACGGCGCTTCTTTGGAATAGAGGAGATTGGGCCGCTTCAATGTCACTCAAAAGATAAGTCCTGCTACTAAAAACTGACTGACCCTGTATATACAACGTTTTTCAAAAAGTCCGCATCATGTGGGAAATTTTGCAAAATGCGAAATGAGAGTGACGGAAAAAGAATGGAATTTTGTGATTTTTGTTTGGATAATTTCGAAACAATTGCAGCAGATAGTTCTAAGGCAGTGGTGGGTGATTTAAACTTAAATATGACAGTTTTTAAATGGTACACTGTGTATGGAATTTGTTGAAGAATATTGAAAATTGAAATAGGATTTAAATTATTTTAATCAGCTTGTTTCTATCCAGTTTGATACCAATTTTGATTCCGAAGGCCTCGATAGTTTCAGGACAGGGGTATTCCTCCAGTAGGACTTTTCCCATTGATGGGATTCCTACTCCACAACATGGTACATGGTCTTTTGTAATGTCAAAGTTTGGGTTATTAACTACATATATTGACTTGGGATTTTCATTTGGACTACAATATGAGATATATTCACGAAGTCGTATTAATTCAATACATCTTTATTTCTACAGAGTGAATAAGGATTTGAGCAACTTAGAAAATGTAATTTTTTAAGAGTGTCAAAACAGTACGTCGTTCGTCCAGATTCATGTCGTCATGAGGTTGAAGTCACTCTGTATATTTCGCTCTTGAAATAGGGCTTACAATCAAATCATAGATTATTTAATGTCGAAAACAGCTTTTTTTAATTAACAATGTTTCGGCAACGTAAAACTGTTACCTTCTTCAGGTTATAATACTTTACAATTTATTTATATACGATTTTGCATCTCGGTAGACTTCTTTGCAAACTGGTTGCAATATCCTGCACATTTTTCACACGTAATAAATCAAATATAAACAAATGCAACAAATTCTTTAACGCACTAAGATGCATGATTCCTTTTTCCGTTACATTTGGGCATTGCGATATTTGTAAAATCTTCAGCGACTCCTTTACATAGTCCAGGGAACTTATTGCGGAATTTGTTATATAATTACATCGATGCAAAACAAACGTTTCAATATGTTTACAGTCTTTGAGATGCTCGAATCCGTTGTCCATTAAATTGGCTCTACTAGCGTCTACAACATGTATGTGATGGATGAAGCTCTCGTAGGGTAGGTTTCTGTGATCGGAGTCGTAATTCGGCGAGTCCAGCCATTTAATTCGACCACCGTTGCGAAGTATCCATTCAGCACAAACTCGGTCAGGTCCTACACGTTTTCTTCGTACTTGATCCACTTCATTTAACTTGTAATTCAGCCATGAGAAAATTTGACGCTTCACTAATTGAATATTCGAGTTTTTGTAAATATTTCTTGGGCAATTTAATGGTAACATTGTCTAGAATCCATTTTTTCTTATACTGACAATTTTGTTATATTATTGACATGTTTTTGAGGTTATTTTTTGACATTAAATGTCTGTTTTTAATCGTTTAATAAATGGGGTGTTTTAATGTTTACCGATAAAAACTTACAGCAACTCCTTTTCATTCATTCAAGTTTAAATTACTGAAGGTCACTTGTAGCTCTTAATTTTTTTGAACCAACGATGCACTGAAGCTCTTACTAAAGATGGAGGTACCAACAGCAACTCGAGGTTTAGAAAGTTCCAATATTGGAAATTGCCTCAAAATTATTTTTATTATTTTTTAGAAAAACCAAAGCAGCTTGATACACATTAGCTAATAACTTTAAAAGTACACCCTGAAAACACTTGCAATCTGCATTTCTGAATAGCCAAGTAAATTTGCCATTAAACACAATGATTCAATAAACACATACTAAAACTGAGAATGTTAAGAAATTGCCCCAAAATTATTTTTATTATTCTTTAGAAAAACCAAAGCAGCTTGATACACATTAGCTAATAACTTTAAAAGTACACCCTGTAAACGCTTGCAATCTGCATTTCTGAATAGCCAAGTAAATTTGCCATTAAACACAATGATTCAATAAACACATACTAAAACTGAGAATGTTAAGAAATTGCCCCAAAATTATTTTTATTATTCTTTAGAAAAACCAAAGCAGCTTGATACACATTACCTAATAACTTTAAAAGTACACCCTGTAAACGCTTGCAATCTGCATTTCTGAATAGCCAAGTAAATTTGCCATTAAACACAATGATTCAATAAAACTGAGAATGTTAAGAAATTGCCCCAAAATTATTTTTATTATTCTTTAGAAAAACCAAAGCAGCTTGATACACATTAACTAATAACTTAATAAGTACACCCTGTAAACGCTTGGAAATTGCATTTCTGAATAGCCAAGTAAATTTGCCATTAAACACAATCATTCAATAAACACATACTAGAACTGAGAATGTTAAAAAATTGCCCCAAAATTATTTTTTATATTCTTTAGAAAAACCAAAGCAGCTTTATACACATTAGCTAATAACTTAATAAGTACACCCTGTAAACGCTTACAAACTGCATTTCTGAATAGCCAAGTAAATTTGCCATTAAACACAATGATTCAATAAACACATACTAAAACTGAGAATGTTAAAAAATTGCCCCAGAATTATTTTTATTATTCTTTAGAAAAACCAAAGCAGCTTGATACACATTAACTAATAACTTAAGAAGTACACCCTGTAAACGCTTGCAAACTGCATTTCTGAATAGGCAAGTAAATTTGCCATTAAACACATCCATTCAATAAACACATACTAGAACTGAGAATGTTAAAAAATTGCCCCAAAATTATTTTTATTATTCTTTAGAAAAACCAAAGCAGCTTCATACACATTAGCTAATAACTTAATAAGTACACCCTGTAAACGCTTGCAAACTGCATTTCTGAATAGCCAAGTAAATTTGCCATTAAACACAATCATTCAATAAACACATACTAGAACTGAGAATGTTAAAAAATTGCCCTAAAATTATTTTTATTATTCTTTAGAAAAACCAAAGCAGCTTGATATACATTAGCTAATAACTTAATAAGTACACCCTGTAAACGCTTGCAAACTATATTTCTGAATAGCCAAGTAAATTTGCCATCAAACACTGACATTAAAAAAATTGCCTTAAAATTATTATTATTATTATTGTCACGAGATCTTCTAACGTTGTTCACCCTATGGTTATTTGATATGTTAGACATGGTCCTATCAAAATACTATTTACGCAATCTTGAGCAATAACTGGGTAAAAATCAAACACCGTTTAATGGATTTTTACTGTATTTTCCAGTAATATTTGTATTAGTAATCTCCCCGGTTAACAGAGGTTTAATTATACAGCTGCAGAACCGTATCCAGAGCATTTTGCAATGTAACAATATAGTTCAATACGTTAATACTTTTTTGAAGAACACTGAATTGGTCAAATGATAGAAATAAATATACAGGCTGTTCCATTTGCTATAAGGAAGGTATAGGTATAAGTACTTTAACGAAGATTATTGGAAATATTGTAGCAGACAGAATATTTGAATTTTTAAAATTTACTAACGTTTTGAGTGAATGTCAACACGGCTTCAGGGAAACGGAAACCTGTACACTTCAGTTCATTCAGAGAGTGCACGATCTGATGGATGGAGTTTTTTATGTGTAGGCGTTCCTGTTTGACCTGTCGAATGCGTTCGATGTGGTCGACCGAGATTTCCTGTGTACAAAGCTGGAGACTCTTGGGTTACGTGGGTCGATTAACAGATGGATTCGATCATATTTAACAAATAGACGAATAGCGGTTAGGGTTGAGTCGGTAGTGTCAGAGTCGCGGAGCATCGGTTTGGGAACGCCTCAGGGCAGTGTACTTGGACCTTTGCTCTTTCTGCTTTTTATCAATGATCTTTCAACTAATATCACACACGGTTCCCTTTATCTGTATGCAGATGACACAACCATATTGTTGTCCGACAAGGATTCTGAGATTCTGGAGCGGAAGATCAATGCTACACTTTATGAGTTCCAGGTGTGGTGGAGGAGAAACAAACTGATCATAAACTATAACTAATCATCAAATATAGAAATTAAATTCAATCCCGTTCTTTTGCCATTATCAAGGTCGGCGAAACTGCTGGGGGTGCTTGTGGATGACAAACTGGACTGGGTAACGCATATCGACGCCGTTTGCACTAAATTGAATAAGAATCTATAGTTACTTCGATCTCTAAGAGGATTCATGGATACCCCATCTCTTATTTCTGTTTATTATGCTTTAGTCTATTCAGTGATTGCATACAATATTGTGATTTGGGGTAGAAGTGTTGAAATTGACAGGGTCTTTGTGCTGCAGAAGCGAGCGGTGAGATGCATCTTTAATATTCCGTTTCTAGGAACATGTAGAGATACATTTAAAAAACATAAGTTGCTTACAGTCACTTCAATATATTTGTACAAACTACTGTGTTACACATCCAAAAACCGAAACATCACGCCTACTTGTGGCATTAATCATCAACATTTTACACGTGGACGAGATCGCCTGTATCTGCCCAGACCCAATCATTACTCTGGGCGATATTTTTATAATCTTCTTCCGGAAGACATAAGAGTTTGTCAGACAGAGGGTAAATTTAAAACTAAACTAAAGGCTCTCCTTAATTCTAACACGATCTATAGCCTTCATGAATTTACAAGTATTATGGAGACATCGCAGATTGTTTTTTTAGTGTTTTTGTTTGTATTTGTGTTTAATTTATATAACTGCAACTGCATAGGTGTATCAAATTTTAGATTGTGACGTGTTTGTTTATTGCCTTATGTGTTATAAGGAACGAGGTTGAATGTAGCTGTGGATCATTTATTGTATTGTGTAGTAAAACTATGACGTGTCTATATACAACGTTTTGTATGACTTGTGACAGAATAAAGATATTATTATTATTATAGTTGGAATGCTAATAGAACCAAAAAATCTGAACAATTGCATATTATATGGTATTTCTCTCAATTAAATTAACAAATAATGAACGCAACAAAAATATTTTTCAATAGGATACAGGAAAAAGTATAGAGTATGATTGTACAGGGTGTTTTCCCCCAGATCGCAATTTGTGTTAATAAAAAAACTTCACCAAACCATCCACCCTATATAATTAGTAAAGAAAATCAAACATTTTTGCGTTTGAAATTTTTGAACTCAGTGTCGCGTTAAATCACATTAATTTGGACCCAATGAAGCGTCGCATAAACAACACGAAACTTGTCGATACAAATTAGTAAAAGTGACACCTTCAAATGCAAACAGGATGGTATGCTTAAAACAAAAGATACCTTATGGATAAAGCGATCGGATATGTTGCCGTCTAATTTACTTGTTTTTGTTTCCCCCGGTATAAATACCTGAAAATAATTTGCGTAGGCGACTTTTTTTTGTTGTTGTTTCGTCTAAATATTAAATTAAGGGATCATTTTCAAAGATATCTAGTACGTGTCTTGTTTTTTCTTCGTCTCGACACTATCTAGATGAAGCCAATTCATTTTTCATTAATATCTTTGTGGTGCTTGGCTTCCCATAATATACTTTACATGTTTTCGTTGTTTAACTTCTACCTGAATATAGAGATAATTGATTATTATTTTTTTTTATTTTAATATTCGTTGGGAAGAAAGAAATACGTATACAAACATCATAGGAACATTATTAGAAGACTATTTTTCTTTAAATAATGTGCATCTAAATGTTTTAATAATTTTAAGGGTTTTTCTTTTTAAAAATCATGTGATTGAAAAAAGAAAAACCCTTTTTATTATGCCTGAGGCATCGTAATGTTTGTTTGTTGATTTATTATCAACCATTATGTAACCTAGAATTCTATATTTTGATTTTTGTTTTTATTTCCACTAGGTTATGTAATTTATATTCATATCCAAATTGATGATGACCCTAACTAAGGTCGAAACATGTATTATTGTAATAATAATAAACAGTTTGTTTGCAGTCATATACAAAGAAAAATTTACAATGCATAACGTGTAAACATAATAAAAACGCAATCACAATTACAATATATAGCAACCGGAATCATAACTACAAGAAGCCAAAAAATAACTGCAAAAGGGGTTAGAAGGCAGTAAAACTGATTTTGATATTCTAACCCGTACCGTAAATATTTAATAAGATACGCAACGCCGGACGAGAGGGGGTCGTCGCTTGCGGGGTAAGGACAATGCGCCCCGCTATGCTCGCCTTACCCCTCTCCTAGAGAAAACCTACCCGGTAACAGGCGTCATCCCATATGTTGCGGCGACTATACGAATTAATACCTTCGTCGTAGCATCGAACACCTATTGAAACGCCGTCGAAAAACTAGATGTTGCCGATTCAACAGTAGTGGTAGTAATAAACGGAGGTAGTTTTTAGTTTTGTTCGCTTATTCATTGTAAAAGTGTTTTAACGTAGGAGAGCATGAAATTAATCAAGTTATAAAAAAAATTGTTTAGGATAGCAAGTAAAAGAATTTTAAATACATAAAACAAATAATATACTTATATATTTGCGTATATACAGGTTGTCCTTACAATATTATTTTTGATTTCTGAAGTTTGGTTTCTTTTTAAGTTTGCTCGTTAGCATTATCTCCCAAGTATGTCACAGAGTAAACATAATTGTACGGCATGTTTGGAGCTAATTGATAGATCTCAATATTCAGTTAATTGTTGACTGTGGAAATGGTACCATAGGAAATGCACAAGAATTTTTTTTATATTGATTTCGACTCGCTTCGTAGTCAAGGAATATAGAGAATCTTTAGAGAATAAAAGAAAAAAATCTACTCACGGCAACGTCTCATTAACGAAATGAACGAATGGGGCAGAACGCCGCTATGCCATCTGTTGCTATTGTACCGCAATATCCAACTTTCAGTGTCGTAGATCGATCGATACAGTTGTGTCTTGAATAAGAACTTAGTTTGCCCGTTCACAGATGCGCTAGTGCAGTTCAGCAAAGCACGAAAATGATACCAGCGTTCCGAATCTTATTAAATATTTCAATCAACGCCCGTACGGAAAAATTCACACTTTATACTACTCCATCTATAAGAGTTCCCGAAAACTTACAATTAACTAAATCAATTTGAACTGCAATGAATACAAAGAAAGAAAAACAACAAAAAGAAAACAAAATTAAAATTAAATTAAATTTGAAATCATAAACACTACACAATATGAAAATTAAACCAAATTTAATAGTTTTCTTCTAAGAAGTACACGAAACGTTGTTATTTTATAAGTCTTAGAATTGTGAGGAATTCCATTGTAGATGCTATAGACGTTATAGGAAAAGGATCGCTCGAATAACAAGGTGCGATGAGCTGGAGGAGGCAATAAACCCCTAAACCTCAAATTAAGATTGTGTACATCAGACCTAAACCTAATCTTTTCGAACAAATATGGTGGATGCCCGTCAACCAGTAAATTGTGATAAAAGCATGCAGCGTGATGAAATCGTCTATCTTTCATAGAAAGCAATTTTGCACTAACCAATTTGTGGCTTATTGGATCATATTTTCTAATTCCGTATACATACCTTAAACAGGACTTTTGTATACGCTGAATACGATCTTGATCTGACTTCAACAAACAAGGACCATACACAATATCACAATAATTGAAGTTACTTAGCACAAGAGTTGTCTGAAGAGGAGTTAAGAACTAAAAACAATTTACTATTACTACTACTACTTCATGAAATCGACATAAATTTTATGCGGAAAACGAGTTTGGATATATAACCCAAACTTATGTTTTTGTAAATTGGACAGCCGGTATTTTTTTCAATAGGATTGTCAGCCTTGTTATAAGCTTTCCAAAAATATATAGTTTTTAATATTTATTTTCATTAGTTTGAAAGTTATATAAATTTATAACAAAATCGCACAATTCGTAGGGACAGCCTGTACATGCCTAATTTTTTTCGCCTGTTCAGCAAAAAGCTTTGGCAGTCAAATGTTTATGCAATATTGAATGTATGCTGGTCCCACTGATGCCTAAGGTTGTCTCAATCTCTTGATAGGTCACATGACGATCTTGCAAAATCCGTTCGCGCTCAGCATCAAAGGTTTTCGGAAGAACAACTGATTTTGGACGACCTTCACAAAAAACCCAACCCAACCCTCGTATATGGTCGTATTTAAAATAAGGAAGTTGACACCGACTTCCGCTATAACCGGAACTACTAGATTGTATTAAAATGAAAACACTGTATGTTGTCAATTAAATAAATTGAAAGTTTCTAATATTTTTAAACGGTCGAAACTTGATACACAAATATAATAATTTAAAATCCACAAATATGTTTATATGGCAAACAACAACGCATTATAGTAATTTCAGGGGATCTTTAAAACCATATTTTCCAATATTTTAAAGCTAAAAAAAAAAAGATATCAATTTACGTAGCCCTGTAGGTACATTATGTTTAGATATCTATACAAAATAAATTAATAAAACTTTTCCCAACCAGCTGTAGTATCTACTAATACATCAGAAATATAATTAACCCCTTTTTCGTACTATTTAATCAAGACAAATCACCCTCCTTTATTAAATAAAATCTGTTAATTCCAAATGTCCCTCCAAAACGCTCTGGTCACTTCTATTTATTAGCTAACTTTGAATACAGTGTCGTTACACAGAAATTTTCTTTCTTTTTCCAGCTTCGAAGATCCTATCGCCAGTCAGTGACTATCCCCAATCAAGCGGTTCAATGCTGGGGGTGTCGATAGAGGCTCAAAGCCCAGCGGGATCACGTACAGCCGCTGCACCAGCCTGCCTTGGCGGCGGACCCACTTCATTGTTGAATTTAAACTGTTTGAACACTGGTCGAACGAATTTTACTAACAAACAATTGACTGAATTGGAGAAGGAGTTTCATTTTAACAAGTACCTGACGAGGGCAAGACGGATAGAGATTGCTTCCGCGTTACAATTGAACGAGACGCAGGTAACACTTTATTTATTTATATATAGATCATCCTCAACGTCTTCTACCAGGATTTCTTCTACTAAGTCTAAACAATTCAGGGAAATTTTTCTTTGGGGATTATTTCTCGTAAATTGAGGCTGTAAATGTGTTTTTTAACAGGGATGCCTGTGTGTTGTGCTTCTCAATTTTGGATCGTGAAAAATAATATTTTTCCTTTTAATTTTTTAATTTTTTTTTCTTTGGTTCTTGAAAACAATTTTTTTTTTAATTTTTTAGCTTGTCTAACTTTATTACTACGTTTTGGCGATGGTTTATCGTCTTCCTCAGGTCATTCTAGAAATTACAAACATTAACTTGAATAAGTAGTCCATTCTTAAGTCCAGTTGTAACTTTAGTGTTTTGAATAAAACTTCAATCTCCACAAAATAAGTTTAATAGAAATTTATCAGCCAGACGTGTTTCGGGACTAGACCAGTCCCATCATCACTGGCAAGTCTACAATGTAAGAAACTTTTCGCAAAGTCACTTTGGTTGAAAATTCCATCGAACTCATTTTATGGAAATTTTTTAATAAAGTTAGACAAGCAAAATGTCATCATCCCCTTAATTATTCCCGCGTCTTTTTGAAACGCTCTGAATAAATATTTCAAACCAAATTCAACGAAAATAAACTAAATTTGCAGGTGAAAATCTGGTTCCAGAACCGGCGCATGAAGCAGAAAAAACGAATGAAAGAAGGCCTCATTCCACCGGAACCTTTAGTCACTTCAAACGCATCCTCACCCTCGACAAACACCCTTGTTCGTAGCACCAATAGTTCGCCGAACAATCACTTACATTGTGACAACAAACATTTAGTGAACGCCAGTGAAACTAGTAGTAGAGACTCAATCAATTAATTTTAATTAAAAAAAAATAAATAAATTTGCCAAAGAACTTTCTTTTATTAATTTTTATTTTTAATTTAATTTTACTTTTGAGATTTTATTGTATATTAGTAAATAATTATGTAAATAATTTTAAATATTTATTTATAAATTAAATAAATAATTTTAAAAAATATATATTCATGGCAGTTGATATTTATTTACTAATAAATTACAATTGCTATTCCAATAGCTAGAAGTTGCATGCAACTCCAATGTTGCGACGCAGAACTCCAGCCACATTCAATATCAGTTTTCAAAACTTCAATGATGGAGTTGTTTTGTTTATTTGCACACCCTGTAATGCGGAATTCCTCGTCCGTGTGACGGCACGTGTATTCTGGATTCAGAAATGATGAAGTCACACTAGGAGCGGAATTGCAGATGTACTGTCGTTTTTTACGTTGCCAAACTTCCAGCCAACTATAAGGAGTTTTTTGGTTTATATAAAATAAAAGTTTTAAAAATATCCTCACCCCAAATCACAGTCGCAGTCCCACCGGTTTCCCGTCATCCTAAGATTGATTAAAAACGTTTTCCTATGTAAATTGGGACTGCTACCAGTCGAAGGGTTCATCAGATTTTTTAGAGGTCCATTATCACGGACGTCTATGGTTAAATTACGAACGCGCCCACAGTTTTCGAACAGGTTTCTTGGTATCTTCAGAAGGCTGGTGTTTCGGAAGCACAAATCCAGGTTCGGAATTTTCACGCCCTATCAAAAGGTTTGTAGTTTTATTTTAATTTAAAATGTTTCTAATTTTGTGTTTTAATATTTTCGATATTTTAACATTTTTTGATAGTGTTAAAAACTTTGTTCAAATTAATTTTTTGATGTTTTCTTGATGATTAAAGCTTTTTGAAAATAGAGTTTTATTATTTTATATATTTGTAGTGTTTTTTAATATTTTTTTTCTGTTATTCAATTTATTTCTAAATTTTTAGTTTCTTAATGATCACGCTTTATGAAAAAAAAGGTTTCTGATTGTATTTTGTGTTTTAATATTTCTAATTTTGTGTTTTAATATTTTCGATATTTTATTTGTTTTTAAAGTATTAAAGAAATTAATTTTTTGATGTTTTAATCATGCTGGTGGTGTTTTGTTTATTAAAAAAAATAATTAAAGCTTTTTGAAAGTAGAGTTTTATTATTTACGTATTTGTAGTATTTTTTTAATAATTTTTTTCAAAATTATTTCGAAATTTTTAGTTTTTTTATCCATTTCTTAATTTTTTGTATTTTCCTTTAAAAAAATATTAAAAATTTACATCCTTTACTTACCTGCAATACATTGTTGCCAATTTTCTTTAATCCTTTACCCGAAAACGTGATATTTCTCAATTTTAGCGGAAAATCTCCAGACATTTCTTTATCCAAGGTCTCCTCAGTGGGCAAACTAACCTATACCAAACCACAAATAGAAACAAAACCAAGAAATAAATGGTAAAACTCACATGAACTTCGAGATTTTTCAATCCAGCGTTATGCTTAATTAGGGTGGGAATGTTGAAGTTTTTAATCTTGAAGTACACGTTCAACTTCAGAGTTTCCAGAGAGTACATTTTACAAAAAGCTCCTGTCTGAAAAAAAGTTAATAACAAAACATAAAAAATAAAACAAAACTACATAAAACCTCACCTCAAACGTTGTCAGCTCAAAACCGCGCATATCAAACTCTACCAAATGTTCTGCAACTCCTAAAAGGCTTGTGTTGCTTAAAAACGTTACCGGATTAGAGCCCATGGATAGAGTCCTCAATTCCGGTAAAGAATGAGTTACTAAAGGTATAGCAGTTAAGTCATTGTCATGTATATAAAGCTGTCGCAAATTTGACATATTCGTAGCCAGTTCCGGCGGAATAGTTGGTAGGGAATTGTGTGCCAATGAGAGATAAACTAAATTAGGAGTCGGTAATGTAGGTACCTGGAAAAATTAGGTATTAAAACTATGCACCCAAACCAATTAAGTCTCTATACACCATAGTCAACGAAACATTATCCAGTCCCAAATGTGTCAAACTAAATTCAATCCCTTGGAAGCTCAATCCGTTTTGCTCTAAGGATAACTGCGCATTATGGCTCAAATCCAACGCACTTAATCGCACTAAATCCTTGAAAGTCCCCACGTCAATCTGAATCAATCGGTTGTAAGACAGATCCAAGTAATTAAGGTTCTAAAAGGGAAAAATAATTTTACCTATTTTGAATGTTTTTGGTCCTGATATTACCTTGAACCTGGATAATAGTCCTCCATGTGCGAGCGAGGAGAGACTGTTCCAGCTCAAATCCAGCTCATAGAGGTTCATTGACGTCGCCATTGACATAGTACTCAAAGGGAGTTTGCTCAATAAATTGTGAGATATGTCTAGTCGCTCTAAGCAATCTTCCCGGAAGAGATTATCTGGTAGTGCCCGTAAAGAGTTATGAGAAAAATCTACTATTCGTAATGCATTGAGAAACCTGAAGACATCATTAGGAATGTCGGAAATATGATTATGACTGACATCTAAAACCTTAAAATAAAACAATTCACGATTTAGAAGGGCTGTACTACAATACTTTATGTATAACTGTAACCTGTAACTTCTTCGTATTTCGAAACATATCGAAATCCATCTCGTAGATTCTATTCCAAGATAAGTCTAACCACTGTAGATGCGGAAAATTCCCAAAAACATCTTTGGTGGCATTTAACAGCGCGTTATGCCCCAAATACAAATGAGTCAAAGAAAGTTCGATAGGTCGAAAGAATCGCTTCGAAATTATTGTAATATTATTAAACGACAAGTCCAATATCCTGATGTTTGAATGTACATTTGTAAGTCCTAAACAAAATAAACAACAAACTTATTTTTTCGAACAATTAGAAACTTCTAAGGATATAAAATGTCGATCTTACCAGCATTATCTGTTTGAAAACTATTGGGAATATTCAACACTAGTTCTCGTAGATTGTTGTGACTAATATTGACATGAAACATTGCTAAAGTACCAACTTGATCGAAAATTACGAACTCTAAGTTCGATAATTTATTATACGAAATGTCTAGGTCTTCTAGCTCAGGTAGATTTTGAAATGCTTCATACGAAATAGTTGCTGAAAGGAAATATATAATTTTTGAGAACTTTGATATGATTGTGTTAATAAACTGCTGAGATTTTCGTTCGTCAGAGAGATTTTTTGAGGCAGTTTTTGCAGGAATGCATTGTCGATTCACACTGATTAATAATAGCATCTTGATACGGCTGTTGCTTCAGATAATCAAAGTACAGGAGGCTGCATAATCTGTTCATTCTTTTAGCTATTGAAGTCTGAGGGTTTTTCCATAAGCAGCTGGTTAACAACAACAACAACCTTATCCCTAAATTCATGTTTATAATATTACAATATAAAATTAATAAAATTTACTCAATTTGTTTCCTTTGAGATTGAGCCTCTTCAATCGCTCCATATTCATAAATGACCTTCGCTCTAACGTCTCAATGCGGTTATCGTCTAAATGGAGCTGTTCTAATTCTGGTAAATTAACAAAAGTGTGCTGTCCTATTGATTTCAGGTTATTGAATGATAAATAGATTTCTTCCAGATTCATGTGAATATCTCCCTTTAAAATAAATAGATTGTCTTAAAAATAGACAAAGACTTCCTAAGGAAGCCACTGAGGCAATATCTCAAATAAATAAATCAATAAATTAAATTCTAGATCCGTACCTGGAACGTTCCTTTGTGAACAGTTTCAATGCTATTATCTTGCAACTCTAACCTACGTAATTTATTCAAAAAATGAAAACTTGTCTCACGCATATTCCTCAATTTGTTGTTACTCAGATCCAAATGTTCTAAACTAGTTAGCATTTTTAGAGCCTCTGGTATATCACTCATAGAGCTCGACAGCGCATGCGCCAAATTTAATACTGTCAAAGAATGTCCGATCTATAATAATAACAACAACTGTATTTACAATTTGCTTCGTACACCCTGTATAATGCTACGTACATCGGCAAAAGCATTCTGTTCTATAGTACTGATACTGTTATCAGATAAATCGATCAATTTCAGTCCATGCACAAATTTAAAAGCATTATTTTTCACACCCTGTATACCGGCATAGGTTATGTGCAGTTCGTCCAAGTCTATACCAAAGTCAGCAAAGTCATCTGGTGCCAATTGCGCGTCAGACAACTTTGACAGCGTTAACGTACGCAAATTACGTAATCTGCAAAAAAAACACATACAGAGTGTATCATTTAAAAAACTAAAAAACCCTGAAAATAATTGAATGTTGAAAAAAATGTCAGAATTGTAAAAGATCTCGAGTTTTTTGTTTGCAAAATTCTGTAAAAATGTTAGATTTATAAAAAATCCCGAGTTTTTTTACAGAATTCTGTAAAAAAAATGTCAGAATGATAAAAAATCCCAAGTTTTTTCAGAAATATGTACGAAAAAGTCAGATTGATAAAAAATCCCGAGTTTTTTGTTTGCTAAATTCTGTAAAAAATGTTAGAATTATAAAAAATCCCGAGTTTTCTTACAGAATTCTGTAACAAAATGTCAGAATGATAAAAAATCCCGAGTTTTTTCAGAAATCTGTACGAAAAAGTCAGATTGATAAAAAATCCCGAGTTTTTTGTTTGCAAAAGTCTGTAAAAAATGTTATAATTATAAAAAATCCCGAGTTTTTTTACAGATTTCTGTAAAAAAATGTCAGAACGATAAAATATCCCGAGTTTTTTCAGAAATCTGTACGAAAAAGTCAGATTGATAAAAAATCCCGAGTTTTTTCAGAAATCTTTAAGAAAAAGTCAGATTGATAAAAATCCCGAGTTGTTTGTATATTAAATTCTGTAAAAAAAGGCAGAATGATAAAAAATCCCATGTTTTTTGTACGCAATTCTGTAAACAAAGGCACAATGATAAAACAAAAACTTGGAACTTTCTATCATTGTGACTTTTTTTACAGAATTCTCTAAATAAACTCAGATTGATAAAAAATCCCGAGTTTCTTACAGAATTCTGTAAAAAAATTTCAGAATGATAAAAAATCTCGAGTTTTTTCAGAAATCTGTAAGAAAAAGTCAGATTGATAAAAGATCCCGAGTTTTTTGTTTATTAAATTCTATAAAAAAAACAGAATGATAAAGAATCCCGAGTTTTTTGTACACAATTCTGTAAACAAAGGCAAATATGATAAAAAATAACTTGGAACTTTTTATCATTTTGACTTTTTTTACAGAATTCTCTAAAAAAATTCAGATTGATAAAAAATCCCGAGTTTTTTGTTTGAAAAATTCTGTAAAAAAAGTCAGAATGATAAAAAATCCCGAGTTTTTTACAGAAATCTGTAAGAAAATGTCACATTGATAAAAAATCCCGAGTTTTTTACAGAAATCTGTAAGAAAAGTCAGAATGAGAAAAAAATCCCGAGTTTCTTACAGAATTCTGTAAAAAAATGTCAGAATGATAAAAAAACCCGAGTTTTTTTCAGAAATCTGTAAGATTGATATTTTCACGAAATTCGGAAAGGTCACTTGAAATATCGTATTTTCAAATATTTTTATTTTTACTAAATCCAACGTTACCTGCGTATGTCTTGAAGACTAATCGGTGTATTGTCCACACCACTCAAATCCAAATTATACAGGGTGAACTGAAAACCGTTAAAATCCTCTGTGGGCACCAGTTTTTTTAACACGTTGTCCCGCAGTGCTAACGTCCGCATTACCATGAATTTATGGAAGAAATCCTGGGGTAATTGTGAAATATTATTACCGGATAAATCGAGTACTTCCAGATAGTTTTCCAGACCTTGAAACGCGGCTGGAGAGACCTCCGTGAGGCCGCAACCGCGAAGGTAAAGCTCGCGGATGTGAGCCTGACGAAAAGCTTCGTCCTGTAAGGAATTTTGAATTAAAAAACGGTACAGAGGCGTGCAATTTTGAGTAATTAAATTTTTTATACTAAAATCTGTATTTTAAATATTTTTTTTTGCGAAAAAGGGGGACAAGAGACATTTTGGTAGTTTAAAATAGTTAAAAAATAATTCAAAAATTGTGCATTTTTTTTAATAAAATTTCTATTTAAAATCTTTTTTTGCGAAAAAGGGGGGGACAAAAGTAGAAAACATTTGATATTTTTGTAAATAATGGAGCTTGGGGTTTTAATTTTTTTTTCTGTTGCAAAAAAAGGCACAAGTTGTAGAGAAATCCGCACTCAACATTTTGATTCCTTATTTTTTTTATTTTTAAATTTAATTCAAAAATTGTGCATTTTTTTTAATTAGTTTTTCTTTACAATGTTGTCGAATTTATTATTGTAATTTTCATATGCTGTAGATTTGTAGAATCTTCAAAATAACGAAGAAACTCTTGCTTCTCTTTACCTATACATCTGACAACGTTGCATATTACCTGGAACTACTCTAGACACTTCCCTAATCCCACGAATTCCTTGAAAAATCCTTAATAACTATTTAAAGAATTAAACAAACCTCGATAACTGTAAGCGGATTCCCATCCAAATAAGTTCTGTTCAACACATTAAAATACTGAAACGCTATTGGCTCCAAAATCCTAATTTCGTTAAATCCTATATTCAAAGTATCCAAATTCAATTGAAAATTCAAGTTTAAAGTAACTCCTGGCTCCATAGCGGCCTGCATCTTATTTATACGGTTATAACTCAAGTCAAGGACTTTTAGAGTTCTCAAAGGCTGTAAGGCTTGGTAGGGGATGTTTTGCAGCTGATTATCCCCTAAATACAAATTTAAAAGTCGACTCATGCCGTCTCGAAAGACTGCTGGATCGATTTCGCGAAGGTTGTTGCCACGCAGATCTATTGTTTGAAGCAATGGAAGACCCATAAAGGTGTCTGGACTCAGGTTTGTTATGAAATTTTCCGCTAAAATTAAAATCTCCAGGGAATTCTCTAGGCCTCGCCAGTTTTCGGGATGGATTTTGTTGATTTCATTTCCTAAAAATAAATAAATTTGTTTACGACTTTTTGCCAGCCCAAAAACCCTTACCTGTCAAATCCAATAGTCGCAATTTCTGCAAATATCGAATAGCCCTATTCGGAACTTTCGTTATTTCACAATAGGACAATTCCAGTTCCCATAGAGAACGTTCTAGACCAATAAACGCCTCATCAGGGATAGATGTCAATGGATTTCTACTGATAGAAACTTTGTACAGGCCTAGAAAACTTAAAAATGACGCAAGTAGTTTCGACTAGCGTAAGCATATTTACCAGTGCTTTGCAGGAAGAAAGGCTCGATATTCCTCAAGCCATTGTTGTTTAAATGTAACATAAAAACTTTAGACTGATTAACAGTATCGGGGATTTTGGGAAGATGTACATCGTGGCATTTGACGATGCCTAAATCAGGCACGGCTTTAGAACAACTGCACAGAGGATTGAAGTAACATGGGGGATATCGCACGTTTTCCAAGTCCTTCGATTCTACTATGGAGGCCCAAATCATTAACACAAACACTGCTATGAGTAGGATGTAGCATAATTTTATAATTAGAAGAAGTTCCTAAAAAAACATTACTAGAACGTTCTAGAAGGTTTGAAACACATTCCCACTATTCAAATTTCAAGCAAAAATAAAAAAAAAATAAAATATTTTAAATTCTCTTAATTATAATAAAGTTTTTAATTAAAATAGGCTTACCATAATATTATTTTAACTAAATAAGTACTGTTTTGCATTGAAATTAATTTAAAATATTAATAACGATATTTTCTTTTGCCGTATAGTATACTACTAAAATATGAAACCTTTTTTCAAACGTAATAACTAAATTAGTAAAGTCCAATTAAGGCTTATTAAAGGTGAAGCCTTAATTTGCTTATGTGTAACGAGTTTAGATTAATTCATATGGATTCTTTCTGTAGTAATATAAAAATGAGAGATGTAATTTAATTTAAAAAAAAACTTATAATAATCCTTAAAAAGATTATGAACTTTATTATTTTTATATTCATAATTATTATAACACAATTTTATTTGCAAAATATAATTAAACATTAATAATGCAGCATACAAAATGGTTATGCAATAGGATTTACATGACGGTCGAATTTATGACTGCATAACCGCGTTTAAAATGAAAATATTAATATTTTGGCGACATCTAGTGGATGTTTGCCATAACTAGTACATATATCAATAATTACATTTTATTTATGTCATCATTTGACACAGGTTCCTTCTACAAATTTTAAGTTCAAGATGCAATACAGAACTCTGTAATTATTAGAGTCAAATATTAAATCACCTCGAATATTAACCTGTTATTTTCTTAGAGAGAAAATTAGTAATTTTAAATGTTCCGCAATGATATCAACTAAAAAGTAATGAATTACAAAATTAGTAAATCATAACACTACAACACAACTGTAATTACGTTTAAATTGATTAAATAAATAACAATAAATAAAGTAACAGGTTACTCGAAGTAACCACTCATTTGACATATAAAGAACTATATTCCATACTAAAAAAATGGCTGAATAAAATGTAAACAAGTATTGTAACCAGTATTTTTCTACAAAAATATGGATCAAGACCTATCACAGAAATCCTCGGACAGTTCTGAGAACAGTAGCGAAGCCCCAGCAATCCCATGGACTGAAGATGACCTCGAAATTCCACGTAACAAAATCAACAAAACATTACGAACAAATACAACCAGTTCAAATGCATCTACCAGCTATCGTGGTTACGAAAATGATGCTTCAAGACTTCTACGCTCTAAAGTAGTTGAAGACGATGACTCCGATCATTACACACAACAATTAAAATCGCGTTCCAACAATTCTATCGATGAAGAAGCTACAGCAGTGATCGTAAAGACTATAATGGTAGGTAGTGATTTTCAGGCAGTGATACCTGAAGGCTTATGTCAATACGGTGATGCGTTACCATATGAAAACGAGGATAAGTTGCAATGGGATCCAGAGCCTATACCGATCTGTGATATTGAGGAATATTTGCGGAAAGCTGCTACAATGCATAGACCAATTATTCCGCTTGGAGGGCATCTGCGAGATAATGAACCTGCTTTATTAGTCCTACAACAATGTGGACATAATGTTGATGAAGCCCTACGTAGACTTCGGATGAATAAGTATTTATATGAAGATACTATGCAAGCCTGGTCGGAGGAGGAGTGTAGGAATTTTGAAGCAGGTACCTATTAGTTTTGGTACTCATTCTTTAGTGAGTGATTACACTTACCTACTTGTTTATTTTCGACTGAAATAATGAGGCTGTTGTGTGGTAAAGGATCAATTAATCATTTTTAATAAAAAAATAGTGTGAAAATAAATTAAATGTGTAATAATTGGTATTAATTATATATTCGTTTCAGGTTAATAAATATTTGTTTACAAATTATATGGTGACTTGTATTTATAAAAATAAATTGCTTTTAATTAAAACTAGTGCAATAAAAGACAGGGAATTATGTACCTTAATTAACGAAGATATGTTTTAACACTAATACCATTAAATAAGTGTTGATTATGATATTTGTTTCAACGTCTATACCAATTTATTTATACAGTGTTATTAGACATTGTATTTACAACGAATAGGCTCTATAAAACAAATTAGTTACATAATTAGTAGGGTTTCCGATGGTCTGTGTAATAAAAAATCTTGTAAATCTAATAATTATTAACATACCTAATTAATTAACGCGTGAATGATAATAATACTTAATGTGTGTAATAGTTATTTACTTAAAACTAAAGGTGTAGTATTCGAATTCTGCTTTAATTGACGAAACCGTTAACAATTCTTCATTATTATACATTTTTTGCTATTATTATTTATTTTTCTACCTCGTTAAAGAGACGTCACATCTCTGACGAAGTCGTTTAAAAAGAATGTCGGCTCTGACTGAACTGAATTTGAATGTCTGAAAAAATATTTCAGGTGTGCGTCTGTTTGGTAAAAACTTCTATCTGATCCAACAAAATAAGGTGCGGACAAGGTCTGTGGGCGAATTGGTGCAATTTTATTACATCTGGAAAAAAACGGAACGACATGACATTTTCGCAAATAAACTACGCCTGGAGAAGAAAAAGTACGTTTTACATCCGGGAATTACAGATTTCATGGATCGGTTTCTCGAAGAACATGATGGAAATTCGTCACCTATTATTATGACGAATTTGGGTGAGGACAATGTTGCTGGTGTGACGGGAGGTGGAGGCAAACAGGGGAAAATACAGAAATAGTTAGGTAGTAGTGTACCTATATACTTATATATATATTTTTATAAATAAAAACTAGAATTAAATATATTTTTGATACTAGTGTATTGTTTTTCTGAGTTGCAAGGACTTAAAACAATATTAATAGAACATTTTCTGAATGAGGGTGACCATAACATTTGCTTCTCGTTTTGAACTCTTAGAACCACAAATCATACCCCTTTTTGTGCTTAGGACTATAATGAAGCTGTTAAATTTTATCTAGAAATGTGTGAAAATTTTAATTTTTCTCTACACCAATACGGACCTGAATATTTTTCATAGGGAAGTTTCCTTAGTTTCTCGGATAGTACATTAGCTTTGGCAACCCTGAAATATAAACTGTTTGCTTGCGTTGTTTAAAAACATAAAGTTGAAATTTTAATTGTCTGTCCATCCTAATCATTAATTTTATTATTAATGAATGGTCACAAAGATTATGAGTAGTTTATAATTTGATGCAACCTAAATAATTAATATTATTACTAGTTATTTGCTATAAAAGTATAATTACGGCAACGCTGACATCCCTGATTAATGATCGAAAAGTACGTTGTTATGCAACCTAAAATACGCATTAACGAGGCATTGGTATCTGTCGGATAGATGGCGCACAATATGTTGTGGAGATAGTACCACCAAGGGATATCTGCGTTTTAATTGGTTCATCTGCCTATGTCTATCGTCTACTCGATTCCCGATGTAACGTATGTATCTAATATAGAATAAGCATATTTTAATCTTAATTCATTATCTCCTATATATCTGTACCTATATTATGAAATAACATATATAATTATTCTGAAAGACTTTGCCGATAAGCAACTTTCTATACACAGTAGATAGTTATGCAACACAAAATACGTATTTCAAAATTTTTTGAGAAAGGCGGACACAATTCCAAATTGAATGAATGGTAGTTGGGCATTTATAAATATACAGTACAATACAGGAACGTTTTATAGAAATAATATTTCCTTCCAAATTATTATTAATTTCTAACATTGCAACCTATAAAAATAAATAGCAAAAATACTTGATTATATTCAAATTGTATTAGCATTGTGTGTCAGCGCTTGGTTAGTACCATCATCTAACAACAGACGGCGTTATCAACTTCAGTCGTTCATTAATAAATTTCTGGTATATGATAGCGCCATCTGTTGTTAGTTGACATTTACTAACCAAGCGCTGACACACTATACACAATGGTATTAGTCAGCTCTACAACCTTATGGATTTTTCTGAAAATTCATACAGAAAACTAGATAGTTCTGTACTACAAAATCACGGTTATTGCAAAACTGTAATAGTGCGTATTCCTGTAATTGTTTTAAAGAAACCTGTAATAGTTGAATGCAATTCGGATGTGTTATTACAGAGTATTCAATACTGGTTTATGCTATTATTTAATAGATGGCAAATTCTGCACGAGATACGAAAATTGATTCAACATTGTTAAAAATCAATAAATTTGGTGGAATACAAGAACTAGCAAAGGTTGTGCGTATAATCTTTGGAACTAAATGTCCTAATGTTATATTTTGTATTTTATCGGCAGTTATGATGAATACAGGGTTCGTTGAAATAAAAACGTAGGTATGCTTTTTTTAATAAATAAAACGATTAGATAATAAGTGAATTAATGTATTAAATAATGAATTATCTAATAATAATTTTAACAAAGTAATAATCTTTAATTAACAATAATGATAGTAATAAAAAAATTAAACACTAAAATGTTGTAAATTAAAAATAATATTGTTTTTATCAATAGAATCGATTTTGTTTTTTGTTTTTAATAAATTATATTTATACGTTTTAATTGTTGTGTTTTATTTACAATTACAAAAAAAAAACAATGATTAAAATTAATTTTTGATTGATTTTACAAATAATATTTTTTTTTACGTAATATTATTTCGTAGATTGTCCTTACGTACATGTTTTTTATTTTATTTTAATTAGACTCTAATTACTGTATTTTTAAAAGTTTTTCTAACGGTAATATTTACAATAAGAAAAATATTTTCGAAAAACAAACACCATAAACAATTTGACCAGAGGCGGTACCAACGAATAAAACTCGTTAATGTTCAAAAATGGCAAATAAATCGAAAGCCTAGAAACAACGGTCTTTTTATTGATTTGGTCAGAGGCGTAACAATATTTTTCCCAAATTGGAAAAAATTGAATACCATAGAATTATATATTTTCGACCACTTTATATCGATTTGATCAGAGGCGTAACCAGTTTTTACCAAATATAATGGGGCTTGGCAGTGTCAAGGATTTTAGATGAATTTGAAGCGAGAAATTCGAGAAAAAAATTGCAATGATCAAAAAGCAACGGACATAAGTGTTGAAATATATATGAGCAGGGACGTAACCATTTTTTTAAAACACTGTTAAAAAATATTCTACATCGATGTGATAATAATACAACAAAAATCTTAAAAACGTGTTTAAATATTTTATACATAGTCAGTAGCGTCACATTTTTTCCAATACAGTACAAATTATAATTAAAATTTACAAAAAATAAATACTAAATAATTATTTCTTAAGATTGTACGAATAAAAATTAAACCCCAATAGAATCAGCATTTGAATAACAAAAAAAAAAACACTATAAAACTATATTTACGTATATTTTCATTTAACTATTTACAAAATCTTATTGCACAAAATTCCTCCCCTATCAAATCTGATAATACTCAGGCGTATAATCGTTATTCGCTAAATTACTTAAAAAATTAAAATCCCCTCCACTATTACTACTACTACCCCCACTATTACCCGCCACTGCATTCCCCGAGCTCTCATAACAACCACCATGCTCATAGTACTGATGATGACCGTACGACGTTTCATCTCCCGCGTTATATTCATACGCATTGGTGCTGGTATTGTTGAATGTACTATGCTGATGATGGCTTTGATTCGGAGCTGAAACGTCGGTGTAATAGCTCGCGTTAGAATTTTCTTGGTAGGCACTATTGTTATAACCGTAATTGTTGGTTATGTACGGTTCTAAGTTCTGGGATGACTGATACAAGTTGTTGTGTTGCTGATAACTTGTTAAATTGTTATTGTTTACTGTGGGTGATACTTGGTGAGTCTGGACGTGTTGGTGATACGAGGAACTGCTCACTGCATCACTCGCACTAGTGCTGTTTGTTGATTTCCCATAGTAGTAACTATTTTGATTGTACACGCTGTGGTAGTTGCTGTAAAAATAATTATTATTACTCTACAAACCTCCCTTGTATATATTTTGTTGAATTGGACTAAAAGGTGTGGAAAGTTGTAGGAAATTACAAGGGCTTTGCAACGAGGGGGCGCATGATATACTTTGGAACAGTCGTTTTGGTTTGAAACGTCAACGTGTGGTTGACTTAACATAGGCGTAACAAAATGATCCAAATTAACAAAAAAATACAAAAATTCTAAAAAAATTAAGAATTTGTCTCTACGCTAATATATTATATTATTATTATTATTATTTAGTCATAGGCGCATCATTATTTTTTCAATGATGTACGAAAATTTAAAAAAAAAGCGCTGAAAACCTAAACACCACGGATGTGTACGTTTTAAAGAATTCTATAATTAATAGGTCAGAGGCGTGCGATTTTTTTTTTCAATGGGGTGCAAAATAAAAAAATCGTAAAAAGTCTAAAATCCAACATGGTCCAAAAAAAAAAAATACAAAAATTCTAAAAATCAAGAATTTGTCTCTACGCTAATATATTATATTATTATATATTATTATTATTATTTAGTCACAGGCGCACTATTATTTTTTCAATGATGTACGAAAATAAAAAAAAGAGCGCTGAAAACCTAAAGACCACGGATGTGTACGTTTCAAAGAATTCTACAATTAATAGGTCAGAGGCGTGCGATTTTTTTTTCAATGGGGTACAAAATAAAAAAATCGTAAAAAGTCTAAAATCCAACATGGTCGAAAAAAAAATACAAAAATTCTAAAAATCAAGAATTTGTCTCTACGCTAATATATTATATTATTATATATTATTATTATTATTTAGTCATAGGCGCACCATTATTTTTTCAATGATGTACGAAAATAAAAAAAAGAGCGCTGAAAACCTAAAGACCACGGATGTGTACGTTTCAAAGAATTCTACAATTAATAGGTCAGAGGCGTGCGATTTTTTTTTCAATGGGGTTCAAAATAAAAAAATCGTAAAAAGTCTAAAATCCAACATGGTCGAAAAAAAAATACAAAAATTCTAAAAATCAAGAATTTGTCTCTACGCTAATATATTATATTATTATATATTATTATTATTATTTAGTCATAGGCGCACCATTATTTTTTCAATGATGTACGAAAATAAAAAAAAGAGCGCTGAAAACCTAAAGACCACGGATGTGTACGTTTCAAAGAATTCTACAATTAATAGGTCAGAGGCGTGCGATTTTTTTTTCAATGGGGTACAAAATACAAAAATCGAAAAAAGTCTAAAATCTAAGAATTTGTCAACTGCAAAAAATTTAAACAAATTTCGCCATTTTTTTCGGATTGATCTACATTGACAGAGGCGTAGCAATGAATTCCCAACATGCTCCAAAATAAAAAAAAAATACATAAATTACAAAAATGTCCATTTCAAAGAACTCGACGCTAATATAAACATAGGCGCACCATTTTTTTGCCAATAAGGTGGAAAATTGCATAATATTGAAAATTAAATAATACAATAGTTATTTAGTCAGAGGCGCGCCATTACTTATTCAACAAAGTAATTTAAAAAAAATGCTGAAAATATAAAAACCAAGGATATGTACGTTTCAAAGAATTCTACAATTAATTAGGCAGAGGCGCGCATTTTTTTTTGCAACGGGGTACAAAATCACAAAAAATCCTATATAACCCACAAATGATTGTTTTTTTAAAGTTTGAACCTAACCATTATTGATTTAATCAGAGGCGTACAACAAAACCAAATTGTTGTCCAGTTCGGACGGATCTACATTGACAGAGGCGGAACAATTAAAATTCCTTATAAAAGTGATTAAATCTACTTACTTTGTACTAGCCAACTGCCTATTCCTCTGTCGTCTGCCATAACCCTCATTATTCACCAAACTAACACTGGGACTATCCGGATTATACAAGTCATTCCGATGATTAACATAGTTCTGATGATGCGTCCACTGTTTCGTCCCTAATCTACCACTCTGATGATGATATTCCGACATAACGTTTTGATGATTTGAATCACTAACAATAGTTTGTTGATACGTTGTGTTATCGTAATAATTATTTGTTGTACTAGCCCCTCTAGACACAAATCCTGGTACGGCACTGGTGTTGTTATTATTATTATTATTAGGGATGTTCTGTATAGTTACTGTAGCTATAGCCGTTGCTGTAGGGGCGTTTTGAGAGTAAATCATCCCTAAAAAATAAAATAAAAATTCTTTGATTGATCTTTAGCACCCTGTATAATAAAATCATACCTATGGGGCTGGAATGCATCGAGGAGCTTTTCGGGGACATTTTGTTACTACCATCAACACTACTACTACTGTTGCTTGAAGCAGCAACAAATTCTTTGGAGCCCATTGAAGCTGTCGCTAGTATAGGTGATAATTTGCCCACAGTGATTTTTTTACTAACAGTATTTTCAGTTGATATCGATTGACGTTTACCCGTACTACTTTCACTTTTAGTTGATTTTTTGTTGATTGTATTCCCTAATTGTGGCTGCAGACGAGTTGACGTTACCCCACTGTCTTCATTTGATCTAAAATAGAGCAAAATATTTAATAATATTAAATCTTGATAAGCGGTTAATTTTGATTCATTATATAAATAATTTTCAACCAACCGTGAATCCTCTGCATCCATAATTTTCTCAAACGAAGAACTTGTATTACTGCTAGCACCATTGCTGTTATTGTTAAAATTGTTGCTCGAATTATTGTTGTTATTGTTTGTAGCACTTGGAGTATTATTGTTCGTCCCTCGTATAGCCAAACTCTCCACGGACATGTTATCCTCATGACCGCTACCGCATAGTCCGACGGATGACGGCATTTCACAACCTGAAATATCTACAACTTAGAGCGAGAGCCAAAGGTGCATTGTAAACTCTTACCTTGACAACTTTTCTTTGACATTTCATCGTCGAGGAATTTATCGGAGAGTTTCGCACTTTTACTACCCTCACTAGTTACGGAATCTTTGTCGTCACAGTCATCACCCTGTTTGCCTAATGTTTGACGTTTGTGTTTCATGCGGCGATTTTGGAACCATACTTTGACCTTGAATAAATCGCTTAGTGAGAACGGGGCTTTAGCTAATTTCTTAACATACAGGGGCGATATAACTGGAAGAAATCGTGCTACTTCCGCCCTTGATGACCGCTTTATAAGGGTCTCAGTTTCAAGAGATCGGCATACCGGTGTAGTAGTGATAAGAAATGAACTCCAAAGAGTTCGTCAACTTACGAAGAAGACTTAATTTACGGGCCAGAAGACCGGCAATTGGACTAGGGCTCCTCAGACAGCATCGAGTGAATAGACTTCTTTTTTGCCCGTTCACATACTGGACAGTTCTTCACTATTCACCAACTTTGAAATGAGGACGTTTATTAGCTGTGATAAGAGGTCCCAGTAAACACACATACGATTTTTAAACGTAAAATCAACGTGTCATTGGTTGATTAAACGTGTGCGTTTAAAAAATAACCGTTTTATTTCGGTACAAAATAACACCGTTTTAATAACAGTTATATTTAAACTTTCATGTATACAACTGCATCTAAAAATTAAAGTTGACATTGGCGAGCATTTACCTAAAAATAATTACCAACCTGATTTATTCAAACTTTTACATGCTGCACTAAACAAACATTAAAAATCCTTACAATATACGTCAATATTACGTTAATAAATGTATTGTTTTAAAAATACAAGTACACGTTTATTCAATGGTCTTTAGAAACGTTGTTTAAAAAATAAATATCTAACAATAAAATTCGTGTATGTATCGTCTATTTTCTACGTGTATTCGACGTATTCTGGAAATGTTTTAAAAATGTTATTATCAACGTAGTTTTGACGTGTTTTGAACACCAAATTTAAACGTTTTTTTACGTACGTGTGTTTATTGCGGTAGAGGAGGTAACACGAGGTACTAACTTTTACTTTTTTTTCAAAAATTCATATCTCTTAAACCGATAACGATACAGAAAAGAATAAAACAGCAAAATGTTAAAAATGAATGAAGCTTTGCAGAAAAGCATATCCAGTGTCGTTTCTGTTGCAAAGTTACTCTACAGAGTGTTACAAATTAAAGAGAAAAAATATAAAATATTTTTTATTTGAAATTGAATAAAATTAAAAATCATTTCTTGGGAAGCAAAATCATACTTTTTATATGAGCAGTAAAAAAAAATACTTTTATTTCTTTGTTAATTATTAAATAAAAATAAAGATAAATACAAAACCAAAAAAAAATAGTAGACCTAAACACGCCGAAGGTATCCATATATATTTTATGGCCAAACCGACTATAATACGATATGTAAGGTTTAAAATATGACTAATGATTCTTCACTGTCATGAGATTAATGATCTTAATTTTCTGTTATACACATTCGGAAGATATAGTAATAACACAGAAAAAAATAAAAAAGACTTGTGTAAAATTAGGTCTTATATATATAATTATTGTGATAGACAGGTTTTTTTTTTCTTTAATAAATTTATTTTAACTTACCTGTCTCTCAGTCAAATCTAAGGATGCCGCTATTTCAATCCTACGTGGTCGACACAGGTATTTGTTGAAATGGAACTCCTTTTCCAACTCCAGAAGTTGCGTATTGGTATAGGCAGTACGTAAACGTCTTGGAAGCCCGTTTTCTATAAATAATTAATTTATAACCATGAATAATTGGATTTCTATGTCACATTTGCTTTCAAATATACATGAAAACTATTCATGGTAAGATAGAGACTTCCGGTTTTCACTGTTTTCTTTATTTTTATATGCTCTTTCTATCTACTGAAGACTAATAATACCATTCCATTTGATTTTTCTAAGAAAATTGACAAAATCGGAAACATTGTTATATATCTCCATCTAGCGGCCATATGTACAATTTAAATAAAAGGAGCAAAACTTCTTTTGTTACTCCCAAATATTTCCTTTATACTGAGCCTAATTTTATTAAAATCGGACTATCCATAAGAAAGTTAGATAACTTTATACAAAACAACATTCTCCGGCTCCTCCACCATTTATTTAAGAAGATAGGGTAAAAAGGTTTTTATGAAAAAGTTTTAGAATTGTACTTAGATCATCCTCATTAAGTTTAATACCTACGTAATATACGTATATTTTTAAGTAAACAGTGTTTTTCTATTTAGAGGTAGATTTACGCCCTCTAGTGGACATTTCAGGAAACTAAAACAATTCTCCAGAGATTTCCCTTGTCGACTTTTACTAAAACAAAAAAAATCCTAAAACCGTAGCATGAATAGTTTTCGAGATAGGGTCAGCGTCCTAACTACATGTTGATAGCAATGATAGCTACTCTTAATGCAAAAGAAGATATGTATGAGTTTTCTTGATACAGTTTTGTCGTTTTTTATAGGGTTAATATAGTTTATTTATTTATTATCTTGTAATAATAAATTTCGCAACGCTGTTAAATGCCACAACCAGTAAAATCAAATAAATTTCAAGGTATATTTATTATAATTTATAAGCTGTTTATACAAAATTCCTATTAGATTTTTGAAGTACTTAAATTTACTACACTCGCGAAAATGAAGACGCTTCAACATAGGAAATTACATCCCTTATCGTGTAACCGACAAAAAATAAGGGTGTGAAAGATAACAGGAAGAGTATGAGTGAGAAATATATTGTCATTATCAGTTTTAAATGAGTGCAAATATATCGTACAGTCGACGAAAGAGATAATATATATATACCTACCTATACACGATCAGAGGGTTGTAATTTCACGAAATGAATACACTCTAGAATAACATCCTCAATTAACTATATCTATACGGTTTTGCTTAGAGCATACTTATTTATCAGCTAACTTCATCACTGAGTAAAATATATGTTTATATATATATATATATATTTATGACAAACTTTTAGACTAGTCCTCGTAGATATATCGAGTGACACCTCATTTTATAGGAAATTTACCAGGGATTCAAAGTATGTATAAAAATGTTACTGTTAATAATACATTTAAGCCTCAAAAATCAAGAAATCAGCTTTTCTTTTGCATTAAAGCGGTTTATGTTACTAAGTATTTAATTTCTCTTAATAGTAGAATAAATTTTATGCACGCAGTGTATAAATAAAACTCAGATATACTTAAAAACGTAAAATGCACACAGATTAAAATTCGTTATACCGCAAATTTAAATATCTCATCCCTCGGTTTTAAATTTCCGACCAAACAGGGGGGTGTTTGTGTGTATATATAAGTTTTCCTCTGCCCCACGCGCAAAACGTTTTAGCATATAATATACATATATAGCGCATAGGCAGTGCTTTTATAGGGTACAAAAAAAAAAAATTAAAAAGATCGCTCATAAATTTCGTACAGACGCGCGACTGCGGCAGCGGGTCGTTAACTTAAAGAGAAGTACAAGAAGTTTACTATACTGTGTTGTTGATTTAGTTGAAATTTTAACCATACCTACTATTCAATTTTTACTGTTCAGGAATAGTTTATTAGAGAAATACTTATGAAATGGCCCTTGTACATATGCCAAGTAACATCTCATATCAAAGAAAATTAAACGCTAATTTCAATTATGCAGGAAAATCATATTATTGTGTGTACAGTTAGACAGGAATGTCTTAAACATAACTTTTTAACCAGCCTACGTAGATATATCGAGTGACCCCTCATTTTATTGGAAATTTCCTAATAATTCCAAATATGTATGAAAAAAATATTGTTAATTATAGTTTTAACTCTTAAAACACATTTATATATATTATTGTTACTGTGAAAGCTGTTTATACGAGGGAGATTCGTCAAAATTAAAAACGCCTCATTGTAAATACGTATAAAAAGAAGAATATAACCATTTCGCGTTTATATCACTATTTTTATTAGAAGTTGATCTGCGACGAATAATATTTGAGCTGGAATATCAATAATAATATCTCACTCCCAACATATCCTATATTGTTGAAGCGAAGTTTCTGGAGTTATATTAAATTTCTACCTGATATCATATCGCGTTGATGATTCCAAGGTGACAGATGTTCCTGCTTTCATGCAGGAAAAGTTTATCGATCAATAGTTGATATTCTAATATTATATATCACACTAGACTTGTACTGTGTATACTCTCTCCCAGAAATGTTGATCGTGACAGACTATGTAATGTAATGGATTGTCTCTTAATAATATTTCAAAATTAAATGTATGTGCTAAAAACGAAACAAGATATTAAATCTATATCGTACGTAACATCGCACAAGGAGAAATCTGCAAGTCATTTGAACGTCATCAGGACCGAAAATCCAAACCCCCAAAACGGTTTGTTGTTATCTCTTATATATACGCGTTTTTTTTTGCCTCCCGACGAGAAATTTAATGTTTTTGATAAATCAATACAGTGCTTTATGTATTATTACATTTAGAACGTTGTAAATGGAATATTCTAATGAGAACGTTTCGAATTTTACTTATATATACCTAGTTTTTCCCACTTTTTTGCCTTAAATGTATATATAAGTAGATTATTGATATACATTCTGGGAATCAGGAGTAATTTTCCTATTAAATGAGGGGTCACTCGATATATCTACGAGGGTTGGCTCAAAAGTTGCCTTTATCAGATCTTTGTTCGATTATCCTGTATAAGTAGCTGTTTACAGACTTTACCGTGGACTTTTTCAGATTATCCATGTATATGGGGCCCCTTAAAGTCTGGTGTTTTTGAGAGAGCCACATTAAATTATTTTAGTTTATTTATCTATAAATTATCAGTTAATGTACGCCGCTGGCAAATACCTAAAAAGCGCGTAGTTAAATGTTAAACGATAAAAAACCATCTTGCTGAGAAAAGAAAAGATTTACTTCTAACTTTTCTGTTCTTTTTATTTCAACTTCCCTTGCTTTGGTGTCTCCCCCCTCCCCCCCTCCCCCCCACCAACTTTGCATTAGGGTAGGTAAAAGAGCAAAAAGCACATATTCAAATTATCAGGAAATTTGTTTTTCTTTTTGTTTTATTATACGAAGACGAAAACTTTAAAAAGTTTTAACGTCGCTGCGGTCGCATTGGAATTGGACAATTTTTTCCTTTTGTTTTATTTGTGATTTTAATCTGTTTTTAAGATCAGTTTTCGTATTTTGTATGAAAAAACACTTGTATTGTTTCCTCATAAAATCCACAAGCCAACTTCATGAAACTCACACCAAATTAATCGAAAATCGCAAACAAAAAAACATGCTTAAATATCAAATTCAATTCCCAATCAATATATTAATTAAAATCCATTTAACTATAGAAATTAAGATAGGGAATATGACAAAAAGTTTAAAACATACCCCGTTGCCTTTTCCTTATCTCTAAAACGCGAAAAGGGATGAGGTCAACCCCTTAAAATAATAGATTTAATATTTCACCCTTAACATTACGTAAGCGAAATAATCTAAATGACCGTACATATACAGGGGTTAAAATAAAAGTATCAGCTTCAAACTTTTTTAGTGCATCTATCTGTGATTCGTTATTATGTCGCTGACAGGGTTGGAGGGTTGCTAAATATTTCTATATACTCCAGACTCCTTTGGAGGAGTTTAGGGTAACGATTTATAGTGTTTAAGTAGCTTAAAAGGGGTTGTTTTTAAAAGTTACAATTCAATGTATAATTTTAACATTTAGGAACGTTAGTGCATTCTTATTAAAGCAAATATTGTTCTTACAGGAACTGTGCTTCAATTGCAACAAAAGTAATAAATAAACAAGTAATTTTGCTTTAGCAAAATTGAATTCCAAGATTTACCTTTGCTAAGTATTTTTAAATTTAGCTTCGAATTGAAAAGATCTCTCTTAAAAAATACAATTATTTGGAAATGTAAGGTCACAGAAATATTACTTTTACACTTAAATAATATATGGGGTGTTCCATTTAAAATATGGAGGTTGCTCTCGCGTAAAATCAGAAGTGGTACGACCTCGAAAACATTTTAAATTTTTTAAAGGAATCTTGTATAATCCTGATGAAGCCCAAGGCAGTTTTTTCTAACAATTTCTGAATGAATGGCTACTGTGAGAACCCTGTATCATATAGACAAGCTACTGCATACTATTTATTTACACGCAGAATGACTAAAGCATTTTCTTTTGTGTACAGTTTCTTTGAACGAAATAACATTATGATGAATGGTGTTTCGAGATTTTTTTTCTTACATTATACCAAAACACACATATCGTCGACAGAATATTTTATTTTAAATTTAAATATTTTCCAAATTAAAATCACATTATATCTGATTAATACAAATCATACACAGTGTACCATTTAAATGTGTAAATATACTGTTTAAGCGATTATTTTTGCTATGTTTTAAGTACTTGTATAGTATTTTAGGGTGCAAATAATGTAGAATTAATAGCCCTATGCTACGCACCCTATGTTACCTTGATATGAAGGCGTCATCTTGCGGATAGGGAATGATTTATGACTAGTTTTGACGTTTCAGTGATATTTTATTAAATTTTTATTATTTGCATAATTGCCAAGACAAATTAAAATTCGGACATTTTAATGAAAATCAAATCAACATTTTTGGGGTAGAAACAAAGATGCAATATAATTTTTCTTTTTCAATATAATTCTTTTTCCTAGTTTACCTATCAAATTTCAAAGAATATACTGGACATGCGTTCAGAAGGACATTGCCATTTTTTTATTAGTAAAAATAACGTTTTAAAAATACGTTTTTTACACTATTAAAAATGACCAATGTAGGTCGGTTTTTTCTAACGTGTTTTCCTCGCTGTTAATAAATCGGCGTTTTTCAAAAGGTGGGTATCATATCATCGTATTGGTTCTGACAGTGACAGTCACTTACGCTGTGGAATTTGGAAAGTCGAGTACACTAGTAAAAGGTTGGTTCCAACACGTTTTATTGGTTTCGAGAAACGTTAAAAACCCGTATTGATAAACGTCAAACATGCTATCCGCTTAGTACGTTATTTTAACATAAAGATAATGACTGTTATATTTTTGTTAGGAAAATACGACAGTATTTCTATTACTTAAGATTAATGCGTTGGTTTTAACGTATAAAAAACGTTAATTTTATTAGACCTATTAATATACTATTAAAACGTTAAAAAAACGTGTGAATAGCTGAATATGGTTAGACAGTATGTTAGATAGTATGTTAAAAAATTGTTAGAGTTTTATATATGTTATATTGCTCTGCAAAGTGATTTTTTCAGGCTTCAAGGAGTGTCCGGGGGCTCGCTAAAGCTCGCCCGTACATTTCTTCTTTCAGCCTCAAAAAATGAATGTCAACGTGGAATAAATATTGCCTCTCTATATGCGGTCGAGCATTGTTGTGCATCCAGATAAAATTTCCTTTTCCTCCACATGTTCTTCTAAGCACATTCTAATGTAGCGATCAGCGTTAATACCCGCTTGAAGTGTAACAAGGTCTGTACGGCCTTCCAACGAAATACCAAGTTGTTCAGAAAAGATGGGGCTTCAAAATATTGCAAAAAAAGTTGTAAGCCTTTTCTACAGTGTGTTGAAAAGTTTAGAGTAAAAATTTAACTTTTTGTTTACCCCTGTATAACAAACCGTCGGACGCTTTGACACGCAAACATGATTTTGAAATCCCATTTGAAGTGGTCATTGCAGACCGTCAAAATTGGCTAAATGGGGAACCACGATTCCCAGAAAACACATCCGTCTGGTATACGGACGGTTCAAAAGGAATAGAAGGGAACACAGGCATGGGAGTATACGGACCAAATTGCAGGCTCTCTGAATCTCTCGGGAAAAGTCCCACTATATTCCAAGCAGAGATCAACGCTATTAATCGTTGTGCTCAATAATGCCTGCAGAGAGGCATCCCGGAACGACAGATCAATATTATGTCAGACAGTCAAGCTTAAAAGCACTGAGGTCTTACACCTTCACGTTAAAGCTAGCATGGGAATGCAAACAGACCCTAAAGCAACTGGCTGAAGGCATAGAGGGGAACGAAGCGGCGGACCAACTTGCAAAAGAGGGCGCAAACGCTTCGTTCTGCGGCCCGGAACCCATCTTTGGCCTTCCAAAAAGCCATATGAAGGAAGAACTTCGGAGATGGGAAAAGGAACAACTTAAAACTCAAAAAGGTTTATCAAACCTTCAGAGGCCAACGCAGGGAAGCTTATCCAACTGGAGAGAAGCGACCTAAGGCGAATCAACTTTATGAAAAGTGTGGGACAGCTGGGCAATTCATAGATTAGAGTCATTCACAAAAGATCTTCTGTAGGTCGAAGTGAGAGGAGGCCAAACCGCCTAAACGACTCCGAAAAACAATCTACAATCTACCCCTGTATAACAACAAATCCGTACGAAATTTGGGAAGTTTCGATATGAAAAAATGATGAAACTATGTTTTTTATCGCGTGAATTTTTCGCCAAAATGTTGAGGATTTTCAATGATTAAAAAGCCTATGCCACTTGTAAAAGATTGTTTTTATTATTCGCTCTGTAAAATTAAAAAAAATCCCGTAATATCTAAAAGAAAACGAAGGAAACTACCCTCTGGCTGCATTGAAAAGAATTTATAACGCAAGACTAAGGGAAATAAAGACGAAACGGCACATAAACATTTTAGAGAAAACGTAATGGGTAATTAACGATGAACATTTTAAAAACTCCTAGCAGGAAACAGTGAAAATGTCAACTAATAATAATAATAATAATAAAAATGGAAAAAGAAACACTGTACTGTACTAGATATTATTTTTAAAACATTAATATTTACACTGGTCGGACGTCTGATAGTAATAAAACTTGACCTAGTGTTACATATTCCTAATATTTAGGGGTTGCTCTCCCTCTGCTGTGGATTAAAGCAGGAGGTTGATTTATTACCCTGTGTCATACCAGAATGTAACAACATTATAGGAATCGACCCTTGACGCTACTTGGGCCCTTTGATGTGTTCGTTATTGATAGATTACCAGAAAATGTAAGATAAACCGATTATAAACTAAATATTAGACCAAAATAGTCGTTTATATGTCGTGTAAGATCATTTTTAAGGGTTTGTTGCCGAGTATTTCCTCCAAATTTTTGGTTGGGGGGTTAGAACTTGGCGTAAGCTTCAAAATGTTCTATGATACATGTTGATAACAAGTACCAAAAGCAGTTGTACAGAACGTCATAGTTACTTCTTGTAATTTGTGTGCAAATAAATGGTATTATCCGTAAACTTTTAACAACACACCCTGTATATTATTCTACTATAGCTTAAGTGTAAAAAGAATTTTAAATTAAAAATTACAACAGCCATTTTGAATGAATAATTTAACTGTCAGTCAAATAAAACAAAAAAAAAACACACTTTTACCCCTCCGTATATATGGAATGCGCGGGATCGGTATTCCATAATAATTCCGTATTTAAAGGGAATATTAGAGTTTGAGGGGTTGGCAGGTTTTTTGACGAAATTTCAATTTCAAATTGATTTTATTAAATCAGTTTTTTTTTTCTTTTAATATTTATGTTTGTATTAACAGGGGAATTGGTGATACAGTAAAAATAATCGGTTTAGACTCTCTATTTCGAATAGAGCAATGACGTAAAAAGAAATTCTGAGCCTATATTATTCAAAGCCTATTTAAACATTTGAAAAACGAGTTTCCAACGTCAAATGTGGCCGTTTCTTTGCGACATGCGCCTCAACGGTCATTAAGGATAGTTTCTTAGGTCTTGATTAGGCCCTGTATAATCGCGTCCTATTCCAAACCAAGGCACCAAAATATTGAAATCTGTTTTCCTAATAATGGGGTCGTGAAATTTACGCAAGACAATGATATTATGAAGGGCTATTTGCATGCCAAACGACTTTCTTCCGAACGGTCATTAAGGATAGTTTCTTAGGTCTTGATTAGGCCCTGTATAATCGCGTCCTATTCCAAACCAAGGCACCAAAATATTGATATCTGTTTTCCTAATAATGGGGTCGTGAAATTTACGCAGGACAATGATATTATGAAGGGATATTTGCATGCCAAACGACATTCTTCGGAACGGTCATTAAGAATAGTTTCTTAGGTCTTGGTTAGGTCCTGTATGATAGCATCCTATACCAAACCAAGGCACCAAAATATTGAAATCTGTTTTCCTAATAATGGGGTCGTGAAATTTACGCAGGACAATGATATTCTGAAGGGCTATTTGCATGCCAAACGACATTCTTCGGAACGGTCATTAAGAATAGTTTCTTAGGTCTTGATTAGGTCCTGTATGATAGCGTCCTATACCAAACCAAGGCCCCAAAAAATTTAAATATGTTTTCCTAATAATGGGGTCGTGAAATTTATGCAAGACAATGATATTATGAAAGGCTATTTGCATGCCAAACGACATTCTTCGGAACGGTCATTAAGAATAGTTTCTTAAGTCTTGATTAGGTCCTGTATGATAGCGTCCTATACAAAACCAAGGCCTCAAAAAATTGAAATCTGTTTTCCTAATAATGGGGTCGTGATATTTACGCAGGACAATGATATTATGAAGGGGAGCATTAGATTGGACCGTCTTTCGCTCTTTGGAGCAGTATTGGGACAATGAAGTAGTCCTGGAAGTGTTCTTTAATGAAAAAATGTTTTGGTGTCATGGTGTGTCCCTCAAATATCGCCAAAGTGACTATTATAACTATAACTTGTTCAGTCCTGTGGTTCCAACAGGATTGAAATAGACGAAACTATAAGCGAGCAAATTAAAATCAAAACTGAGTGTGACCTTCCGTCCTCACTATACATATAAACTCATTTCTATAACTTCAATAGCTTCAGAAAGAAAGAAAAACTTCATAACACTAAATCAACTTTAAATTGCGTTAAATTCTATTTAAACCTAAAACTTGTTACTGTAACTTAAATTTAAAACAAATGGATCTCTGTTTGGGACGTCCCACCACTTCTAAGCGTCGTGACGCACCGCCGACGGTCCAAAGCAAACCGCCAAGAGAATGAATTATGGGTCCGACACTCCATTTATATCTCACTCTCCACATACAAACCAGGTTTATATAAACCCATAACACCACTTCATCTTTGTTAACATGAGCACAAAACAGATTTCAGGTTATTTTGCGGTTAACACATCTATCACTTGGGAAACACCAACAAGTTTGTCGTTTATTTGATTCAATAATAAACAAATGACATAAGTTTTTCATTCTTTTCTTTTTTGCCTAAATGTTGTTGAATTTCCAAGCTGGATTGGTATAATCATAGGAAAACACAGGAAGAAACGCTCAAAATTATTCGAAGAGACCACTAAATAGTCGCTACTTGTCCTTGAAAAGAATAAACTTATTCTTTGTGGATTAAGTAAGCCCTAAGTTGGAAAGCGCAAAAAGGGGTTACCACAGCAGCTACAGGCCTAGCAGTTGGTCATTAGGGCCAGTAATTCAAGGCCGCTAGTAACCTTAAGAAAACCCTTAAAGATGTGACAATAAAATCACCCATTACTAGAGCACAATAAGGGAACAATTCCACTATACAGGGTGATCCAGTTTTGAAAGTGGATACTTCCCGAAGCAGACAGAACCACAAATAATAATATCAGTTTGTATTATAAACTATATCCCAAAAATGCTTCGTTCCAAAGGTACAGGGTCTCGAAATTTTTATTAAAAATGTTAAATTTAATAGTATTTGTTACCTTTGATTTTATTTAATTTTGTTATTGTTGCTGAAAGCTACTAATTAAATTTTTTATTTGCGTTTTTGTTTAATTTTCTTTCAGATATCAGTATAGGTATTTTAATTTTTTACCTGCAAATGGTGCGTCAAATGAAAAAAAGTATAAAGCTTTTTTTTGTTGTAAATTGAACAAGGATTCTAGAAATAATTGTTGATTTTAAAAACATCAGTGGCGTGCAATATTTTTCCTTCATATTGTGAAAAGATGTGTCCGTGCGCACGCCACTGGTAGAAATGAAGTAATATTTTTTATGTAGAAAGATGTATATAAATTATCTATCCAAACCTGCCAAGTTTGATTTACATATCTAAAGTAGTTTTACAAATATTAATAAAATCGGAATTATCTAAACACTAACAAGTTCATACAATTATTATTTTTATTTAAATAGAGTTTTTACATTAGAGCCACTGTTTACGCGTAACAGCTTGGCGAAGTGTTCATATTTTAGAGAAAACAAAAAAAATATAGAATTCTGCAGTATCTGACATTTACCCTTGGAACTCAAAATCTAACCCATATTTCTGAAAATTGGTTATATATAAAATTAAAGCCCATAAAATTTTCTAATTTTTATTTAAATATAATTTTTACATTAAAGCTACCATTAACGCGTCATGGTTGGGCGAAATTTGCATATTTTAGAGAAAACAAAAATATTAGAAAATCCCGCAGAGTCTGACTTTTGCCCCTGGAACTCAAAAACTAACACATATTTGCAAAATTTGACTCTATAATAAATTAAAGTCCATAAAAATTTCTACTTTTTATTTAAATAAAGTTTTCACATTAGAGATACTGTTTACGCGTAACAGTTTGGCAAAATTTTCATATTTTAGAGAAAACAAAAAAATTACAAAATCCCGCAGCGTCTGACATCTCCCTCTGGAACTCAAAAACGAACACATATTTGTGAAAATTGATTATATAATAAATTAAAGCCAATAAAATTTTCTAATTTTTATTTAAATAGGTTTTTTATATTAAAACTACCGTTAACGCGTAATGGCTAGGCGAAACTTTCATATTTTAGAGAAAACAGAAAAATACAAAATCACATTCGTACAAAAATACGTAAATATAAAAAATATTGAAAATTCAGCTGACAGGAACTCTGTCTAATAATACTGAAATGCACACACAATAAAATTTTAAAAAGAAAATAAAATATTCACATATTTTAACATAGAAATGTTGTTTTTTTAATTGAATACATATACAGTATGTCCCCGTATTGAGTTTACAAGAGGGCCAATGTACCACAAATTGAAAGATACGAAAAAAAGCCATTCTTGATAAAAGTTTTTGCTTATCCAGAAAATATCACTCATCACAAGAAACTTCAATTTAGTTGTACAGGGTTGGTCAAAAATACAAAAATGATATTTTGCGTAAGAATAAATATACCTTATTTTGCAATATATGGAAAAAAGTTATTCTTGATCAAAGATTTTGCTTGAATAATGAATAAGATTCACGTTATCAAAGTTTCAATTTTTTATACAGGAAGCATAAAAGTATTTTTTCCAAGTCTTCGCCATCGTGGTCCAACTGGTCCAAAAATTTGTATTAATATTCAGGATGAATCCGTTTACCATTTGTAAGATAATAAATCAACAAAATCCCTTTTGTATCTCAAAAAAATGACTGACGAACAGCTTCAAACAACTTTCGTGTTTCCGTTTAGGAACATCCAAGCTCCATCATAAATCATGCGCTATTCTTCATGGGAAATACTTACATTTGGATCTTCCTGGTGCAAACGGTAACACACACTTATTGAACAATGATTTCTGGTAGCAGTTTTGGACGTCCTTAACATGTTTACGATTGATAAACCTCCAGAGCAAAGAAACACGTCAACCTCAAATGGCTTGTAAATCAACTTGTGAACTTTTATGACTATTTTATTCGAATCTTTAACTGAAGCAATTTTTTTTAAATAAACCTCTATAATAATATGTTTTCTAACAAATTAAATCATTAATCAAAAAAGAAACTCCCTGCATTTAAGCAATAATCCTTTTGATTTGAAACGAAGACGAAGTAGACAAATTTGACGACCATTCTTCATAAAATATTATTAATTTCAACATGTCAGGCCTATACAAAAAAGCGGAATTAAAAAAAATACATGACGAACAGCAACACACACACACACATTATCCAATACATTCTATATACAGGGTGTTTAGTCATTTTGTAGCCCACGTATTTAATGCCCTATTTTCTATGCCACTTTTGAGTTGCGACAGATTTCGAATCAAATACGTAGTCGACAAAATTGTACGTTACTCGCCCGTTCCGTTACTTTATGGACATCCTGTATGTATAGAAATTTATTTTATACAGGATGTGCAACAATTATAATGTGTAACGCACAAACGGTAACAGCTTTTTGTTAGATGGGCTTTGAGTAACATGGGAAACTAACGGCATTTATCTAAAAATGCTGCAGACTTAAAAGTAGAGTCTTGTGTATGGTATTGGGGCTAGTTTGGGACTGCGAAAGAATTGGCAAAAAAGTAAGCAAACTGGACATAGGAACAGGGCTAAAAATGAAGCCGTTTTTTTTTTATAGTAGTTTCGGTTGTTGCGAAACAATGATACCATTGGCGCAAACGGACTCCGACCGTTGAAAAATTTTCATAAAAATTCATTCGCGTGTCTGTTTCCCATATTATATCGAGTTAATAATAAGTTTACATTTATTTTTTCCCTAGAAACAAACGAATAAAAAAATAAATAATATCATATGCGTGCTGAATTGTCAACGCCCCTTTTGTGCTTTGTGTATCCATTTTTTGAAGCAACCATTGCATGTTTACTAACCATAAACTTATCCAACATGGTATAGTGTTTTTTTGCTTGTCTTTATTATTTAATTACGACCCTGGCATGAGCAGGATGGCAGTTACGATTTTTCTTTAAAGATTAGACTTACCTCGGGGCAATTGAGTTTCAGCAAAGTAACTTCAACTGTGTACGTTTTATTTAAAATTAAAATCGCGTTATATTCTCGATAGATCAGAATTTTTGTATATTCAGTGGGTCCGGAATGATGTTATGAAATTTGGCAACTTTACAAATAAAAAATTTAAGTCAAAGAAAAAAAAATGTAAAATTTAGCAGTGTCTGACTTTTTTCACTGGAACTCAAAAACTAACACATATTTGTGAAAATTAATTATATAATAAATTAAAGCTCATAAAATTTTCTAAGTTTTACTTAGATATGGTTTTTAGATTAAAGCTAGGGTTAACGCGTAATGGCTAGGCCAAATTTTCATATTTCAGGGAAAACAAAAATGTATAAAATCCAGCAGTGCCTGAATTTTTTCAATAGAACTCGAAAACTAACACATATTTGTGAAAATTGATTATATAATAAATTAAAGCCCATAAAATTTTCTAATTTTTATTTAAATAAGTTTTTTGTATTAAAGCTACCGTTATCGCGTAATGGCTAGGCGAAATTCTCATATTTCAGGGAAAACAAAAATGTATAAAATCCAGCAGTGCCTGAATTTTTTCAATAGAACTCGAAAACTAACACATATTTGTGAAAATTAATTATATAATAAATTAAAGCTCATAAAATTTTCTAAGTTTTACTTAGATATGGTTTTTAGATTAAAGCTAGGGTTAACGCGTAATGGCTAGGCGAAATTCTCATATTTCAGGGAAAACAAAAATTTATAAAATCCAGCAGTGCCTGAATTTTTTCAATAGAACTCGAAAACTAACACATATTTGTGAAAATTGATTATATAATAAATTAAAGCCCATAAAATTTTCTAATTTTTATTTAAATAGGTTTTTTGTATTAAAGCTACCGTTATCGCGTAATGGCTAGGCGAAATTCTCATATTTCAGGGAAAACAAAAATTTATAAAATCCAGCAGTGCCTGAATTTTTTCAATAGAACTCGAAAACTAACACATATTTGTGAAAATTGATTATATAATAAATTAAAGCCCATAAAATTTTCTAATTTTTATTTAAATAGGTTTTTTGTATTAAAGCTACCGTTATCGCGTAATGGCTAGGCGAAATTCTCATATTTCAGGGAAAACAAAAATTTATAAAAACCAGCAGTGCCTGACTGTTTTCACTGGAACTCGAAAACTAACACATATTTGGGAAAATTGATTATATAGTAAATTAAAGTACATAAAATTTTCTAATTTTTATATGAATAGGTTATTTCTATTAAAGCTACAGTTAACGCGTAATGGCTAGGCGAAATTTTCATATTTCAGGGAAAACAAAAATTTATAAAAACCAGCAGTGCCTGACTGTTTTCACTGGAACTCGAAAACGAACACATATTTGTGAAAATTGATTATATAATAAATTAAAGCCCGTAAAATTTTCTAATTCTTATTTAAATAGGTTTTTTCTATTAAAGCTACCGTTATCGCGTAATGGCTAGGCTAAATTTTCATATTTCAGGGAAAACAAAAATTTATAAAATCCAGCAGGGTCTGACTTTTTTCACTGGAACTCGAAAACTAACACATATTTGTGAAAATTGACTATATAATAAATTAAAGCTCATGAAATTTTCTAATTTTTATTTAAATAGATTTTTATATTAAAGCTAGGGTTAACGCGTTATGGTTTGGCGAAATTTTCATATTTTAGAGAAATCAGAAAATTATAAAATCCAGCACTGTCTGACATTTTTCACTGGAACTCGAAAACTAACACATATTTGCAAAATTCGGCTCAATAATAAATTAATGTCCATAAAAAATTCTACTTTTTATTTAAATAGAGTTTTTACCTTAGAGCTACTGTCTACGCGTAACAGCTTGGCGAAAATTTTCATATTTTAGAGAAAACAAAAAATTATAAAAATCAGCAGTCTGACCTGAACTTTTGTAACAATTGACTCTGTATTAAGATTGCTTTTAGGTTAGTTAAAATGTAAGCCGGAATATCCAAAGAGCTTACTCAGATGCTTTATCCGCATAGGAATTTGCTTTCCCAATCTGTTTTTTGAGAGCTTTTGAGGGTAATTAAAACAATATAAACACAACAACTCACCTTGTTGACTATTTTTTCGTGTAGTTTTCTTCTCCTTCATCCAGGGATACTCTGGTACATTTACGCCACTGGGCGATCCAATCCCATGATGCGCCATCTCCATTGGATACGCATTTGATGGCGCATGCTGTGGACTCATCGGACTCGCGAGATCCGCTCCTGGTAAATGCGGCAATGCCGTCATAAATTCCGCCATAGACGGTTGACTGTTGATAAACCCTGAAACCGATCATATTCCATTAGAATAAATCGAGAATTTAAAAAAAACAAAATAATCCGCACCTGTTTCGTTGCATGGTTCGCTGGGAGTCAGTCCAGGGGCGGCGGAAGTAGGGGACAGCCAAAAAGCGTTGGAATTGGCAACAGCGCCTTCTACAGGGGTGGTTGAACGTGTGCTCACGTTCGGATAGTCGTTTTCTTCGTCCGTAGGTAAACGGACCAAGTTGTCTTTAATTCTATTAATTGGAGAATGCATAGTTTTACTTTTTTACATTTGATTTGAATATTGGGGATGTTTTTTTTAGGGGTTGAATTTGATATTGGATGAATTTTAATACAATTTACTATAATTTCTTTGTTTCATATTTTTAAATTGTTTAGGCAAAAGAGTAACGTAAACTTTGGGGAGGTTCATTATGTTTCAAATGAAGTTTTTCAAGTTTTTTTTTTTAAACCAAATATACAGAGGGAAAGATCATTAATTTTTCTTTAAAATATGTATACTGATGTTTTTACGAAAATTTGTAGTTCTGTTAGAATATCAGTGCAAAATCTGTTAACGATAAATTTCAATTTTTCTCATGAATACGATACAATAAGCAATTTTTTATGCAAAACATTTGAAATTCCTCAAATCTAGAGGCAGGACAAATTTCGATTTATTAAAAATACTATACGGATTTCCTGAGGCACCCTTGTATATTTTGGCAAACAAATCTATCACGAGCGGACAGCTACCTTTTCAAAATTTACTTTACGACTTATATTACCAATTATACAGGGTGATAAACATAATAAAAAACTAAATTTGTTAATATTTATTAGTAAAGGGCCTAAAACAGAACCTTGCGGTATACTATTTCATTAAATTGCGCTTACCTCATTGGCGCTTAATTGACATATCACCAGTCGTTTGAAACTGTCACTAACACGTCATTTTTTTGACAGATACTCACTGAAACGTTTAGTCACTGAAACACTAACATATCCCACTAAAATTAATCACTAAATATTGTCATAAACACTATGCACATAACACTAACAACTTGCGTTCACTTGTTTTCGCGTATTTTCATGATTTCCTTTTTTTTTTTTCCTTTTTGTTTCGCAACGAGGAAAATCGTGTACCAGCGTTTGTTCGTTTGTTTCTGACGGAGAGAGGACGCAAAACAGTTGAATAGAGGGCATTGTGGGTCACGTGACAGCACGCTAGCATCCCTGGCCAGCCAATAGGAGATTGTGGGGCCGGCCTAAATGGGCGGGCTTTAGGCTTGCGTGTTTTTCCGTATTGTACAGCAAAGTGTAGTTTTTTTGTTTATTTTATTTTTTTGGAAAAACTACATATAATAGAACGTAGTTTTTTTGTTTATTTGGATATATATAGTTGTTTGGTTTTATTTTGTTTTGTTATAGGATTTCTGAGTATACCTATTGAAAAAATTGATACAATTTTAGGTAGGATTTGGAAAAATTTCGTTCAGTTTTATTTTGAGATATTTGGTTGCAATTGTTAAACTATTCTATTTTCTTAAAATAATCGTCTATATGCTGGATATTTGAGTTTTTCAAATATGCATGAGTTCCATCGTGAAAGAGCTTCGCAAATCTATCTTACTTAGGTCCTACTTAAGTCAAAAACTTTGTTAATGCTCAGCATTTTCAGTCGACGAACACCCTTCCAATATCATAAAAACAATTGATACAAAGGATACAGTTACCTTTATCTTGGTGATTATACAGGGTGTCCTAGAAGTCAACGTAATCCGGGTTTTCAATTTTGTGAATTTCGTGTAAACAGATCAGTTTTGGAAATGTGCCAGCTGCAGGATTCCACATTATGATACTTGAATTTTCTTTTAGCCAAAAATTATATTACGACGACTATGAACAATGATTCAATCAATATTCATTGACCAGAAATGTCCATTCACCGGCAATATGTGTCAAACCCCATTCTTCTTTTCGCCAAATAGTCAATGTGGCATACACTTTGATGCGAATCCAAAAAAAAGCGGCTAAAACAAAACCTTGGATTCAACAGGAATAATAATGTCTCCAAGATACTAATCACCAGGTCCATCACACGCGTAAGGGTCAGAGGTGCCTAGTGAGGGCAAATAGGACAACTGAAAGCTGAATCATGTTGATATTCTTTGAATTATTTCTTCTCATGGTTTTACATCTTGCAGCGATTATCTGGACGACCAGGAAGCAATCAACAGCCAATATTACAGTTACAGGTTGGGGAAAAAAAGTAAAGCCTGATGCCATTCGACGGCAATACAAAGAGTATAGGAATTTTCTCTTCCTCGTCAAAATAGGCCTCAGTTTCAGTGATTACTTCATAATTGGACTTAAATTTCTTTGCAGCAAGCCTTCTCTTGAGATCTGAAAACAAGAAAAAGTCGCTGGGGGCTAAATCTGGAGAAAATACTACCATTTGATATCTTTACAATGTCAGCTAGCTGCAAACCTTCAATTTGAGATCATTCATAACCAATGTGTGAATTTTTTTGACATTTTTTGAAATAACAGCCTAGTATAACGCCATGTGTCATCTTATGGCCTTTTTAAATGGACCAATACATGTTCAACCGTCCCATTATCCTTCAGGACTACTGTAATTGCAGATTCTTCCACATTCTTCTTATATAGACCAAATCTGGCCTTAAAGGAGGCACACTACAACAATTTATTTCGTTAATTACTGAAAAAATCTTGCAAAATCCCACATTATTTTACGCCGCACAACAAGTAATATTTTGCGGTCATATAATTGACAATACAACCATATTTTTCCAACATGTGGTTACCAGAAATTCCAGCATTTTTTAAAAATAAAGGCAATAATAGCCTCCCAAAGGATTTAAGACATAATTAATAATAGTCATAACTATCAATACAACGAAACTATGTTTGTATGCTTCTAAATTATGAGAAACTAACTTTTTAACAAATAAGAATATTTTTAGTTTGACTATCAATTCATTATTTCTTAAGTTCTAGTCTACAGCTTTAAGGGATGACAGATTTTATCCCTGTTCATTAACGTAAACTAAATTATTTTACCAATCAAATCATTAATTCTTAAAATTTGTTTTCAATGTGGTGTCGGTCCATTTTGCAGGGCAACAAATCCAGAGAACTTCAAAATTATTGGGAAGGCAATGGGATTCTAGACTATGTACATTTACATAAACTGTTTCCTGGATTTCGTAAGGGATTCAGTTGTTTTACACGCTATCCAGAGTCACTAAGGACATTTTCGGGGAGTTCTACTGTTTTAGAGCAATATTTGGATGGAATTTCCCAAGAAAGGTGGATTGGCCTTCGCATGGCCAGATTTGACATAGCAAGTGCGTTCAATTTGGAAGAACTGAGAGTTAGAGCAAATGCTCTTAATTTCATAAGATCTTACTTGAGTAATCGACACCAGTTAGTGGACTATATGGGAGAGAGGTCTGAAGTAAGGCCTGTGACAACCGGAGTACCCCAGGGCTCAATTCTCGGTCCACTTTTATTTATTAAATATGTCAACGACTTATCATCTTATTTGAGGGATACTCAAGTAATTCAGTATGCAGACGACACCACAATTTACCAGGCTTCCGAGGATTTTAATAACATAATCCAAACCAAATTAAAAAGTGCTGAGAATTGGTTTGCCTCTAACAGACTGTCTCTTAACATCTCGAAAACACTAAGGAAAAATTTTACTAGCTAAAACAAAACTTATAAGTTTCTTGGAGTAATTGTAGACCCAAAATTGACATGGAAAGATCAGATCGATTGTCTTGCCAAAAAATTGTCCAGTGTGGTTTATCTCTTGCGAAAACTATCGACTACATGTTCACAAGAAGTCTTGCGTTGCGCATATATGGGATACTTTCAGGGCCTGATTAGTTATAGCGTTCTGTTTTGGGGCAAGGCACCGCAATGGCAAATTATCTTTAAAATTCAAAAGGCGGCTGTACGCGTAATGGTTAAAGCTGGATATCGAGAGCCATTCAAACCCTTCTTTAAAAAATGCTGCTCTGTATATTTGGCAATGCATTTTTTGCATTAGGGAAAATCTCAATACTTTAATAAGTCATGAGGATCTACACTGTTATGAAACGCGGCATAAGAAAAATCTGTGTCTGCCGCGGCACAGATTAGCTTTGACAGATCGACAGTTTCAGGTTCTATAACCACCTTTCTCGTCAGATAAAAGATATTGCGAACAACAATAAATTTAAAGTTGAAGTGAAAAAACAACTTCTTGAGATTGTCCCATATTATGACTATGCTGACTATCTCACCTACAAATTTTGAGTGAATTTTTTACACTCTAGTGCTTTGTTAATCTTAAGTTATATTATAGTCTGTTGATTGTTGTTGTAATATTTGAATTGTGCCCCTTTAGACTATTTATTGAGTTTTAAGTGATTTTTATGTACTTTGTTTTACTGTTTTGTATTTGGAGAGTCAAGAAGAATGTTATTACCTGTCTGTTGGGCCAAAAAACACATCTAATAACTTTAGTTTCACCATTTTTATTTAAATAACGTATATTTTCAAAAATATAATATACTCACGCTGTATATTGAGTTTAAAGCTTCGTTAGGTTGAGTTTACCTAAGCTTCAATGGCACCAAATCGTATAATTATGATTATTTTATACAATCCTTAAATATCCAATCAATTTCCCATTTTATCTCGTTTGTATTTGAGATAAAATGACAACGCACACTGGTTTAGAATAGACCCTGTATAAACTGTTAAAACAGCGGCAAAATCTGAATTTTGTGTCCAATTTATCAATAAAATCTCCCTCTACTCTCAACTAGTCTTAATCTGTATCTTTCTTAATGTTTTTACTAATTATCCTTACTTGTTTTGATAATTACATATTAATGACCTCAACTTTTCGGTTCTTCATGCAATTATGATTCAAAAAATGACTTTCAGTGTGGTTTTAAGCTTCAATTGGATAACTGCGTTTCAATTTTTCAACAATATATTTTTTTTTTGTTATAAAAATAATTAAAATTGATCCATCATGTTATATTTAAATATTATTCACCCTAAAAGAATTAATTGTTTAGTGTTTGGGGTTGTTTTTTTCTTCTTCTAAAGAATAATGTGTCATGTGCTGTGATCGATCAAAAGTGTAGAAATTTCGGACAAACAGTTATTTGTAATTTGAATTGATTCGCGTAATGGAAATTGTGATTCTATGGGAACAGTATTTCGTATAGTGTTGCGTGTGATTTTTAATTGAGTGATGTTTGTAAAGTTTTAAAGCTCGATTTAAGCTTCAAATGCCGCTTATAGTGAACTTGATGCTTTTCGTTGGATAAAGTGTATTTGAGACATCTGAATTTTATTAATAAACGCATTGTAAGACCAACAGCTTCTTAATATGACGTTCTAAACTAGAATTTTATTTTTTAATACGTTGATGTTTTTAAAAGTTATTTTATTAGCTCAAATTATTTATTAATTTGTTTTGATTGTTTTATGTTTTTGTATTGTGATGCATATGTTTTGCAAATATCTGGCTCTCATCTATCTCGATCTAGACTAGACCCCATTCTCATGGACCTTCAGTTAAAGCTCGCTAAGGACATAAGACAAAACTTCCAAATTGAAAGCGTTCGCCTTGATGATTCTTGTATAACTTTAAGTAGGTAAGTATGTAATTTTGTGTGCAAGTATTTCTTAATTTTCAATTGAAAATAACAGCTTTTATTTGCGGTCTATACCGGTGTTATTAATTTAGATAATGGATTTTCTTAGTATTTTGTAAATTAGTTTTCCGTCTATTTTAGAATATAAGGTGTGCTATCTTGCATATATATCTATGTTGATAGGAAATTTAAGACCGTTTTCTTTTGGACCCTTAGGGCTCATATCAATACACACCTTATTTTTTGATAGGGTAGGTAAGGTTGTATATACATAAATACAGTGTGTCCTAAGATTGACGCAATGATAGGTGAAAAATGCTAATTTTTTTTTATAAATTTAGGCTTCAGCCCTGTTTCGCATGCAAATAGGCCTTCATAATATCATTGTCCTGCGTAAATTTCACGACCCCATTATTAGGAAAACAGATTTCAATTTTTCGGGGCCTTGGTTTGGTATAGGACGCTATCATACAGGACCTAATCAAGACCTAAGAAACTATCCTTCACGACCGTTCCGAAGAATGTCGTTTGGCATGCAAATAACCCTTCATAATATGATTGTCCTGCGTACATTTCACGACCCCATTATTAGGAAAACAGATTTCAATTTTTTGTGGCCTTGGTTTGGTATAGGACGCTATCATACAGGACCTAAGCAAGACCTAAGAAACTATCCTTAATGACCGTTCCGAAGAATGTCGCTTGGCATGCAAATAGCCCTTCATAATATGATTGTCCTGCGTAAATTTCACGACCCCATTATTAGGAAAACAGATTACAATTTTTGGGGGCCTTGGTTTGGTATAGGACGCTATCATACAGCACCTAATCAAGACCTAAGAAACTATCCTTAATGACCGTTCCTAAGAATGTCGTTTGGCATGCAAATAGCCCTTCATAATATGATTGTCCTGCGTAAATTTCACGACCCCATTACTAGGAAACCAGATATCAATTTTTTGGGGCCTTGGTTTGGTATAGGACGCTATCATACAGCACCTAATCAAGACCTAAGAAACTATCCTTAATGACCGTTCCTAAGAATGTCGTTTGGCATGCAAATAGCCCTTCATAATATGATTGTCCTGCGTAAATTTCACGACCCCATTATTAGGAAAACAGATTTCAATTTTTTGAGGCCTTGGTTTGGTATAGGACGCTATCATACAGGACCTAATCAAGACCTAAGAAACTATCCTTAATGACCGTTCCGAAGAATGTCGCTTGGCATGCAAATAGCCCTTCATAATATCATTGTTCTGCGTAAATTTCACGACCCCATTATTAGGAAACCAGATTTCAATTTTTTGGGGCCTTGGTTTGGTATAGGACGCTATCATACAGGACCTAATCAAGACCTAAGAAACTATCCTTAATGACCGTTCCGAAGAATGTCGCTTGGTATGCAAATAGCCCTTCATAATATCATTGTCCTGCGTAAATTTCACGACATTATTATTAGGAAAACAGATTTCCATTTTTTGGGGCCTTGGTTTGGTATAGGACGCTATCATACAGGACCTAATCAAAAGCTAAGAAACTATCCTTAATGACCGTTCCGAAGAATGTCGTTTGGCATGCAAATAGCCCTTCATAATCTCATTGTCCTGCGTAAATTTCACGACCCCATTATTAGGAAAACAGATTTAAATTTTTTGGGGCCTTGGTTTGGTATAGGACGCTATCATACAGAACCTAATCAAGACCTAAGAAACTATCCTTCACGACCGTTCCGAAGAATGCCGTTTGGCATGCAAATAGCCCTTCATAATATCATTGTCCTGCGTAAAATTCTCGACCCTATGATTAGGAAAACAGATTTCAATTTTTGAGTGCCTTGGTTTGGTATAGGACGCTATCATACAGGACCTAATCAACTTTCATATAAAACTTTTGTCCGTAAATATTGTCTTGTAATCGAGATCAGGGGATAATTCACGTTGCGTAAACCACCCTGTACAACCCACAACAGGTCATTGCAAAGATTTATAGACACATAATTCACTAGTGAAATACTTTTTGTCAATGATAATGTTCGGATGTCAAAATATCATCTCGTATATCATTTTTTTTAAGGCTGTTTGCTTCCGTAGAAAAAGGTAAAAAAGAAATATCGCTATTTCGCATATACAATCCTCGCAGAGCTTTTTTTAAATTCTAGAAGTCTGACCAAAAACAAAAACTGGTAATTAATTCAAGTGTATTTTGCATAGATATTACACCAGCAAACATACAAAATGACGTTTACGGTCGACACGAGGTGAATATTTACAAGGCATTATTATGCCAGTTTTGTGGAAAAATATATTATAATGGTTGTTATTATTATTATTCAAATGTTTGGCGCCTATTGCACAAGATTCTACACCGATCTATATGTCCCTTTTTACGCCTTTTTAAAAAACGCTTATAGATGCCACTTTCCCTTCGATACTACCGCAAAGATCGAATGATAAATGACCGCAAAACAGCATCGAGATTGGACCCCATGCAGGGCGCTTTTATACCTCCGGGGTTTTTTTTTTTTCGGAAAAAAGAAAAGCCGTGTAGATATAGTCCTATATAAGGACTAGTCTTTTTCTTTTGCTCGGTATATAGATACCGGCGTTTACAATTTTAATAAATTGTAATAAACACTATTAGTTATATAATTGTAGCAAAATAGGTAATTTAATAATAGGTAGAGATATATAATAAAAAGAAAAGTATATACGAATAAAACAGACAAATAAAAAAAATACACATATAAAAACAACATATAAAACAGAATTACAATGTATAAATAAAAATAGAATAGAAAATCTACTTTCTAAACTATACATTTTCAATCTGAATAAAACAATATTCATAGAAACCTCAGAAATAAATATCAAGTTCTTCAGAAGCATCATTCACTCCGAAAAAAAAAAATGTTTAATATAATTATTGTTTTGGAACTATAAAAATAAATTAAGAACTTGATTTCTGGTAAAAAGCAAATAAAACAGTTGTGCAGTCCTTCAATCTGTTAAAAAATTACATATTTTCAAATTTGGAAACATATTCTATAGATCTTCCCCCAAAAAACTTCAGTTTCTTGGAAAAAATGCTCTAAACATGAGATATAGACTTTCGCTTTCAACTTGCGACTTTCACAATACAACTTCAAAACTTAGCGGCTTTCAATTTGCGACTTTCGCAATACAACTTCAAAACGTAGCGACTTTCGCAATACAACTTTAAAACTTAGCGACTGTCGCTCTCAACTGGCGACTTTCGCAATACACCTTCAAAACTTAGCGGCTTTCAATTTGTGACTTTCGCAATACATCTTCAAATCGTAGCGACTTTCGCAATACAACTTTAAAACTTAGCGGCTTTCAATTTGCGACTTTCGCAATACAAAAAATATTTGTCCCAATTTTGAACTTAGATTTCCAATCTTTTCTGCTGAGAATAAAATGTAATGGTTTTTGTAACTCAAACCTAGAGAAAAACGTCAGTGTCTCAGATAAAATGCTAGTACCTTTGGAGATCTGCACGCACCTAGTCGTTTAAAACTTAAATTAACTTACAGTACCCTAATAAAAATTCTATACTCAGGAAAAATAGCATCATATTATGATCTCCAAAATAATATATAATTAATAACAATTCTTTGGCTCAGAAAAATTACATCATTAAAAATCTAGTTTTTCAATTTCAATCTCATAGTAAAACAATAATCATAAAATTGAAAGCTCAGAAAAAAATATCAAAGTCTTCTGAAGCATCTTTCGTGTTATAGACAAAATAAGTCTTAAGGCTGTTTGATCAGACTCCAAATATAGGTATAAGGCATTCATGATTGTGCACTTATTTCTTAATCGATTTGAAAAATTCTTTTTGGATCATAGAGAGAATACTTTAACAGAGATTTATATAGGAATAAAAAAAAAATTTCTTAGCAATTTATATTGACTTCAAAATAAATTAAAAAAGTATGTAACGATGTCCTTGAATCACAGACAAAATCAGTTGAATCAGTGTGTTCCAAGTATACAAGCTCAGAAAAAATGTATTTTAAGTGTCTGAGAAAAAGTACAGTATATATGTATAAATAAAATTCGCAATCAGTGCAGCAAAAAATAGAAAAGAAAGAAAAGATCCTTCCAAAGTCAAAGAAAGAATAATCAAAACTTTGTGAGGCTTGAAGTTCAAAAAAATTATTATAAAACTTGGACAAGGAATGAATCTATTGTTTTGCAAATCTTTTACATTAGAACATAATCAAATAACCTCTGGTTGATTTGTTTTATCTCTGCGTTAGAACGATTTATAAAATTCTTAATAATATTTCCCCCTCAACATACCGAAATCCACACCGTATAGCTAGCTATAATTACGTCGGTATACAGGTAAACTATTCACAACACATTACAAATTACTTTTTTTTGTTTCTAATATATTATTTGTTGTTTAAGTCTCCCTTGTATCTTGTATGTAACGTGGATAGCCCCGGCTCAAAGGAAATACATTTGTCCGGCAAAGTAACCACTTATTAGTGTCTGACAATCGATTTGTCTTGAGATGAGATCCTGAAAACAACCATCACAGTCGTGGCGAACGAAATAGATTATTTAGAAAACCAGTGACAGCTGCTTATAAGGGATTCTGTTTCAAAACATAAATATATACCTAATATTCGTGACGTCCTGTACATAAAGCAGTATGTATAGCTTTCTTTTTGCTCCTGCAGGATTTTGAGAAGGATAATTGCAAAACAATGAGCGGCGAGGCAACATTTGGCCCGTCGTATATGCATTTGAATTGCAGGTAGAAACATATGTGGGGCTGTTTTATTTTTTTCAGGATTAAAAAATTTCACCTAACATTCCTTGTATTTTAATTTGTTTTTCCAGCTTTTCATGTGTGCGTGTTTAATTAAATGTGAAAGAAAATTATTACGATGGACTAATGTCTTGAATTATTAAGCGAGCTTTTTATATACAGGGTGTTTCGCGAGGAATTATAAAATATGATTTATAAGATAGTATGAAAATACGTTTTCCTCATACACTCACGTAAGTCCTGTCAACCTTTACGGACAATTCCAAAATTCCTTAGACACTTAAAATATTTTTTTTCTGAGCTTGTATATAGCCTGATTTAACCATATCTTTTCCAAGACATCAACTACTTTTGTTTGTGAATCAATGATATTATGATTACATGCTTAAAACTTGTTTTGTCCATAACACGAAAAATGCTTCAGAAGAATTTGGTGTTTTTTCTGAATAACTCAGCAACAGTGCATGGATGAACTTAATTCAATTTTTGGCGATGAAGCTGCATCAAGGACCAGTGTTTATCGATGGTATGGTGAATTCAATCGTGGTCGTAGTTCACTCCAAGACAAATTTCGTGAAGGTCGTCCAAAATCAGTTGTTGTTCCGAAAACCATTGATCCTGTGCGCGAACTGATATTGCAAGATCGTCATGTGACCTATCAAGAGATTGAGACAACCTTAGGCATTAGTGGGACCAGCATACATTCAATATTGCATAGACATTTGCCTGTCAAAAAAATTTGTTCGTGTTGGATCCCACACAATTTGTCAATCGCTCAAAAAAAGGCTCGTGTCGATTGGTCGAAAGAAATGCTCAAAAAATACGATTGCGGTGCTTCGAAACACCTCTATGACATCGTGACAGGTAATGAATCGTGGATTTACGCGTATGAGTCTGAAAGTAAACAGCAGTCGACTGTATGGGTATGAGCCAAATCCAGTGTTCCCAATTTAGGTGTAATTTCACCGTTTTGGGATATTTTGAGGTCACTGTGTGTAATTTTCTAACAACAAATTATTTAAGAGAATTTGGTATAATTTGTACGACTATGTTTGTAGTGATTTCAATTGTCATATTGTTTTTGCATCTTCTTTTTTTTGGGGATATGACATGACATGACCGCTCATCCCACTCTTCTTCTATTATGGCTTATGGCTTCCTACCTGCTAGTGGCTATACTATAGAAGCAAAATGCAAAAGCAAAGAGACACAATTTCGGAATTTCGGCGTTTTTATTTTTTTTTTGTTTCAGTTATTTTTAGCCTTTTCCATAAATCTTTTTAATAATTAGCCATTGGTAACAATGTTGTGTGTAAAGTGGTGTAATTTGATGCTCATTCAGGGATATTTTCGGTCTCAAGTGTTGGGAACACTGGCCAAATCCAACAAAGGTAGTTCGCGCACGATGCACTTCCAAGCAAATGGTCGCCTGTCCAAGAAATCAGGAAAACCAACCGCTGAAGACGGATCACTCCTCACCACGACACTACGAGCTCTCACACATCGGCTCAAACAACTGCATTTTTGAGCACCCAAAACATCGATTTGATGAGTCATCCGCGGTATAGTCCTGACTTGGCACCGAATGACTTCTTTTTATTCCCGTACGTAAAAAACAAACTGAGAGGTCAACGTTTTTCAACATCTAAAGAAGCGGTTGCTGCATTCATGCATGTTTTGGAGATACCTCAATCAGAGTGGCAAAAGTGCTTCTACAATTGGTTCAAATGCGTTTAAAAGTGTATAGATCTTCATGGGGAATATTTTGAAAAACTATAAAGTGATTTTCGATGATTAATATATTTGTTTTTGTTCCCTAATCCTGAAATATAAAAGGCAACTTTCGTACTAGCATTTTATCTGAGAGAATGAACCATTACATTTTATTCTCATCAGAAAAAACATTTTTTTTTTTTGTTGAAAGGCCTTGTCGATTATGAAATCAAAGTTCAAAATTTGCACATATATGTCTATATTTGACGTTTTTTTTTGGAAGATCTATAGAATATGATTCCAAGTTTCGCAAATATGTAGTTTTTTAACAGATTGATGGACTGTAATGGTAATTCACGTAAAAAGTCTGGAAAATAGGTTTTTTTTGGACGAATAGACGGCTTGCCCTAGAAGTATGTGAGTCCAAAAAAACTATTTTCGGGCGTGTTGCGTACAATATTTTTTCGACAACCATGTAGTATAATAATTCAGTGAGACGACACATTTCTTTATTCTACATTTTAATTCTTATTTATATTAAAATTTGAGCAATTGCTAATATTGAAGGGATTCAATTTGTTTGAAATGACAATAATGACGTGATTCTTACCTGCTACTTTGTCAAAGAAAAAGTGTACGGGAAGTGGACGGTTGCCGAAAAAAGGGTTTTTTAGATAAATAGTCTGTTTAAATCATTAAATTTGTTGTTTAAACAGACTATTTAATTTATATATTATAATAAACAAATATATTAGGGATTTTGGCACATTTTAAAAAATTATCAAATAAACAAACTTGTTGCTATACGACACCATGATGATTTCAAAAATTATGGAAAATTTAAGCGTTCGGAAGAATAATTATTGTAAAAAGGCTATAACCAAATTTTCGGAGGGATTGACAAAAAATAGCGTCCTAATCAAAGGACTCATCTGCTATTCTAAACTCGGTATAAGGTCCTTGTAACAAAAACAAATAAGTATTTTTTTTTTACGAAATCAAAGCATATTTTTTACCCTTTCCACGAGCAGCTGTTTTGCGTATGATGAAAACAACCTGACATACTACATGTTCTATATAAAATTATGTTTAATAATTTAATAATACAGTTGCAACAAGAAAAAGAAAATCTTACATTATAATTTCACATATTTAAAATCTTATTAGATATATTTTGATAAATTCGAAAATACAGTAATGCGATTTTAATCATACAGGCCCTTATTATTGTTTTAAAATTTTAGAGCCTCGACCCTGTAAAGGGCCGAGACAGAAAGACAAAAGAAAAAAATCAAAGTGAAGGCAAGAAAAGGGGACAAGAGAAAGACACTGGACACTGGGAATTAGCTTCTTAACCTGCAGGCTAAAAGTATGTCCTGTGGGAGATATATAAACAGAAAAAAGAGATTGAAAACACTGTTGGGAATACGTACATTATATCTATAGCTATACAGGACGTCACATAATCATTGGATTTGTATGCAAAACGGCTTTTTAGTCGATATAATGCGCCATATGGTGGAATAAGTTAGGGTAGATACTTTAAAGTTTGCAAGGTACATATTGTGCCCTGTACTTTGACCAATAATCTAAGAAAGTTCAATATCTTGAGGTATTAGATTTCCTTATATACAGGCAGTGGTTAATTACAATTTTTCATGACGTTTAATGACTATTTAAAAGGGGTGCTATTTAAGAAAACTTACTTATGCCTGTTTTTAGTAGTAGAGCAATTTGCGACCACCCTGTAACCAACTGCGTCAATCTCTCAAGCTAGTTGATATTCTTGAGATGTTGTTGAACTACATTCCAAAATTCAAGACTCTGTCTATTCAACCGACAAAATGGCGAATATTATCCCGATACCTAATTTGGACCAAAAAAATTCAAAATAAAATTTTGATTCAAAAACAGTTGAAGATAGGTATAGGCAAGTAACTACTTAAATTTTTGAAAACAATGGTATGGTACCATCGACCAGCAATCACCCTGTATAATATAACGTGACATTGTTTCCAAAACATCCCCTAGACTCACTGAATTAAAAAAATTGTTATATAAAAATGAGGATAAGCTTTTTGGTCGACTCTATATATTTATAACTACGTAGTTTTTAAAGACTGCTACCCTAAAAATGCCTTAATTGCTTCAGCACAAGAGCAGTTAATTTAATTTATATTTCTCCGCGGTTAAGACCAACCCGCTACCCTCAAGTACATTTATTTTGTTCAACAACTGCTTGCGAAATAATCTATGATCGTTTTCCTTTCTATGGTCAAATGTGACCATGGGACATTTTGTGGTTGCGACTTGCATACCCCCAAAAGATTTATAATATTAAGCAATAATTAATTTTGGAAATTTATTAAGAAAACAGATCTAAAACTTTATAAATACGTACTTGGAAGTTGGTTTATATACGCGCGCTGAGAAAACTTTCTCTACTTTGGTGGAGAAACTTCGTAAAACTCCGATTTCGTCTTTTCAATTTTCTTCTGTGACAAGCTGTCACTCAAAAGAAATAATCATAATATCGATTTCATGTACTAATTTTTAGATATACAGGGTTAGAGCACATAGAAGCTCTGAACAAAATTGAAGAAGAATTTGATTAAATTAGAACGAATGTCATAAAAAAATATCTGATGAAGGCAGGAGCAGTAAAAGTTGATGCAGAATCAAGCCACCTATACGATCAATCTTTCTGACGAAATTTGCGACTCTCTTGCTGATGATGATGACAAACCACAGCTCAAGGTAGTATAGCTCGCGTCCACTAGCTAAGCCCTCTAGGAAAATTTAATTTCTGACCATATTGCTTTTTTTTGTTTGATTATGCCAAATCATCATGACACCTAGTGAGTTTCTTACCACTTCCCTAGGTAGTGTGGGACTCTAACCCAAACTAATACGTTACACCTGCACATATTGAAAAAAATCTTGGAAACTAGCAAAATAAGAACTATACGAGTAGCTTCGTTTCAAAGCTTGTTGATTTATCTACGAATTAGCATAATAAGATTTTTTTGCATCTCGAATATTTTCGAAAATATTTGTAGAAGTATAGTACAATGATCCGTAGTGGTTGGCCATCGTTATACGTTACACCTGCAGATTATCATAAAAATCGTGAAAACTAATAAAGTGAGAACAATGCGAGTAACATTGTTTCAAAGCTTGTTAGTTTAGCTACGAATTAGCCCAATAAGGTTTTTTTGTATCTCGAATATTTTCGGAAATATTTGTAGAAGTATTGTACAATGATCTGTAGTGGTTGGCCATCGCTATACGTTACACCAGCATATTTTCAAAAAAATCTTGAAAACTGGCAAAATAAGAACTATGCGAGTAGCTTCGTTTCAAAGCTTGTTGATTTAGCTACGAATTAGCCTAATAAGGTTTTTTTGCATCTCAAATATTTTCGAAAATATTTGTAGAAGTATGGTACAATGATCCGTAGTGTTTGGCCATCGTTAAACGTTACACCTGCAGATTATCATAAAAATCGTGAAAATTAATAAAGCGAGAACAATGCGAGTAACATTGTTTCAAAGCTTGTTGAATTAGCTACGAATTAGCTTAATAAAGTTTTTTTGTATGTTAAATAATTTCAAAAATATTTGTAATAGTTGGTCTGAAGGTTTTCATCAAAATTCAACCACATATATGGAAACAATTTTTACAACGATTTGCAAGTTTATTTTGGATAAATTTTTAATCAAAACTTGAAGCTAAAAAAATAAATTGGGAGAATTAGTTTTGTTTTTTGGAAAACCAAAAAAAAAAATAATATAAGGCATCAAAATTTTTGACTTATCTTTGTAATATGGGTCGGGAACCCTCCCTTTTCCATGTCCTCGTTTGATTGTCCTCTATTGCTGTTGTCTTCTGATGTTGATTGTCGTCTGTTGCTGTTGTCCTCTGTTGGTGGTGCCTAGAAAACAATCTGAAACATACATTTAGATGAGTATACCTGACCTGAATGAAACAATAATAATTGGTGTTCTAGTCCTGTGGATTCCTTCGTCAGAGTTGACTCCTCGGTCTCCGGTACCGCCTGGCACCGTCTTCTACGTTGTAGTTGACTGCTTCGCGAATCAGTGGGTTTCCATGGGTGTCTGCCATTGCAAAGACCTTATGGGTTCTCAACCTCATGACGTCGAGTTTGAGGTCCCTTCGGATCTGTGCGTTTGACACAAACCAGGTTGCACCCACTGCCATCCTTCTCGCCTTGTTCTCCATGGCCTCTAATCCCATACTGAAATGGCATAGGTCAAGGCAGGTCGCACTGACCATATTGCTTGGCGATTTGTTTAGTATTATACAGGTATGGTCAAGAAGATCTTGTAATTTTGGATAAGACCTGTATACATAGCCATTGAAATGTTTTATTCTAACACATTTTCAGTTAACTATATTAATGAATACCAAGATAGAGAAAAATTTCGCTAGTATAAATATTTTTAATATTTTACACACTGACGGACGTTTAGTTTTATCATTTTTTTTGCTGTTCTGTCTCGACTTGACATGATATTTTGGGACGTTAATTACCCAGGATGTGAAAGAAAATAAAATACAATCTGTTCTCACATTGATTTCAGAGAATAAATACAAGAACTAAATTTAGAACTTCAAAATACAATAAATGAATTTTTTTAGAACAATATGATATACGAGGCATGTTAAATAATTATCAGAACATCAGAAATCTTTACATCTATCATTTAATTTCGAAAGTAAATCGAACGGTGTCAGATTTGTGGAATCACTTCGTCAGACTTATCCAAATTTGTGCCATGAAAATTAATTTGGAATTGCAAAGCTTAGAGTCCGATTTCGTCTTACGTTTTTTGACACATATTGGTCATGCGTAAATAAAATAATTTTTTGCCTGCATACTGAGCTAGAAATTTTAGTAATTAGCAATTTTACTATTATTAGGTTTATCACTGTCTTGCAGACATGAAAATGTCCGGTAGAACTGTCACAACTCTTAAAAGATTAAAAGGTAAATTCCCTAAACTGAAGAAACTGTGCTTCAGATCTTTTTGATAATGATCCTGATACGAGAAGCATTCCTGTACTTCCTGGGAAACTACTATTACAGTAAAATGGGGTCGTGCGTCATCGTATATCCAAAAGTTGACATTTTAAAAGTTTTGCCAAGTTATTTTGGAAAAATTTCAAATAAAGTCGATTGGACGATGGCTAATTAAAAAATCCAATTGAACTCATGACATTTACATTATTACTGTGCTAATATCTTTAGAAGTCTCAAAATTTCGTCGTTTGCAGATTTTTGGTTATTCTTTGTTTTATTGTATTTCAAAGGCTTTTGTTAATTGTTTCGTCAGTTGCCAGATTGCAACATCAGGGGTGTCAAATCCCGAAATATAAAAGGCAAGCCTTGTATGTGACACAGTTTTGAATAAAAATAAAAGGTAAAAATATTAATATACCTATTTTTGAAACTATTCTTGATTTCATATAATACTGAAAGAGAGAAGAGATCTCTCTTAAATTAACCCTTTCGTCTACGAAATAAGGGATGATAAAGACGTATATACAGCGCGACAAAAAACACAGATATTAATAGATATTTATCTAAGCAGTACTTTGTGAAAACAGAATATTTAGACGTCAAAGAAAGATATTTGCGTCCTAATTCTTGTTGCCTCAGGACGTTTTAAGAATATGCTGGACAGTGTCACTATTAACAATCTACTGGTCCTCCATTATCCTTTGCTGAGTGGAGAAGTTCTTTTTAAAATGTTTAAAGCTGCAGCAGTAGAAGAATACTTGGCCAATCTAGAGGCAGATGTGGCACCTTTGCGGTCCGTCAGTATTTAAATTAAACATTTCCTGGCATAGATGGATGCTCAAGGTCGCCAGAGTTCATGAAGTGCCGACACAGTCAAAAGTTGGACCCACTTTCGTTGTTTCCTTTTCGTTGTCTTATTAATTAAATATACCTATAAATATATTTTGTTGTAAATCTGAATTGTACGTATAAATAAGTTTAAATTATATATTATATAGAGCATTTGAGCCGCTCTATATTTGTGATATTGGAGGTAAGGGAGACGAGCAGGATTTCCATTCATCGGCAATCCATCTTGTTTCGAGATGGTTTTTAACTGACAGACGACAGCGTAGAGATATGCCCACTTCCCCCATCAGAGTGTCGACTTTACCCTCCTGTGAGCAGCAGGGTTATATTATCAGGAATTTCTATATACATATACTGCACTCTTTGATCCTGGATATTGGTGTGATATATCAAATTTTTTAAAAGCATATTATTTTAAGTTTAATAATTTATTTATTACAAATATCTACAATGTGTCCATACGGATAGAGTTTGGAAGAAGAAAAACTTTTTTATTTGTAGATTTAGAACAAAAAGTCATTCTTTATAAAGAAGAAAACGTCTGCTGGTGCCGAAACTACAATTTCGGATACCAAATTTACGATGACTATACAGGGTATATCAAAAATACAATTTTTATGGATTTTCATATTTTTTTTAATAGTAACTATGAAATTAACGACTTTGAGATACTTGGAAAGAAGTATGAGTTAGCTAGAATTTTTCCCTATAGTTACTGCATCTACTCCTGAAATTTACCCTCAATTTAGGCTCAAATTCGTTAGGTAGCTATCGGGCTTTATTATCTCAAAATTTGATTGAGTTAATGGTCAATATTCAGGTTCAATGTACTCAACAAACAGCTTAAATTTTAGACCGAGATTCGCAGTACATCAGAGCTATCTAATACTAGTATACAAGGTGTTCCGAAAGATGTTTCTGAACAGCTGATGCCTATGGAACTAATGTCTTAATCTTACAGTATGTTCAGTTCTTGGACGACATTCACGAACTAGCGTAACACAGTCACAAAGGATTGAACTCACCAGTGGCGGTTGGTCCATAACGTGGCACGTCTTAGTACATATTACGATGCAAAATGTTTGTGCCTCTATTGTTTTCTTTGCTATCGCGTGCGAAAAACAGAGACAGCAACGCATCGCTACGCTGTACGCTAGTAACAGTAGAAATTAAACGAATTTGTGACGTAGTATATGGGGTGCAGCACTACCCATCAGTCTATCTATACGAATAAAATTTGTGCGGTGTTATTGTTTTTGTTTTCGCGATCGCGCTTTTTGAGGATTATAAAGTGAATGTTTTGATTTTGAACAATTACAATAGTAAAGATGAATTCAGTGCGCAATACAAGGGTTCATCTCGGCCCAAAAACGGAATTAAATCAGCAACAGTGCATGGACGAACTTAAGTCAATTTTTGGCGATGAAGCTCCATCAAGGAGCATTGTTTATCGATGGTATGGTGAATTCAATCGTGGTCGTAGTTCACTCCAAGACGAATTTCGTGAAGGTCGTCCAAAATCAGTTGTTGTTCCGAAAACCATTGATGTTGTGCGCGAACTGATTTTGCAAGATCGTCATGTGACCTATCAAGAGATTGAGACAACCTTAGGCATTAGGGACTAACATACATTCAATATTGCATAAACATTTGCCTGTCAAAAAAATTTGTTCGCGTTGAATCCCATACAATTTGTCAATCGCTCAAAAAAACGCTCGTGTCGATTGATCGAAAGAAATGCTCAAAAATACGATCGCGGTGCTTCGAAACACGTCTATGACATCGTGACAGGTGATGAATCGTGGATTTACGCGTATGACCCCGAAAGTATAGAGCAGTCAACTGTATGGGTGTTTCAAGATGAGCCAAATCCAACAAAAGTTGTTCGCACACGAAGCGCTTCCAAGCAAATGGTCGCCTGTTTTTTCGGGAAAACTAGACATGTCGCAACCGTACCACTAGAACAACGCAGAACAGTCAATTCTGAGTGGTACACAACAATTTGATTGCCTTGTTGTCTTCCAAGAAATCAGGAAAACCAATCGCCGAAGACGGATCACTTTTCACCACGACAATGCGAGCTCTCACACATCGGCTCAAACAACTGCATTTTGAGCACCCAAATCATCGATTTGATGAGTCATCCGCGGTATAGTTCTGGCTTGGCACCGAATGACTTCTTTTTATTCCCGTACGTAAAAAACAAACTGAGAGGTCAACGTTTTTCGACACCTGATTCAAAATGCATGTTTTGGAGATACCTCAATCAGAGTGGCAAAAGTGCATCGACAATTGGTTCAAACCATCTTTCCAAATGAAGATATTAAAACTGTGTGTAACTTATTTCCTAACGTAAATTACTTAAAATTAAAAAATTAACTCTTGATAATATATGCACGGGACGATTTTGTGAAACACAGTGGGGCTGTTACAAATGTTTATCCAAAACAATTCAACATCAACATTTAGTGAATCTGTAGAATTGCGGACTGTTTTGTGTACTTTCCTTATGACGACTGTGGAAAGCGAAATATGTTTCTCTACCCTCTAACGGATCAAAACATTTTTAAGAAACACTATGGGCCAGGAAAGGTTGTGCACTGGAACTCCTGTTTACTTATTATAAAACGCAAGTTATTTTAAATGGGACTTTGTCGATGAGAATGATGTTATTGATAGCAGAAATAAAAACAAAAATTACGCTCAAATAAACATCTAACTGCATGGAAACTTCGTATATTTGATAAGCCTACCATTTCAAATAAAATTATATATTCCATTTCGCTTGTAATTATGGGTTATTTAGAGTGAAACCACGTTACCATAGTAGTGAGTTGGTATAAACAAGGAATACCATTGGTGGGACATGGTATATAATTTACTTTTCGAGGCGTGTTTTTTCCTCTATTCTAATTAAGTGAAGTATAGAGCGGAGCCATAATATAGAGTATAACAGAATGAGAATGGTAATCATTATTCAAAGATTGTGAAGCCGGTTCTGCGATGCAATAGCGTGGCATTCTGTAAAAGACCGATTTACATATCATATGTACATTGCGAAGTAAAATTTATATAAAGTTTAGAGCCCTAACGAGAGTTTCATAGGGACAAACGTGGAACGTATATTGCATATTCTATATATAGGGTAAAAGCTCGGATATTGGTTTGGATGCGAGCTTATTTTTTTTTTTAGCTGGATACAACACCAGATTAAATAGTTGTTTTTGAGAAATCAAAGCTTTTTAAGCTTTGTTTTAGGAGGTGGTTGTGAAGACGGCTTAAACGACTGGACTTCCAAGGCTCCGGTGCGCGAAACATTTGATCACCTCAGTTCGTACAATTTCACAATTAATATGTTTCATTTTGAGAGTTTCTAATTAGTTTTTTAGCCCTCCGCAATATCGAGAAGCTATTGGATTAAAAATAAAAAAAATAGTTTTTTCAGGTTATAGGCTTACTTTTACTTTTTTTATTGCAAGATCTATAAGCGATAGACAAAAAAATCTTTTATAAAACTTTTAGGCACTGAAGAGATGTACAACCCTAAAATGTTTTCAATTATACAGGGTAGTTCACAAACGCGCAGCAGACCAAACTTGCTTTTTCTTAATGCGACACCATGTATATTTTAACAAAAATGATTGGCGCTCTAAAAGACAATAACAATGACATAAAGCTTGATAAGCCTAGGTGTATATTATGTGTATTTGTTGTTATGGTGATGTTTTTTATTGACCTTACAATTATTTACTATGTATAAGTATAATTTAAAGAAAATATGGCATTAATTAATTCTATCGGGTCCGCCATCTAACGTTTTTTTTTCAACTAGTGCTTATTTCGGGAAGTGTAACACTTAGCTCATGTCTGATTTGACAGATAATTAGTTTTATCCTTCCGCTGAACGAATATGGTTGTGTATACGCTTGAACAACGCTGGGAAATATTGCGACATTACTTTGAAAATCATGGTAATGTTGCAGAATGTGTGCGAAAATTGCGTACGGATTTTGGAACAAGAGAAGCACCGTCAGTTTCGTTATCTCGTGAAAAAAGTGAAAGAAACTGGCATCCTCATCGATAAACCAAAGCGTGAAAAGCCAAAAACAGTGCGTACACCCGAGAATATTGCTGCTGTGGTAGAAAGTGTGCGTGAAGCGCCATCAACATCAATTCACCGTCGGTCTCAACAATTGAACATTTCAGAGACATCATTGAAACGAATTTTGCATAAAGACCTTGGTATGACGCCATACAAAGTCCAATTGGTTCAGGAGTTGAAGCCAACTGACCATCCAATATAGAAGATGCCGATTTTACCAAAAAAATCATCTTTTCAGATGAAGCTCATTTTGATCTTGGCGGGTATGTAAACAAGCAAAATTGTCGCATTTGGAGAACAGAAAACCCGCACGCATACATTGAAATGCCGATGCACCCAAAACGAGTCACTGTTTGGTACGGATTTTGGTCCGGAGGCATAATTTGGCCATTTTTCTTCGAAATGAGCAAGGAGTGGCCGTTACAGTCAATGGCGATCGTTATCGGGCCATGTTGAACGAATTTTTCTTCACAAAAATTGAAGAGGAGGATATTGGCAACATTTGGTTTCAACAGGACGGCGCTACGTGCCACACAGCCGAAGCTACACTCGATGTTTTGCGCCCTGTTTTTGAAGATCGCATTATCAGCCGCAGAGCTGATGTCGTTTGGCCACCTCGGAGCTGCGATTTGACACCGTTGGACTATTATTTGTGGGGTGCCGTCAAAGATAAGTGTTACGCCGACAAGCCAGAGACAATTGACGCTTTAAAGGACAATATTCGTGAAGCCATTGGTGAAATACAGCTGCACACAATCGATAATGTGCTTAAAAATTGGACCGATCGTTTAGGCTACTGCATGGCCAGCCGAGGCAGCCATTTGAATGAAATTATTTGTCATTATTAACCGGAAGGATTGTACTTTCAAATAAAAAAAGAAATTTGAGAAAATATTCAGCAGCTTTTCTTTTATAGCATTTTCAAAAAAAAAAGTTATCTGGCAGACCCAATAGTAATGGCCGATCCAATATTCTTTTATTTTAAAAATTTATTTATTTTTTTTTTGAGTTTTTGGGTTCATAAATTATATACTATTTAGTATTTAATTCGTACATTTAATATTTTTTCAATAATTGTTATTTCTTTTGTATTATCTTTGTATGTGTTCTTTTACATTCTTTTATTTCTTTCATATATTGTAAGATTATTTATTGTCTTAGAAATTGTTTGTTTAATTATAGAATCATTTTTAAATTTGACGTGTCTATGTAGTTGTTTGGTTGAGATAAATTAAATGACATTAAAATATATCTGACAGCTATAAAGTGAACAAGTCAAAAGTTCTATTAGGGGAACAGATACAGCAGTTTATTACTTTTAGATTGCGTTAATATTTGGTATAAGCAACAAACACAAATCATACCTTTCAATCAAATGCTTTAATGGAAGCACTGCCTTTTTTTTGGAAGGGGCCATTCAACATAAGTCCTCGGTTTCACTGCACTTTAAAACCGAAGCTAGGTGCTGTCTGTGAGAGACCACCAACAAGGTTTGGTCTCGTTGAATTCCACGCAATTTGACGGGCGGTGGTTCAGGATGAGGTTAAATTAGCTAACATTAAAGTAAAGTCGTTATAGTCTCAATTGAAAGTGTAAAAAAACTTTTAGCGGCGTACATTTATCAGTTTACATATAATTGGTGTTTTTTGAAATCGGGATTTATGAGCCCCAAATCATCTCGATCGAATTGAATATACCGTGGTATGGCGGCAAACTGAGAACTGTATATCCTTGAATTAGGCAAATTTAATCTATTACATAGTCTTTTTTGAAATTCAATATGATTTTATTGTAAATGATTTCTTTGTGGACCGAGTCAATTGTTTCCCTGTGATAAAATTATTTTATTATTATTTAAAATAAATTCTGATGTTTATATTTACGCAAATGCCCTTTCAAGAATGTTGTAAACCCGGTTCTGTACAAGTTTGGGCTTGTGCCAAACTCCCGCAACTTCCTTTCACCAGGTTTGTTTGCAGACTATATTTCCCTATCCAAAAAGCGGAATCATAATGGTAATAAAAAAAGAGACTCAGAAGAAGCAGGAGAGATATGGTACACATAGTAGAAGTGCGGGAAACGGTTTCCTCTCGTTGGGTATATATAGATATAAAATTATTCGGTGCTCTCTGGATAAATATATGGGCCACAATAAAATCTCTTACCTGGAAGACATTATGCAAAATCAATTCCTCCTTATCTGTCGATCGTACTTTGGAGAGAAATGCGACGCGTTCTGAGAAGGGCGACTTAATTCCTTTTTTTTTTTTTGTCTAAAGTTAAACAAAAATGTGTAGCTAACTAAACGTATCAGAATAATTGTGAGTTAAGGTCCTTTAACCTTTCTCCAGTTGCTCTAAATTGTTCATGAATTTGATGGCCTCTTCACCGGATCTAGTTCGATAAGCTTTTTGCGGACTTTGATCCTGTGGCTTTAATCTTGTCACAGGCCTCGAGTATTCCTCTGGTATTGGACTTTAATTGGTTTTTTCCCAAGTCAAATTAATCGTTTTTGTTGAGGTTGCTTCAGGGACTATTAGCATCCTCTTTGACGTGAGTGTTGAACAGACTAAATGCATTTAATTTTCAAAAATTAAATGAGAGGGCAATCCATTATACAAGGCGTAGATATTATAAGAAAAACATCTCATAAACAAAGAAGTACGATGTGGAGAAGGTGAAATCATCCCTCGGAACCTCAAGCCCAGAGTATGAACAGCCGACTGAAACTTAATTTGCCTATAAACAAATACGGAGGTGATTTATGCATGATAATTGAGTGAAAAAGATACCTCAGACAAGCTTCCTGTATTTGTTGAATTCTGTCTCTATCCGCTCTCAAAAGACAGGGATCGTACAAGACATCAGCGTAATTAAAGTGCGATAGCACTAAGCTATATCGGTTAATTTTATTTTTAGTTTTGGCGGTAAAACGTGTCGTAGTGGATACAGCATTTTTAAATTATAATAGCCTCTCTGAAGCATTTTACTGACATGATCTGAAAATGTCAGATGGACGTCCACATATACTCCAAGATTCCGAGTAACTGCAACAGATCCAATTTGTTGATTATTTACGTTAATGCTAAGATTGCGTTCAGCATACTCCCTAAACCTTCCGAAAAACATGACGTGAGATTTAATTGGATTAATAGTTAATTTATGGCGATCAGAAAGGTCCATCAGTTTTTTCAGGTCCTCATGAATAATGTTGCTTACAGTGTTTAAGTCAAAGGTTTTGATTTGAGTTGGGTGTCATCGGCATAAGCATATGATGTGCAGGTCTGTAAACAGGCTGTAATATTGGCTGAGTCCAAGCAGTAAAGTAGTGGAGACAAGACTGAACCATGGGGTACTCCGCTATAAATTCTACCTAGCTCTGATTTACCTTTATTTGTCTGAATATACTGGAACCTACTGTTAAAGTAATTATTAACCAGGTTTATTGAACATTCTGAAAATCCTGAAAAATGTAAAATTGAAAATGAGGTATTGTAATTTATTTTATCAAAAGCTTTACTATAATCTAATAAGATTAATGCGGTTGTTCTTCCAGTATCGATATCATGAACAATGTTGTCTATTGCGAAATCCCGACTGTCTTAAAGGCAAAAGATTAAATTTCTTGACGTGCTCATAGATTTGATTATACATGATTTTTTCGATTACCTTAGAGAGTGGAGACATAATAGTGATAGGTCTTAAATCATTTAGTGTAGATGCATTCTTATTCTTAAAGGGTAAATTTTAGAGACTTTCCAAATGTCAGGAAATGCGCCCGATAGTATAGAGAAGAGTTTATAATATTAAGAAGGTAAGGCAAAATAAAAGGACAGCAAAGAAGAATCATGTCAATAGACACCTCGTCATAACCAGTAGCCTTAGACTTGACTTTTAAAATAGCGTCTACTCAATTGTAAATCATCCTGTATTTAACTGCAACTTTTATAACTACCCGAAATCTTTCAGTTAGATTAAATACGAATTTTTACAAAAACAATTTTTTCTCGTTCCAGATTTTTTATATTTGTTTAACGTGTCGTAACGCGACATATTAGAAGTCTTGTACTCCATACAAAAGGAACAACCATTTTTCATATCTCCGTCTACTGTTTTCTTTTTTTTTTTCGTTTTTCTTCTGAAGAAATAACATTTTTATCTTTGTGGTAAAAAATGAAAATAATATAGCTGATATAAATATGTACGAAGGTAGTTTGACAAGTTTTTATCTTTTATTCCTCAAGGCCTTAAACGATGGCCGCTTCATTCGACCTAAATCTCCTATACCAACCGCCGCCATCTCTTCAGGACATTCACATATAGTGGATGAGGTGGCATTTCATAACTCAATTGATGAAAGTTTCTTAGATACAAGGTGTCAAAGATTCAGGATTGATTTAATTATTCTCACACGATATCTTGTTGGGTAAACTGGAGCGATACGGTATGAGTGCGAATTCGATTCGTTTGCTGAGTTCCTATCTCACTGGTAGGAATGTTGTAACGATGTTTGAGTCAAAGTCTTCTCAGCCCTTGTTGAGCTCTTGTGGAGTCCCACAGGGCTCGGTGCTCGGACCTCTATTGTTTTTGATTTTCATTAATGATTTACCGCTACATCTGCCATGCTCTGACCTGACATTGTTTGCAGACGATTCAACTATTGTCGATGTTGAACTGTCGAGTGATGTTCTGGCCTCAAGTATGATTAATTCACAGTCGAGGGCTGCGGACTGGTTTGCAGCTAACAAACTCTGTATGAATGCCAATAAAACAGCTACTAAAATATTTACATTACGTGAGACGGATGTTGCTGTTTTTGATGGTCTGGTAAAGTTTTTGGGTGTCACTTTGGACCAAAAGCTAACCTGGGCGGGTCATGTCGAGGTTACCATTGCCAAGTTGTCTAAGGTTGTGTTCATGTTGCGAAGCTTGAATGGTGAAGTCTCTTTTAATGTTTTGAAATCAGCATATTATGGCCTTTTTCACAGTGTGGCTTCATATGCTTTGTCAATTTGGGGACACTCTTGTCATGCTAGTCGGGTATTCGCAATCCAAAGACGAGTGGTTCGAATAATGACAGATTTATAGTTTAGAGAGGATGTCAGACCTAAATTTAAAGAATGTAAAATAATTACACTCCCGTGTCTCTAGATCTACAATTCAATTATGTATGTGAAAAATAATTACAATCTGTACATAAGGCATGATGAAGTTCACAACCACAATGCCAGAAACAAATGACATTCTTCCTGAATATATGAGGTTGGGTAGAAGCAGAAATTCTGTGAATTATTATGGTCCCACATGCTATAATCATTTGCCAGATAGTTTGAAAACACTGAGCCTTGCAATGTTCAAAAAGAGATTAAAAAACTACTTAATTGACCAGAGTTTTTACTCCATTGATGAATTCCTCAGCACTGACTTTCTGTTTTGATTAAGTTATATACATTTCTATGTTTTTATGTTGTGTTATGTAAGATTTTAATATTTAATATGACTTGTGTAAACCTTTTTTGGTAATGACATGTAATGACAATAAAAAAAATATTTCCTTAAGTTTTTTTTTATTAATCTACAATTAACTTAATTTATTTTATTTTTTTAACCTCGTCTCCTATTCACAACCTTTTTAATTGGAATCTCATCCCAGGACAAAAATCCATTAATAAAATTATTGGGGAGACACCGGGTATATGGCACGCTATTGTAAAATAAAATAATAATTGTTTTAGTTTCATTTTCCGTTGTTTCTTGTATACAGGATTTTTTTTTGCAATTTTCTTGTGTCCATTCCTATCGAAGTTAGTTTTTATAAAAGTTAGAGCTAATTAGGTATATGTAGAATACCTACAGTGGCGTTGCTAATTTTTTTATATTGGATCATACACTTGAATTATTCACACTATCAGTCTAAAGTGCGTTATTCGCAATGAATACCTTCATAGGTTCGAAGAAATATGAATAAATATATAAGGAAAAATATTGAGCAATCATAAAAAATCGAATCACGCCTCGACTATCAAAATATTGAAATAAAATTCATCTTTCCACATCACAAACAGCCGGTGTGCGCTTTTAAGACTTTGTAAAATCTGGGAAAACGGCAGGCGAATATGTCGTGTGCGAAATATTAAAATTTCTCTTTTTTTTTTATTATGCAAAAAGTATGTTTCAGTATTCTATCGTTTTATTTAAAGTTTTAACATAAATGCAAATACAGGGTCGCATAAATCCTGCTATAAAAATAAACTGTTGCCCTCGAGGCATGAATTAAAGTCTTAAAATAATATTTTTGTGATCTTTTTGTAATGTAAATAATTCCATATTTCAAATAAGATTAGAAATTCTTTTATTTTGACTTCTTTCTTAAAGTTTCTTACCCCGTTTTATACTCTTTTCCAACGCCAATGTGATATAGTTTCCTATGATGAATTTTTTAGGTTATATTCTATTAAATCAATGAAAAATTATTCGTTATTTCAGATAAGTTTAATATCTATAATTTTTTAATTTTTGAACCCTTACTTAAACCTCTTGTCTACGCTCAATGTTTTCCAAAAGTTAAACAACCCCTAGAAATATCTTGTAGTATTTTTGTACCAAATTTGTTAAAAATCTGTTAAGTGAGTTTTGAGTTATCGTGGATAGAATAGATACAGACAGACAGAAACTTCGACAAGCCTACTAAGACCTCTCTAGAACATTGTCGTCTAGATCTACATAAAAAACATAACAAATATCCCATAAATCATAAATCCACCGTCACCACTAACATAAATAACTTCAACTAAACTCCAAACACACAAAGTTGCTCTCTCTCTCTCTGTGGTAAACCACATCATGTCATAATCGCAGCTATACATAACCCAACAGTTTGATTTACCTTATGAGAAAACTTTGACTCGTTTTGTCTACGCTAAGTTAATTCATTTTTATTTATTATATTATTACTATGTAAAAATAAAATAATTCAGAATCCAGCATGCAGAGTACGCAACCAACCCTTGTCAGTCAACACTTGTCTATGTTAACCCGAGATCAAAATACAAACATGGCGTTTCAAGGGGGTAGTTTTTTTGCTCTCTAAATACTTGTTATGTATGTTTTTGATTGACAGTTTATGTAATATATTATATGGATTTACTTACGCCCTTTTATACTATTTATTTTGAGAATATCATATAACACTTGAATATGTACATAGTGTATTTATTTTTAGTGCGTTTGTATAATATTTATTTAATATTTAATTTTTTTAATGAATATGTATAGATTGGTAATTAGAAATTCACCGGATTTTATTCATTTGTGAAATAAAACATTATAGTATTTATAATAACAATTTTAGAGCCTCTATAACTTGTATCGTATTTGTAAAAGTAATTTGTCAAATCGTTTACAATGAGAATCTTTGAATCTCTAACTCTGTTACTTATTTTAGAGGCTTTAGGTGTTGTGATAGTATTTTGAAACATAACATCTGCAGAAGTACTGAGTTTCTGAGGCTTTAACTGGTGTTATAATAGAGGCTTTATATTTGTCAAAATAATTTCAGAGAACTTCGTAGCTCAACAATACAAATTTTCGAGCCTCTAAGTCTCTTATTATATATTTAGAGGCCTTAGGTTTTGTGATAGCATGTTTTGGACGTAACATCAGCAGTAGTACTGAGTTTTTGAGGTTTATACTCGTGTTTTAGTCATAATCGAGGGTTTATATTTTGTGAAAATAATTTGAGAGAACTTGGTAGCATTTATAATACAAATGTTTGAGCCTCTAAGTCTCTTACATATTTCAGAGGCCGTATAGGTGTTGGTATAGTGTTTTTTGGACATAACATTTGTAGTAGTACTGAGTTTTTGAGGTTTATACTGGTGTTTTAGTCATAATCGAGGGGTTATATTTTGTGAAAATAATTTGAGAGAACTTAATAGCATTTATAATACAAATGTTTGAGCCTCTAAGTCTCTTACATATTTCAGAGGCCGTATAGGTGTTGGTATAGTGTTTTTTGGACATAACATTTGTAGTAGTACTGAGTTTTTGAGGTTTATACTGGTGTTTTGGTCATAATCGAGGGTTTATATTTTGTGAAAATAATTTGAGAGAACTTGGTAGTATTTATAATACAAATTTTTGAGCCTCTAAGTCTCTTACATATTTCAGAGGCCGTATAGGTGTTGGGATAGTGTTTTTTGGATATAACATTTGTAGTAGTACTGAGGTTTTGAGGCATATACTGGTGATTTACTCATTATAGAGGCTTTATATTTGTCAATATAATTTCAGAGAACTTAGTAGCTTGATGAGACAAATTTTTAAGCCTCTGAGTCTCTTACTTGTTTGCGAGGCCTTAGGTTTTGTGAGAGCATGTTTTGAACGTAACATCTGTAGTAGTACTGAGTTTTTGAGGTTTAACCTGGTGTTTTAGTCATAATCGAGGGTTTATCTTTTGTGAAAATAATTTGAGAGAACTTGGTACCATTTGTAATACAAATGTTTGAGCCTCTAAGCCTCTTACATATTTCAGAGGCTGTATAGGTGTTGCGATAGTGTTTTTTGGTTAGCATTTGTAGTAGGACTGAGTTTTTGAGGCATATACTGGTGATTTACTCATTATAGAGGCTTTATATTTTGTCAAAATAATTTGAGAACATTGAGGAACTTGTATAATAACAAATTTTGATATCTAGTTCATGCGTACTTATTTCAGACCCTTAAGGTTTCGTGATAGTATTTTTTGACGATTATAGCTTTTGCAGTACTGAGTTTCTGAGGCTTTAACTGGTGTTTTAGTTATAATAGGGACTTTATATTTGTCAAAATAATTTCAGAGAACTTAGTAGCTTAATGAGACAAATTTTTAAGCCTCTGAGTCTCTTACTTGTTTGAGAGGCCTTAGGTTTTGTGATAGCATGCTTTGGACGTAACATCAGCAGTAGTACTGAGTTTTTGAGGTTTATACTGGTGTTTTAGTCATAATCGAGGGTTTATCTTTTGTGAAAATAATTTGAGAGAACTTGGTACCATTTGTAATACAAATGTTTGAGCCTCTAAGCCTCTTACATATTTCAGAGGCTGTATAGGTGTTGCGATAGTGTTTTTTGGTTAGCATTTGTAGTAGGACTGAGTTTTTGAGGCATATACTGGTGATTTACTCATTATAGAGGCTTTATATTTTGTCTAAACAATTTGAGAAAATTTAGGAACTTGTATAATAACAAATTTTGAGATTCTAGCTTATGTACTTATTTCAGAGACTTAAGGTTTCGTGATAGTGTTTTTTGACGATTATAGCTTTTGCAGTACTGAGTTTCTGAGGCTTTAACTGGGGTGTTAGTCATAATAGAGGGTTTATATTTTATGAAAATAATTTGACAGGACTTAGTAGCTTTCATAATACAAATTTTAGAGCCTCTAAGTCTCTTACATATTTCAGAGGCTATATAGGTGTTGCGATAGTATTTTTTGAACATAACATCTGTAGTAGTATGGAGTTTTTGAGACTTATACTGGAGTTTTACCCATTTTAGAGGCTTTATATTTTGTCTAAACAATTTGAGAAAATTTAGGAACTTGTATAATAACAAATTTTGAGATTCTAGCTGATGTACTTATTTCAGAGACTTAAGGTTTCGTGATAGTAATTTTTGACGATTATAGCTTTTACAGCACTGAGTTTCTGAGGCTTTAGCTGGGGTTTTAATCACAATAGAGGGTTTATATTTTGTCAAAATAATTTGACAAAACTCAGTAGCTTAATAATGCAAATTTTTGAGCCTCTAAGTCTCTTATTATACATTTAGAGGCCTTAGGTTTTGTGATAGCATGATTTGAACATAAGTATTATTAATTTCAATTTTAGAGAATTCAAATAATGTTGGTTTTAGCTTTATTAATTTGAGAAAATACATTAATTTATTAATCATTGTTTATACCTCTATTGAAGATAAAGAAATATTTTGATTATCAAATTTACTTTTCTTTAAATTAAAGAAGTGATCCATTGGATGCAGTGGAGTGTAATATAATTACAATAAAAAACATACATCGTCTCCACTAATAATTTTTTTTTTATTAAGACTCCTTTATAAAAGGGGACGTGTTTCGGAGTTCCGCTCCATCATCAGCCTTAAATTTAAATCTTAAGTATTAAAAAAACAACAAACATACGGGCAAGGCCTTCGACAGTCTGTGTATGTTTTTTGTTGTACTTACTTTTCTTTATTTTGAATGACAGAATTATCTTCTTTGATTAGTCTTTTAGTTTTTGAAATTTTATTTGTACACAAGCTGAGACATTACATTTCTGATCTGACTAGCGAGTTTTAAGGGTAGTTTTTTCCTCTCGTCTTGCGGGGGTCTGTATACAATCCATACACATATCAACCAAAGTGCGGGCCTACTATTACGCTTCCAACCCTGGCAAAAGCTCATCAATCATTTCGGGAGACAATCGAGTGGCGCACAGCTGTCGCACCCCTAGTCCTCGTCGCCGTCAGCCAGGGTAGTTTTGGCCTACTACTCTCCACACAGAAGCTGGTTTTTTTTTTCGAGACTAAAGTACATGCGATATTGCCAAATTGGACAAATGGGAAAAAGTTTAAATGGAAGATTTACGAAATATATTTAGATTTTTTTTTTCATTTGTATTTGTATTTATATTACGAGGATTTGTGAATAAGTAAATCGTTGAATAAACTTTCCACATAAGATGCCTTTTCTTTTATACCATACATAAGATTTTGATTGTGATATACTGAAGATGGTTGTGTTCTTTTAGAAACTTCGTATATGGGGACACTTTACGCCGATATAGTTAGGATTTTTCTGACCAATACTTAGTCTAGAAAATGGCAAAACTACGTTATTTTTATTTCTAATGCCATAATTGTGAACATCTTCTCTTTTAATCAACGATTCACTTTGTTTTTTTATATAAATTATGAGTGCGTACATGTAGAGGCCAGGAAAAGTCATTATTTTCAAATTCACAAAATGTTCCCTATACATGATGCTGCCTCTCCAAAATATGATTCCATATGCCAAGGTAGACTGGACTAAGCCGAAGTATATTAATTTCAGAAGCCTGATTAAGAGCTGTTTCTGTTGATCGACCGATCCTGAATCCATTCTGATTGCAAGAGAGGATCTCAAATTTTTCGAGATAATTATTAAGTCTCAAGTTATATAAGCACTCAAATATTTTACTAAATTGACTTTGTAGTGCCAACGGTCTGTAATTATTTGTATCTTTTGAATCACCTTTTTGTTTATAAATAGGAACTATTTTTGATGTTTTAAGGCACTCTGGAAATACACCTTCCTCAAAACTCTTATTAATGATCGCGGATAGAGGTTCTGCAATTATTTCAATACTTGGAATGTTATCTGTACCACTTGATTTTTTCCTACAAACCTTTCTGGCAACTCTAATAACTTCGCCAACATTAGTAGAACAGATTGGTATAATAATAGTTTTAAAGTCGGCATTGCATTCTAAAAAAGATCCACACGGAACAAGAAAACAAGGGGACATGATCACCGTACCCTCAAGATGAAATGAAAATGTTGTTCAGGAAATAAAAGTATCTTCGGGATATTTTAGACCCAAAGCAGCAGCAAGCATATATTAAGTCATTTGCATGCAGTACATTGTAAACAAAAATAATATACAAACTATTTCTTGAACAATATGACAACAGTGTAAACCGATGCATTACTTCTGTCCTTGTCTAGCTGTTAGATACATAAATTCGGTATAGAAATTAAAGTTTATACCGGAACCGGTGGATGTTTTGCATTTTGGTAATTACTTATCAAACCCCAAGAGAATCACTGGTTGCCCAAAAAGTATGGAAAACGACGTTGATCCTGTTACCGCCCAAAACAAAATCAGTTTATACAGTCCCTATAGGCCATGTAAATAATGTTGTATCGACAGTTTTTTCTTCTTCTTTAATCTCTCAGATCCAATGAAATTAAGATGGTAATTAGCTAGAATCAATTCTTTCAAAAGTAGCTATTTTGCTAAAATTATGTGTGGACTTTACAATATCCAGAAACTATAAATTTGTTGATCCTATTTAAATATTGATTTTTTACCTTTACTGTTGTTAATTTTCATAAAATGGCCTGCGTTTAAACCATTACGTATGATATAAAACCTATTTTTGAATGAACATTTTTTACATTTTATTTTTTTTTATTTTACCCCTTTTTCTACAATTTACGAACGCCTATGTAAATAAAAATTTTATGCTGCATTTTTTAGGTTATCTTATATCAAAACTATATATAATTAGCCAATTTTTCTGGTATATTTGGGAAACATTTTTTTTTTCGTTTTTGACCCTTTTTTTAGACTATTTTCGAACGCCTGTGTGAACCAATTCTTTTATGTAAGATTTTTTAGGTTATATTCTATCACAACTATGAAAAATTATTCCATATTTCGAATAAGTTTAGGAAATATATATTTTTAATGTTTTGACCCCTTTTCCACTATTTACGAACGCCTATGAAAGCATGCTATTTATGACATATTTTATAGGTTATATTCTATTAAAGCTATAAATAATTAGTCAATATTTCTGCTATGTTTAAGAAGTACGTTTTTTTAAAATATTTTTTATCCCATTTTACACTATTTTCGAACGCCAATGTGGTCTAATATTTTATGTTAAATATTTTAGGTTATATTCAATTAAATGCGTAAAAAATTATGCAATATTTCGGATAACTTTAAGAACTATGATTTTTTTTTTAATTTTTGAACCCTCTTTAAAACCCCTTGCCTACGCTCAATGTTTCACAAAATCTAATCAGCTCCTTGCCATGTCCTATAGTATTTTTGTACCAAATTTAGTTAAAATCTGTTGAGTGGTTTTTGTGTTTTCGTGCATACATAATATATGATATGGAGAGCTAAAAAGTTGATGATGGTTTGTCACAAACGAAACGTCGTATTGAAAATTTGTAAACGCTATCTTTTTCTCCTCAAAAAGTAACAAATAGAAAGTTCTTTCCATTTTTTTATATCTGTACAAATAATGTCAGAAATAAATAAAAACTAAAATCGCAAGACATCGTTTTTTCAAAAATTTTCGAAAACGCCTAAAATTAGTTTACTTTTGAAAACACAATTTAAAAGGTGATTAAATTGTACAACTTTTTTCTAATTTAACGGACATTGTAACTCCTACCGTTTTGGACACAGTGTATATAGTGTGGCTCATTTAAAAAAAATATTTCTACCTACAATTTTAGTCAAATTCTGTACTCTAAGCGTTACATAAAAAAAAATTGTTTACATTTCTTACAAGTGATGAAACTTGAGCAAGTGAGACTTCTAGAGTCCAAATAATATTTTAAAACTACGAATTGAATTTTAAATTGTTACATAGTTTACATTAACGCCAGGTGTAGGACCAGCTTTAGTTTTTTTTTGTTATTTATTTGAACTATAAATTATCACTTGTGACTTCTTGACAATAAGCAAGCACTAGTTTGGGGTAGTTGCATTTTGAAATAGAGGGTGATATTGTAAAAAGTAAGTAGATACATAAATATAGAGCTTTAGTTCTTTTACAGACTTCATTCAGTGAACATTTGTGTATTCTTTCATAAACTGTGTTTATTTTTACTAAAAGTTAATATATTGAAAGTTTATTAGTGAAACAGAAGAATTATTATTGATAAAAAATAAAATAAACTAAATATTCTGTTTACGGAAGTATTGCGACATCTATACAAGTGTTGTGGTAGTATTCAGTGTTTTGTTTAGTCGCTAGATGTCGCCATGATAAAATCAACTTAAGCTTTGATACAGTGTGTCCATCTGAATAAAACACTTTTACTGTTAAATGAAAATAGTTGTTTTGCCTGTGGTTTTCTCAATTTTTGATACATTTTGTTCCAGTTTTTTACTCTGATCTGAATATTTACACAACATAGAAAGTAAATCAAATGCTTTTAAATTTACAAATCTTATATTTGCAGATACAAAGTGGTTCTTTTAAAATATCGTTTTTCACTTGTAGTGTCGTCAATTTCCGTTATATTTTACCCAAATTTTGTACATCGTTGTTAGAAATATAATGGGTTTATATTTAAACCGAAAAAATAGATTAAAATTACTTTAAAAAATTAAGAGAAGTTTTAAATTGCGATATTAGAAGTAGATTACGTCTATTTGCTAATTCAGAGCAGTTCATTTAAATATTTGTTTTCTATTTATAAATTAAATATAAAATACGCTTACATTTATATAAAAATCATCTAGAATAACATTCAAACAGAACATTTCAAAGGAATGCGTATATTTCTAAATTTCAATGTATATCTGATATTTACATGTGATATAAAGTGTTCCTTTTAAAATCTTGTTATTTATTTGTAATTTCGACAATTCTACGCTATTGCTCTGGTTTAAATTAACAAAATTGTGTCACTCTATATATAAACCATTTCCCCTACAAAGGCTGTTCTATCCCACTTCTGAACAGCACGTCGTAGTCCTGGATTATAGGTTTATCTCTCTCTCTCTCACTTCAGAAAACTACACTACATTACATGAAGTTGTGTGAAATTAAATGTAAATTTTAGTGGGGTGATTTTGCGCATGATTCCGATGTAAGGGGTAACGGGATAAATTTAAGGGGTAAATAACAACGACGCAGCATCACCCCTGTTTCCTGTACAAACTAGAGATCGTCCTCCATGTTGGTTTAAAGTAGATTATTTGATAAATCACGCGGTGTATTATGGAAAATAGTTTAATTCAGAAGTGGGATAAAATAGCTTTTATTTATAATTTTAATTATTTAGTTTTGTTTGTATTAACGCGTAGGTATTGTTAGATATTTAGGAATTAGTTTTAAAATGAGAGAAGTGAGATAAGAATGTAAGTATTGAACATTTTCGCATTCGTAGTCTACCCTGTTGATCCGGGCTTTTGTAGAAATTTAATTTTTTGCATAAAATTCAGAAGCTCGTTTCTACAGGTATCTTACGGATGCTGGACAACTCTACAAATATAATTAATAATAAGGCAAATTTTTGGTAAGTTATAAGGATAATTTTTGTTACAAAATCAAAGAATTCGTCCTTCTAAAAGTGAATAGCTTTGTATAAAAAACCACGTAATGTCTCTTATTCTATAAGATTAAACGTAACCTTTAGGTTTTTGGAATTAAATAAAGTTTTAGATTTAAAATGCCGTCTACTCCACTGGCTAAAATCACGACTGATATTGTCTTTCAAATTTATATACATAAACTGATAGTTTTCATGCCAAAAATTACGTTTACAGTATTTAAAATATTTGGTTTGTGTTTGTATAATAATTTTTTTATATTTAATACAGGGTATTCAAAGAAAAACTGTCAAAAACAATATTTTCAGATGAAGACCTACAAACTTATTTTTTGTAACATTAAAACCTAGGATATGTAAGGCTATCAATGCCAAAAACGTTTAGTTGTAATTTTTTTTTAATTTAACGCATGTGATTGATTTAAAAGTCTTCATTTCATTGCCAAATCTGTCAAAATAGTTCGATAACCTCACTATTTAGGTACCTATAAGAACATGAAAAATCATTTCAGAGAAAATTTAATATTTTTTCAGAATTTTTGGTAATATACAGACTATTCTATTTGAGAAAAATGTCTTGACTAGATAATAGAATAGTAATTTGTGACCACCCTGTATCGTAATGTATCAATTTATTTACAGCTGTTTTTCTAGTAAATGGTTCCTTACCAGTTTCAAGATTCTAGAAAACAAAGGCAATATATTTTTTCCGGAAACAAAAAAAAAATCAAATAAAACAGTTGATAACTATTTCCGGTATAACCCTGCATAGGTACAATAGTGTTTTTTTAATAAAAACCAACTAGATATTAGTATAATATTAATTCTTGTTTTATTTTGGTATTTTAAATATTTAAAATATGATAAAATTATTGTATTATTATTGTTAAAATTCATACATGGTGTTGCATTTAAAAATTATAAGTATGAAGTAAAAAAAGTTTGTTTTATTTGAATTTCACCCTTTTCAAAAAACTGAGGCTGTAAAAATATAAATATATTATTCTAAAAAAATTAAATTAAAAATATTTAGTTACATAGCCACATCTATGAGATAATAACGAAACTACGTAAAAAAGCAGCTAGAGATGCCCGTAGAAAACTATAAAATTAAATTACAAAGTTCTGTGCTTTGTTAGAAGATGGCGCGACACCAATAACAACTACAGTCATGACAATAGAGTGTAACATTCTGGCCGCCATGATGTGGCTAAATTTCCTTTTAGTTTACATTACGTTTTCTTAGGATATCATTAGCTTTTCTTTTTTTTTTTTAATTTTATATTAATATATGGGAGTAGATGCAGTGCCGATAAAAGAAATATCTAAATATTTGCAAAAATATGGCGTCCGGGTTAATATATTTATTACAAACTTCAATGTCTATGTCTTACAGATTTCTGTAAACTTCCCTCCTTCTATAAGAGATGACGCAGAGAGCAATAGGAAAACTTATCGTGATGAGTGACATAGTGGCGTCATTGTGGTTATTATAATATAGTGTGTCAGCGCTTGGATAGTACATGTGAACTAACAACAGATGGCGCTATCATATACCAGAAATTTATTAATGAACGAATGAAGTTTATAACGCCGTCTGTTGTTAGATGATGGTACTCCAAGCGCTGACACATTATATTATAGGTGGCGTCAATGGACGTTTCCATTATATTTGCAAAAAAATGGCGACAGGTTTACAAAAATGTTTTATTATGTTTATATTATTTAAATTTTAATTTCGGAGAATGCGAAAGGGACACGCGGTTCTGTCTGCTCTACAAATACGTAAAATTATACAAAATAAAATCAAAATATCAAGCATAGGGATGTTGCCAATGAATACTTCTCGATTATAGAAGTAATAATTATATAAAACATTATTCCAAGTACAGGAAACTGTAATTTGGTTTGGTACATAAAACAGTATTCGATATAAGAGAACTCGTAGTTCTAATGTTAGATGTCGCTACCGGCTTAATCTCGATTACTATTATAATGCATATCAGGTGGTTGTAATAATTTAAATAGATATTTATCATTTTGATTGATTATTAAATATTTTAAAAATCATTTTGACACAGTTTATAGGTGCTACTGGAATTTTTTTTATTAATTTTAAAGATGTTTATCAAAAAACTATTGGATCTATTAACACAAAAATCCACTAATACTTTTAACTAGTTATTATTTACCTACAGGGTGCATATCAAAAGTAAGTAGGTTTAAGCAATAATTATTATTGTAGGTTTTTGTATTTGAAGACTGTTTTACAATCATTAGCTGGTTTATATTATACTGGTTGTCCCCAAAATATAATGAACTATAGTGTGCTGATTTTGTAAACAATGAAAAAGGTTTCGCTTATTTAAATTTTGACGTGCCTGGCAGTGAGTGTTCTAGATCTGATAAGTGGTTGGCGAAGGGGGATTTGGTAATAGCCACTATTTATTTTATTCATTTCCTCGGAGATTTTCAAACGTATATGGCAATTTAAGGCAATAAGAACCTTCGTATTGGCTAATTTTGTGGACACTGTATATTTTGTTACAAAAATACACATTTTATTTCCTTTTGACAAAATCTCTTGCCCACCACCTATAAACACGTCTATAGTGTGTATTTTTTCCCCACATTCTTTTTGCTAGAGAGATATTTTCGGCAAATCACTTGGATGACGTGGCAGAGAGAGGATAATCTAAAACTCTCCGCTAAATAAAAAGACACTGTCTGGAAAAGGGAGAAAATGCTGGAAAGAAAACACACAAAGAAAAAATTTTCTATTGTTTCAACTTAATTATCTTGGAGAGCAGCAAAAAATACAACGTGATCATGTGGAGGAAATGGTCTTCAATCAAAGGACCAATGTTTTTTATTAAGTGTTAATACGGCCCTGCGTGGCACTATTTTAATTTTTTAACAATAGCTGCATTCTGAGCTTTGACTTATACATCAGAGTCGTTTCAAAAATGTACATTATAACAAATTATTTTGAAACAACAACTTCCTTCAAAATTGCAAGAGCAGGGATCGAACACACAACCTTCCGATTACAAACCTCACACGTTACCCGCTGGACCATACTCAGTACACATTTGCTATGCGAATTACACCACGAGTACAAATATATTTTGCATTCTGCGTACCCTATATGCCATTAGGCACCTCTTCTCTTTGCAATATTCGTAAACGATATTGGCTCTGATTTCAATAGCAATTATTTGTTCTGTGCGGATGATTTAAAATTGTATCGCACTGTTGTTTGTGAGAACGATTGCGCACAGCTTCAAACAGATCTGTGTCGGCTCTCAGAATGGTGTGATCTAAATAGACTTCCTTTAAATCTAAACAAATCTAAGTCGGTGACATTTACAAAACGTCAAGATCCGTTTTTGCGAAACTACACCATCGATAATTCAAATTTGGAACGCTGCGCTTTAATCAAAGATCGTGGTGTATACTTGGATGGTGATTTATCTTTCATCTACCACATTGAGCAAGTTTCTGCTAATGCTTTGCGAATGTTAGGATTTATTTTTAGGCAGACCAGAGAGTTCAACAATATGGACTGCTTGAAAAGTCTCTATTTCGCCTTTGTTGTGTCTATTTTGGAATTCGCTACAATCATTTGGTCGCCCATCTACCGTGTTCATATACAGAGATTGGAGAGTATCCAACGTAAGTTTTTAAAATATTTGTCATTTAAAATTGATGGATATTTGCCTCCTCATGGGTGTGATCACGGCCTGTTACTGGCAAGGTTTGGATTTCGGCCGTTAGCCGAGAGACGCATCTTCGCGTCTCAGATCTCGTTTGCTTCAGCAGCTATGGTTTCGTGTCCCTAGGGTTCACTCTAGAAGCGCTAGTTTATTTTAGGTTTTTTTTTAATGTATATCGTTTGATTCTTTTAAGAAAAGTTTAGAGACATGTTTGCGGGCTACTGATTTGTATTTGTTTTGATGAGTTATGTTCATGTGTTAATTATTTATTGTTCTTGTAATCCTCTCAATTTTCTCTCGTCTTGATGCGTGTATTTCCTTTTTTGTATTTTTCTATTTTTCAGTTAGTTTTAAGTTGGGTATTTTTGTAGGCTAATGCTAGGCAATTGTTTTTGTTAATGTAAGATTTTGTCTTGTTATTGGGTAGCAATACCTGTTAGACAATAGATTATTATTATTATTAGCGGTCCACGTAGCGCTACGTCTATAAGAAAATTTAATCCTTCAAAATGTTAACTGACAACCCTACTTGATATTAAAAGCTGCCTACGCACGCATTTATATCTTTTTTCTTTATTTGGATTTTTCTTACACAGTGTGTTTTGATATTGGTTGTTGTCACCCGTATCTGGATGTAGTATCATTTTAACTGTCAACTGTCAACTTGTAAATAAGCAGCACAAGTTGCGAGCTACCTTGGTGGTCTACAATTTAAATTACATCACAATATCTATCAAATCAATTAGGTGCTTACTGTTTACTTTTTAACACAATATTTTTTCATTCAAAGTTTTAGACTTCATTTTGCTTTTCAAAATATCTGCGTATACAGGGTGTCTTATGAACAAAATTTCCCTAAACATACAACGGGCAATGCATTGTTTCCAAGTTTTTTTTTTTTAAGTCAAATATCTCCCTACCGATTTCTTTGAAATTTGGCAGCATTGTTGCTAGAAATAGGGAGCTTATACTGGCGTCCTAAGGAAGACCACCGCATATCTGTAGGTTGAATAATATCGAGTAAATCAAGTTCAAACTTTAGGCAATGTTTAAAACTCACACAAATTCTTACAGCGCACACTGGGGGCAACAGGGCAATAAATCAGAACGTTCACAAATGTATTTGTCTTATGACTAATTAGTTAGTAAAATATCATTAGATCATAAAAAAATGTCATAACTGGCTTCTTAACTAATAAAATAATTAAAAAATAAATAAATAAAAGATAGGTAGATAGATATGTACAAAATATTTTACAATAACTTTTAATTATAATAATTTTTAATCATACGACAAAATTTGAAAACTAATAAATAAATCGTGTTTACTTTCGTTTAAATATGTGCATATGTTTGCAACTTCTTCAGGTGATAACTTACATAATCCATAGAATACGCTAACGTTATTTGGCATCAAAACATAATTGTTATATCGTAATAAATAAATAAAATATAATAAATTAAAAACTGAAGTGATTAGTTTAATAATTAATTAAGGTTGGTAAAACTTTCTCGTATTATTGTGCACCACGTATACATATATATACAAAAAATAAATAAATACATATCAAGTTACAAGAAGTCTAAATAATTTTTTATAACAGAACTCATCAGTTTCAGATTGCGATGAGATATTTTCGACCTCGTCTTCACTATTATCACTGTCCTCAAAATCACTCGGGCCCAATTGTTATTTCCTGTAATACTTTTGAGGCCTGTGCTTGTCCTGTTGCTCTTAATCCTATTTGCATAGCATAACTTAGGATTGTCACAGGAGTTGAATCTCTTAACGCTTTTGTTTTTAGTCGCTTTGTCCGCTCCGAACTGGATTCAAAAGAAATTGTTGGCCAGCCACGTTTCTTCTCTGGTGTCTTAGATTCATCCATCTTTTTAAAGGAAATAGAGGCATCTAGTTAATATTTTTAAGGACTTTTTCTTCCATTTTAAATGCTTTTATTCAACGCGCTTTATATTGAGATTTAAAATGAGAATAATTTTTCTCTAAGGCCTTCAATAAAGTTTTATCACATTTTATTCGTTTCTTACGCTCTTCTTTTAAAAAACTAAATTGGTCATCAATTTCACTCTTTTGAGAACTTCTCATAATATTAAGAAGTCCTCGTCTTGTAATAAACATAATAGCTAATAGCCTTTATATTTCTCAGAATTTTTGAATTAGAACTACTTAACTAATAATTATTAGAAAAACAGAACAAACTTTCTCACTTATTTTTAGCTTCTTCTTCAAGGTTTTTCAGAATTTAAAGTTATTTGTAGGTATTATTGTCTTAACGGTTTTAATAAGAGCTTCAAAGTCCTTTCTTTAGAATTTTATTTTGAAGAAAATCCATTTCATATATTTGATCAGAGTCGATCGTTGACTTGTACTTTAAAGAAAAGGATTCCTTCTTTGCCACAATTTGCGTAATTTTCCCAAGGATGACGGGATCTATGTTTTTTATTTTTCTTTGGGACGAAAGATCTTGCCACTTATAAAAATCTGTACATTGCATAGCTTTGATTTCTATCTTTTTTGAAGTCGCTTTGCTAACTGCTGTTACGAAATCATCAATGTCGTATGTTTTTTCAATGACAATTCAATGTGATGAGAACTATCGGTTCAAAATATTTAATAGAGATAATTTGAGCGGCTATTTTGTCGGAAGTTCCAGATATTAGCACGTATCTTTTATGTAGTAGTTCAACGCAGCATGAATTTGTATTTTCTGTTCCAATATCGTGCAACTCTATTTGGTAAATGTTGGATATTTTTTACATTTATTATGGCTTGAATTTTCATTTATGTTTATGCTTGCGTTTTGGACAGAGGCTGAGTCGCACTTATATTTATCTCACCATCATCAGAGCAATCAACATTTTGTAACATAGTAAGTTTATCTTTAAGTTGATCAGGAAGAGTTTCTATTTGCATATTTCTAGCCATACTGACTACAACTTTACTTCTTTTGGGTATATTGAAAATTATTCTCAAATGAGATATCTTACAAAAACATATTTTTGCTTTATTAGATATCCATTTTTCTCATTCAGGGAAACTGGTAAAAATATATTAAAATATTACCTGTTTTGACTTACCTTAACAGTTTTTGGACATAAAGGCCTTGAGGTTGTTTTTCGATTAATTAATATTTATAAGGCACAATCAGATACAAACATTACACATCGAACTCTCAAGTAAACTAAGTACGAGCCAATTACTTAGCACAAACCCCGCGTTTGCATTTTGCTTAGCATGAACACGGCATCTGCATCTCTATAAGGAAGGTTTTTTTCTTACTAATCCTATGGACTTATTAAAATTGAATGACCTTATTTTCGTAAGAAACCAAACGGAAAAATATATGAATTTTATTCAATACATATGAATAACGCGGTATGTACATCATTTATACGTATAACTCTTTGTGATTCAATACAAGAATCAGTGGCAATCATCTATGGATCCAACAGTTGCCGACACACGAATGAATAACAGAGAAACAACAATGACTTGCATTTTTGTCTCTCGGGAGAACCATACAGTTCAAAACGGTGCTGCCGAAAATAATTATTGTTTGTAAGAAAAGTATCAAGGGATTACAATCTTGACATTATATATATAAAGAGAAAATTATGTATGAAATAAATATAAATATTTAAAATGTTTCTTATTTAAAGAAATGTGTGAAACAAATTATTAACTACTTGATTGATCACTTGCTATTTAGGGAATAAAGTGTCTAAATATTTATATGCTTCAGATAGGCGAAAATAAATTTTAAAAATGGGTATCTACTTGTTGAGTATGTGAAGAATTAGAGATAACTGCACTGGCTATCGATGAATTATGCATAGGTATTATTAGCCAGTGGAGGCATTGTTCTCCAGCAGCACGAATGACTATTTGGCATCTTCTTGGCATACTTCTCACGAGCCTTCGAATGTCTTCCTGTGATATACTGTCCCACTCTTCGATTAGGGCTTCTGTTAATTGCTGAAGCCTTTGAGGTGGATTTAGACGACGTCGAACACGTCTGTTCAATTGGATTGACGTCAGGGCTTATCGCTGGCCAATTCATTTTACGAATTTCATGCTCGTTAAGAAAATCTATAGTAATCGCAGCAGTATGAGGCATGGTATTATCCTGCATGAAAAGAAAATCAGGGCCTATACCATATGCTGCCGGAATAACCTGATCTAACAGACTGATATCCATATATCTTGCAGCTGTAAGACTTCCAAGATCGGTTTTTGCATCCAAACTTATTCCACCTCAAATCATTATCGGATCATCTCCAAATCTGGACACTTCTAATACAGAAGCAGTGGATTATCGTTCATTCGGACGTCTATACACACGCAATCGGTCATCACAACGAGTGAGATGAAATCTTGATGCGTCTGTAAAAAGTACTGGCCTCCATTGTTGAAGTTGCCATCCCAAATGTTCACGAGCAAAGTTTAGTCGCATAGTTTTGTGATGTCGAGTTATAACAGGTTTTCGTACCGGACTTCTGGGTTTTAAATCTCCTTCCCGTAACCTGTTTCTAACAGTCTGGTTAGAAATGGTTACCTGATGAGCCATCCTAAGTGTACTTTGAAGGTCTTTTGCTGTCGCTATTCGTTTTCGCAAAGAAGAAACTACTAAATATCGGTCCTGAATTTTTTTGAGCAGTGTATTATCTTTTAATTAATAGAATTTGTTAATAATTTATAGGTAAAGGTTTGTTCTGTTTGTGAGGGCTCACACATGGTAGAAATAAGGGTCCAATTAAGCAGTCCACCATGCAATTTTAATCCAAATGTTCAACGAGAACTGATGTTGAAAACTATCGCATACGGATCTTCATAGCACCATAAATACCTACTGAGTTTGTGTCAAACGCACAGATCCGAAGGGACCTCAAACTCGACGCCCTCAGGGACGTCATGAGGTTGAGAGCCCAGAAGATCTTTGCAATGGCAGAGACCCATGCAAACCCACTGATTCGCGAAGCAGTCAACTACAACGTAGAAGACGGTGCCAGGCGTTACCGGAGACCGAGGAGTCAACTCTGACGAAGGAATCCACAGAACTAGGACACCAATCAATATTGTTTCTATCAGGTCAGGTATACTCATCTAAATGTTTTCTAGGCACCACCAACAGAGGACAACAGCAACAGACGACAATCAACATCAGAAGACAACAGCAACAGAGGACAATCAAGCGAGGACATGGATAAGGGAGGGTTCCCGAGCCATACTACAAAGATAAGGCAGAGTTTTAGTTTGGGTTAGAGTCCCACACTGCCTAGGAAAGTGGTAAGGAACTCCCTAGGTTTCATGATGATTTCTCTGCCTTGGCATAATCAAAAAAAAAATGGCCATTTCAAAAATGAGTAACCCTGTATGTATACAGAGTGTGCTACTTCAAAACAAAGGATCTGGAAAAGATATAAAACCACGAAAACAAAACTTACAGGGTGTTTCTTAAGCAATGTAAAACATTTATGGAGGCTATGCTTAGGGCGACTTTAAGAAAAAGACTTCATTTCCTGGTTTGCCAATGTTTTTCCGTAAAATAAAAATTAGTTAAAAAAACCCGATGCGTTTCTGAGCAAATTTAATGACACATACTGAGAATGCTCAGATGAAGACAGCAGTAAACTAGATATAAAACTGGAACAGGAGATCTATGGACGGATAATACAATTGACGATGATATTGAAGATATATTGTGTCTAATTCATCTGCCTTTAACTATATACGTATAGTTGATTTTAGTGGCAGTCCAATACATAAGTAATTGAATCTGTTGATGAACTTAGTTTGACAACAAACATTTAATTGCCCTTGAGATGTGCTTGTTTTGTATAAATTGTATATAGTTGAAAAATCTCCATCAAAATCATTTCCATAAGTCTCCATAACTAAGAAAGAGGGTAATAAATAAGTAAGAAAGTCATTTATTTAATCTATCCGTGTACATATTTGATTGACATCCCTTATTATTACTGTATAAGGGTAGGTATATATATGTTTAAATTAGGTTAAAAACTTTTGCTAAAACAGTCATTTATTCACGTCGTTTTTTGAAAATCGATGAAATTTCATTTTAATTCAGTCACAGGAAATGTTTAATCGATATCATACTTGTTATATTATTGTAGGGAACATTATAATATAATATACAGGGTGAACATTAAAACGTAATCAATTTGAAAAGTAGCTTTGGTTTTCAAACAAAAATGGTTTAATTTTAAAGACTTTTGGGACACTCTGTATAATACGAAACTAAATTTAAATTTAACAACCATAAGATACTCCTATACAGTGAGTCCGTAAAGCGTACATTTTGAATAGAAAAAACGAGACACATCAGTTTTCAGTTGCCTATATGTTGTTGGGACAGATTTCTCAATCTAGTAAAGGTTGCTTCATCGGACCTGAGCACTTTCTCGAAAAATATTTTAATTTCTTGACGCTTACCAAGAACCCAATTACAAAATAGTAGGCGCCTTTCACGGTCTTCAGGATGTAGGGCCTGGACATCTTGATGATGATAGAGATAGAGCATTTCTCTGATTTAATAGTCTCCAAACAGTTGTTCGAGGTAATGCCAATTGAGTTGGTATTCTTCTAGTGCTTATTTTCGGATCGTCTAAAACTAAATGGACTATGTTTTCTTCAGTTTGAATATTTAGACGATGCGGTCGTTTGTTAACTCTAGGTAAAATGCTCCCTATCGTTATAAGCCTGTGAAATGTAGCCATCCATGTTTTGTGATAGGGATGACGTCTATTAGGATAACTAATTTGGTATTCTCTGGCCGCTGATCTTGCATTAGCATTACACAAACATATTCTTCAATTGAAAAACTCATTTTAATTTAGAGAAAAACATTCCCAATATTAAAAACAACTACGAAATATTAAAACAATTTTAACTAATTTAAATTTTTTTTGTTATTTAAGAATTGCTTGTTACATAAAGCAACAAGACTTTAAGTTATGTTGGAAATTTGTTTCACACTACCATGTTTCCACCAGACAGCCGTTTCGTCGATCCACGACTCATCAGTGGTGATGCGGCATTCGTTTTCCATGGTTATCGGTCCCCAAATGCATGTAAAATTTTGTCGAAATCGGTTAGCTAGTTTTTGTGAAATGAACAGGAAAGTTAATTTGACTACTAAATTTGGACATCCTGTATCTCGATAACGATGCATTCGCGGACATGGATTCAATGGCAAAAAATGCCTAAATCACTTTCAGCAATCTCCAGTTTTCGTTTGTTGCAACCATGTATACACATTGATACACAAAATAAAGCTGCATTTTGAGCTTGCCATAAATAAATTAGAATTAACCCGAATTGAAATGGTTGAATATTTCTAAAAAGTTAATGATCATTTTAACCTAATTTCGAACAAAAGAATTGTAAAAATTTTTAGGACTTCTCTATAAGTTTTGAGTCTTTTTCTATGGATCATCATTAGTTATAATGTCAAAAATGGTATGTAGTTATATATTTCGGTTTCTGTAATTTTTTTTTCTTCTTCTTTTCAAATTTTGAACGATATTCAATATGGTAGGCGTTTGAAACATAATAAATGATCTCTTAGGTTGGATTTTTTTGTTAAAAATAGAAATAGAAATAAATTCATTTTGAAGATACTCATATATGAGCAAAAATTGTCTTATATATTTTATTTGGACCTGAGAAAGTTTGAAATTTTGAGAGGTCACAGGGTACTAAGATGCATATTTTGTTTCTACATTAATTTATGAATATTAAGCATTATATACAGGGCGTCCATGTCAAAGTTGACTCTAAATAGTCATACAAAAAGGTTTTTCTAACGTAGTTTTCGAAATCTGTAAAAGTCATACCTTCTTGGGCCTTGCTTCAATGCATTAACCTGATGGAGCTTTATCAATAGATTGTTTTTAATATTGCACTTAAAAAATTAAAAGTACTGGCACAGGCAGATTGTGTAGAAATTATATTAAACACACAAAAGTTTTTAACAAAATTTTTGATAAGTAAAGGAGAAAGAATATAATTTCGGGAGTACCTTTTTTTTAAGGAAGGTATAGTGATGATTTGTCTTAGAAATAAGTATAAATGTGCTGAAAAATATGTGAACTGTATTATCAGTAGTAATACCCCTAGGGTCTTGATAATACCGAGATAATTTTGTCATAGAGAATGCCGAAAGCCGCAGGCCGAGGGCTATTATCCTTGAGCAACTCGCTTGAAGGATTCTCTATGACAAAATTTTGAGTATTTATCAAGGCCCGAGGAGTATTCGATAAGATAACTTTTTACTTTGTAGATATCAAAAATTTGATTGTCAATCTGACGTTTAATGCTGAATGAATACAAAATGTATTAGTTTTAATCAAGCAAATATTATTCATTTTTATTTAAAACTACAGTTGTGAAAAGTACAATTGGTAAATGTTAAATTGGAAGAAGAGTTTGCTGAAGTTGACGGATTGTTAATTTCCACTGTTGAAGAAATTCCTCGCATGGTGTTGATTATTTCACTATGGCGTTCTTGGTTAATATTCAAGTACGGTTTAATTGAATTAGAGCTGTTATGTCCTATTATTTTTATTAATTGCTGTTCAGGAATTCCTTTATTTGCCAAATGGCTAACTGCAGTTGATCTGTTCGAATGATTGGATGTCTTTTTACACTTAGTGTAAAAGAATAGGCGACTGGAAGTAATATTTTTCCCCCTTTTGGACAATAATTTATGGAATAACCGAACAGGGCATGCACTTTCGTTTGCAATCTTTGGAACAAGCCATTTACTATTTGTACAACTTTTCGATCCTCCCTGGCATGTTTTACTGAATATTGGATTGTATTCAATTCTGTTGGTTGGCGTTCCATCATTATTTTTATCAATCGTGAAATAATCTATAAGGCAATCAGCTGGTTCACCACCTCCCCAAGCTAACTCAACAGCTACAATATGGTAAAAAAAATTTTGTAAACCTTCTGGTGTACATTCATCCCATAATCCAATGATTGTAGCCAAATCACTTCAACTCAAATTTGATGAACTGCATTTTCGTTTGTTTGGATCCTGCTGTAATCTTTTACGTTTTGCCTTTCTTGCATCGCGTGCATTTTTGAATATCACACTGGTAAACGGGTGGAATACAATTTTGAAGTCATTGAAGTATTTTTCCTGGACTAGCCTACTCGTAGTATTCCAAATTGTTTTTACAGTTGCTTCTTTATATTCAGTTCCGTCAGCTTTTCTCAGATTTACCGCATAATCTTTCAATATATTAGCCAAATTATGCAAACTCGTTTCAGCATTCAGTTCGTATTCTCTGGTCGCACAAAACTCGAGAAATATTGTGCATACATATTTTTTTGATTTGATTGTATTTTTTGGTATATTATTAGATATTATAATATCATTAATTGTGATTGATGAGTCATAATAGGAAAATATAATTTTGATTAAAATAAGTGAAAAGCATTCTTAGAATTTCTTTATTTCAGAAATATTTCTACACAGTTTGAAGATATGAATATGCAATTTCATTAAAGGCTCACTTTCAGGAAATCTTCAAATTTGAAAAAAAAAAAATTAAATTTATCACGTGTGAAGGCCAAGGAGTCCTTACCAAGTGAAAACCTTTTGTTAATACGTTCTTTCATTAATTTTAAAAGCATACATTTTGTTGCTAGATGAAATTAAAAAAATACGTACAGGGATTGTTAGGTCCTCCACATTTTCCACATAAATCCAGGGATCGTGCAGGCTATAAGTGAGGTCCACCTTGGCGAATCTAGCGATTACCGTGTGTAACTGTTAAAAACTCACGAAATGCACCATCGTGTATAAACCACAATGCATTCCTTATGCCAATGGTACGTTTTCCAGAAATCCAGGAAGCGTATGTTCCAGATATACCTCTCCAGTAACTCTTCCTGGTAGAAATACGGGTCAGCCAGTAAATTAGACACAATAAATTAATTATTTAAAAAGATAACTTTTTTAAAAATAACAAAAAATCACCAACAAATAGAAATAATAGTTATAAGAAAACAGCTAATAAAACGAACAAACAACTAGGACAACTGGTATACTATTCCATATATAATACAACTATTTCCAATCCAACAAGATTAAACAGAGGCCACTAACCATATATCCTAGTGCTATAGACAAGGATGCAGCAATGCGCGCGAAAAATATATATATATACACAATACCGTATCCGAAGGACCATATAGTAGGTAAAAGAGGTGTGGAAAAACTTACGCCATCCCACATTTCGTTCTCAAACACATCCTTTGTGCTACTAATTCGAACCCAGTTTGTATCCGGACGTTACAACGTTATATTTTATATACTTTTTCTAAATACCTATACGTAATAATAATTAAAATATTAATTAAATCCACCTCTGGATGTTTGCAGAAATATTTAATAAACAACATTACAAAACAGTGATATCAGTGATCTTAATCGTGTGACGTCCGCGGACTAGGATTGGCAGGATCCAGTACTCCAATAATGTTAAAAATGTTGCAGTGAAACTTTTTCAAACCATTACCAGTGTTTCAAGTGTAAGTGTTAAAATCCAAGTGATGTGTCATATTGTGTAACTGGATTAAAAAGGTTTCGATTTATCCTAGATGTTCCCGATGAATAAAACTCATTAATTAAGGTCCTAGATCTAAATAGTTTTCCACAAAACTCCTAGACCATTACTGTTAACGTTCTAGCAGAGCTAGGTCTGACTGAACTATACCTAATCAATTCCTAACATTCTAGTCCTTTCCTACGTACCGTGTGGTCTCTAAACTTCTCTGGACAAAAACAAATGTCCTATTTTTGCGATAGGACTCCAAATTTCTAAGTGTTTTCCAAAATAAGTTAGTTTTAAAATTCTTGTGAACACTTTTCCTGGACTTTTATCCCCATGAGTTCGTTCCTTATGAATCCTGGACCGATTACAGCTCCAGGCAACTACCCAATCGTTCACCAAAATAGCAACAATGTGACTTCACCAAATACAAGTTTAATGGTTGATCCGAAATTTCCTCCGAACGAAGAATATCACCAAAATAACTATATACCGACAATAAACGATTCTTCGCCATTCTACACGAATCATTTACAAGTAAATCACCAAATCAACTATGGTTATCACCAACAGCATTATCACCAATACCACAATAACAGTAACCCTTCACCTTATGCGATGAATACAGCTCCAGGTTATTATAACAATTACTATCACGAAAATCACCAAATACACCATCACCAAAATGTCAGATCACCAATAGTTCTCGATGAAATTCCTCCGATACCTGTAGAAAACATAAATAACAATAATGAACGGACTCACAGTCCGTTATCACCAAATAATCACAAAAGCTCTAACAGTAACAGTATGGTAGAGCTGGGACTACATTTGGAGCAACAAGAGGGCAATTCTGCTGATACTGAACATGACGAAGACCTTTTGGATGATCCTCATGAGGGTAGTTCCACAAACAATGACGAGGATGATGATGATGATGATTTGAGCGGTGATCGACAGATTTTTCCATGGATGCGAAAGGTTCATGTAGCAGGCGCATGTAAGTTTACTTTACTTATTAGGTCAAGCTTCAATATTTCACCTTAGACTTGACTGAGGAAATATAAAGCTATTACAGTATAATGTCAAGGTTCTAGACTAGACTAAATCTTGCTTAGAAAGGTCTAGACGAATATAGACTTGATATTTATTACCTAGCCTAGTGTATAGCACATGCTTTGTAGCTTTTTAGAGATTACTTTTGTTTTAATATTCATAAGGCTCAATATATCATCGTCTACTAGTTTACTATATTTAAATCTCTAGAAAAATGTTGTTGACAAGATCCTAAACTAATTGAGCTTCAATATTATCGTCTTATTATATATACTATAGCTTCCGCTTCCGATTTGCTAACTCCTTGTAACTCAATGTATGATCTCTGAAGATTTCTGGCCTGTTTGGCAAGACAGAGACTGATTGAGGCTCAATGCTTAGCATCATAAACAAGTTCTAGAGGCTCTCTGGCGAGTTTGAACCAAGAAAATATTGTCTACAATATCTAGAACTAATTGAGGCTCAATATTTATTATCATCTACAAGCCCTAGAAGCTCTATAAGTCAATCAATAAATCTAGAAAGAGTCTAAACAAATACAGCTTTGTCTGCAAAATCCTAGAATGATTCAGACTCAATATTTATTATCATCTACAAGCTCTAAAAGTTCTATAAGTCAATCAATATATCTATATGGGTCTAAACTAATACAGCTTTGTCTGCAAAATCCTAGAATGATTGAGGCTCAATATTTATTATCATCTACAAAGCCTAGAAGCTCTATAAGTCAATCAATATCTCTATAAGAGTCTAAACTAATACAGCTTTGTCTGCAAAATCCTAGAATGATTCAGACTCAATGTTTATTATCATCTACAAACCCTAGAAGTTCTATAAGTCAATCAATAAATCTATAAAGAGTCCAAACAAATACAGCTTTGTCTGCAAAATCCTAGAATGATTGAGACTCAATATTTATTATCATCTACAAGCCCTAGATGTTCTGAGTCAATCAACACATCTATAAAGAGTCTAACCAAATATAGCTATGTCTGCAAAATCCTAGAATGATTCAGACTCAATATTTATTATCATCTACAAGGTCTAGAAGTTTTATAAGTCAATCAATAAATCTATAAAGAGTCTAACCAAATATAGCTTTGTCTGCAAAATCCTAGAATGATTCAGACTCAATATTTATTATCATCTACAAGGTCTAGAAGTTTTATAAGTCAATCAATAAATCTATAAAGAGTCTAACCAAATATAGCTTTGTCTGCAAAATCCTAGAATGATTCAGACTCAATATTTATTATCATCTACAAGGTCTAGAAGTTCTATAAGTCAATCAATATATCTATATGAGTCTAAACTAAGACCGCTTTGTCTGGAAATTCCTAGAATGATTGAGGCTCAATATTTATTATCATCTACAATCCCTAGAAGTTCTATAAGTCAATCAATATCTCTATAAGAGTCTAAACCAATACAGCTTTGTCTGAAAAATCCTAGAATAATTGAGGCTCAATATTTATTATCATCTACAAGCCCTAGAAGTTCTATAACTGAATCAAAAAATCTAGAAAAAGTCTAAACACATGTGAGTTTTGTCTGCAATGTCCTAGGATGATTGAGGCTCAATATTTATCGCCATAAACTAGTTCTCGAAGCTCTCTGAAGAGTCTGAAACAATAAAATCTTGCCTATAATATCTAAGGCTAATAATTGAGGCTCAATATTAATAATTGAGGCTCAATATTTGTTATTATCCATTTCTCAAAATTGCTCGAAATTTTTTTTATTCAATAAATAAAACTCTTCATATTCATTTTCATTTGACACACAGCTTTTCAAGGTTTTAGAGTAATCGAGGATGAACATTTCTTTATCATAATTTAATACAGCTTCAAAAAATTATTCCCATAAACCTTGAACACTTGAAATTTGTAACCGAATTTCATAGACATTCATCAAAAATCATTCTTATTTTAAATTGTATTCAAAAAACATATTAAAGTCCTTTCGACCATTTTCGTATTGAGCATAAGGATATTATTTATAAGTCTGTCAGTTTTATTCTTAAAAATAATCTGTTTACAATAGTCCTGATTAATATCCTATTTAGGGTCTAAATACGTTTTTAAAAATGTTTCTGGTTTTATACTTTTTGTGTACAAAGAGGACTTTACGACACAATTAGCATAGAATCCTTGAATAAGAGTCCTTGTATTTTGACGTGTGACGCAAAAGGGATACAAATTGGATCCTATTAATCAGTTGCATAAAGTTTTGGAAGTCTTTAAGTGTATGCCTTTGGCATTTGAAATTTAAACTAATAAAACTAGATGAAATGCTGATTATGGTTATTTAAAAATTCAAATATTACTGAACCTTTATTTTGGTTGTTAGGATTTATCTGAGGGCTCATGTTTGAAGAACAGAAACGGACTTAATATTCTAATCTATCAATATTCTAGCTAAACTGAGGCTCAATATTTTTTTACAGAAATAGTCCCAAGATCTTAGTTTAATTTCATGAAGTCCTTGAATAAATATGGCTCAATATTCGCATCGCATAGTAATTTTAGAGCTTTTATACTTGAGTACTCTGAAGTCTGAAGATCAAAAGCATATATAGAGCAATTGAGGCTTAATCTTTTTAATTGTACACCAGTAAAGCTTAGAGAAATGGCTCCTAATCCAGTTTTTTGCTGTTTTTTTTTTTCAAAAATAATTACAGCTTAATATGCTTCGTCCTATCCCAGCAGTAGAAGCTTTATACCATGCTTCAGATGCCTTATCAAACTCTGAACTCTCTATATGCTAATTGTGGCTTTTCGAAGGAAAACTGGGACTAGGCCTTGATAGAGAACCTGAAAACAGGGCTGTATCATATTAATTTTTCTTCTATTAACTAAATTACAAAGTTTTAATTAAAAGATAATTAATATTGGCTGGCTTAAAAAATTAATTAAATCAAGCAAATAAGATATTATATAGAAATAAAAATAAAAACAATGATGACATGCAGGAAAATGATGTATTTTTTCGGTGTCAGTGAAGTTACTTACCTGAAAAATGATTCAGCAGATATTTTTTAGTTTTTTTGTCCCTTAACAATAAGATCAATATATATGGAATAGAAATGGGAGCTTTAACCCTAAGGGGGTTCGAACATGTTGTTTTTTTGTTTGCATTTTTGCATAGTTGGAGGTCGGAATATCATAACGAACAAACATATATTTTCTGGCAACGTTGCCAATAGCTGATGATATTTATAATTTTGGGACATTTTTAAGTCAATACACAAATTATTTTTAACATGATTAGCTTTAAGAATGTCAAAACTGTTCTCAGTTATTCATGAACGACGTAAACATGTTTCTATAAGATTTTAATACAAGAAGCGGCAAATAGGCCACTCGCATTTCTCGTAATAGCGACACTAAAGAATGCTCGAGGGCCAGAGAAACTGTTTAAATAGTTCAAAAAGTGTGTAATTCGGTAATAGCTTCTAGGTTTACTTATTGTGCTTCTTTATTTGCTTTAGTTTTGTTGCTATATGTAGATATAGTCTTTTGGCTACAAAATAATTATTTGTAGCCAAATTATTGTATTAGTAGGCAAGTGGCATGTTTTACTACAAAAAGAGACTTCAGGAAGAAGGGGATAGAGAAAGAATCCGAAACCCGAACACAAAGAACGGCGTAAATACACTAAAAATAAAGACAGCCTGTGGAGTAGAAGTTAAGGCCCATAGGCAGTTCCTGATCCAACACAAAAATGCGGTTCCATGAGGGTCTCTTATTATGTTAGCTGATGAGCAAAAAAATCTTTAGAATTACATAAAGAATCCAAAAAAATAAATAAATTTATATATAGGGTCGTATTTAAAATAAGGAAGTTGACACCTACTTCCGGTATAACCGGAAGTATTAGATTCTTGAAAATATTGTAGCTGAATTGCCCAGGTCCACTTAAATGCTACACCAGATTTTCAAATTGTTCCACAGTGTAGTTTCTCCATAATCGATTAAAACCATGCCTGGTAAGAATTCTCATGCCTTGAGGATACTACTCTATTCGTTTAAAAGATACGGTCAAAAATCTAATACGGCATTTTTTTTTTGTAACGACCGACAACTATATACCTATCTACATATACCAAGTCATATCATAATAGCCTTAATCTAAAAATAAAAACATGCCGAATCATTCAATTGATGATAATTGTTCAAATTTAAACCAATACAAACGAAAGCAAAAGTTTTCTATAAACAAATTCACGTACACAGTAGCACAAAAATTCCATAATTCCCATTTTGTTCCACAGCTAATGGAAGCTTCGCTCCTGGCATGGAACCCAAGCGTCAACGTACCGCTTACACACGTCATCAAATCCTGGAATTAGAAAAAGAGTTCCACTATAATCGATACCTAACGCGACGAAGACGAATAGAAATTGCTCATACGTTAGTGTTATCCGAACGACAAATTAAGATCTGGTTCCAAAACCGAAGAATGAAATGGAAGAAAGATAACAAGTTACCAAACACGAAGAATGTCCGACGGAAAACGAATCCTGCTGGAGTTACGACTACGAACCCGAAGAATGCTAATGGGACTGGAAAAAGCACTAACGCTAAAGGTTTGTTATAAGTATGTTAACTTACCCTTATTGAATTCGATTAATCTAATCTGAGGTCCAAATATTAACAAGTAAAATGAGAAAGAGACTTGTTTTATAATAATAATAATAATTTTATTGGTGTATAGAACTATCAAGAGCAAACAAACAGTCAAAAAGTTAGATAGTCAGATCATTTATCTATTAAATATGCCTTCAGTATAGACTTAAACGGCTTCACGGGGAGTTGCCGAACCCTCTCCGGCAGTGCGTTGTATGCTCTCGGACTATAATAATTGTTGGCCGATCTAGAGCCCGTTATTCTACTGAACTGCACCCTGATGTCCGAACCATGTCTACTACCGTGCTCATGAATATCCCTCATGCATATTCGCCCTAACGTAAACCAGAGAATGCAACACAAACACAGAAGGAACCGTCAAAATTCGAAGGCTTCTAAAAATGTGCCTACAGTCCTCCCGATACTTCAAGCTGCCAATAACACGAACCACTCTTTGCAATCATTAATGAAGAACTACATTTTGAATCGTTTCAGGATCCTCAAAATCACAGTCAAACTGCCTAAGCAACCCTCTCACGACGCCGTCACCTACCAGCAACAATGACAAACGTCACAAATCATCGCTTCCTCATGATTTAGACCCGACAGCGGCAGGCCTCGCCGATCCCATCATGGATATGGTTCACACAGGTTTCGAACCACCCCATTTGGGTTCATCAGCGTTGATGCATCATGACGTAGCCAGTATGTCCACGCACAGTCATCATCACAATACGGGATTGTCGCCGCCTAGGACGCAAATAGGACCGGTTGTGGTCAAAAGTGACTATGGACTAACGCCTTTGTAATGACTAGAGAAGTGACTAAAGTTGGAAAAAGTGGTTTTTGTAATTATAATTATTGTGTTTTAGTTAATAACTACAAAAAAAAATAATAGTTAAAGTGATTATTTTTAGTCGTGTTTAATAATTGATGAAAAGTGTAAAGTTATTGTATAAATGTTGGGAAAATCAAATTATTGTGCCATTTAATTTTTTTTATTTGTTTTAAATCATAGGGAATTTAAAATAATATACTTTGCTGGCTAGTGAAATTTTCTTGGTAAATCCCAGACAACGCACGTGTACAAAAAACACTATTACTCCGATGGCTATACATGGTGCCCTGAAATTAACTTAAAATAGTTTAAGGGGACATTCTACAAAATATGATTTTTTTTTCAGGTACAGAGTGTTATTTGTAAATTACTGACGATGGGGTTTTAGTAATATTTCCGAAACGCGTCTCGATATCAAAATGAAATTCGGCACACTTCCGTATCTTTCTAGGATTATTAAAAATATGATATCCAATGGTTAGGAAAATGTCAGGGGTGGGTTAGGCTGGGGGGGTGAGCACAAATTTTGTCCCAACTTTTTTTTTTGTCCGCTTTTTTTACTTTTTCTAAAAAGAATAATACATTTGAGACTTTTGTACATAAAAAATGTTCACTTGTTTCATAACGCTAGATGAAGCCGTTTTCACGAGAAATGACTTTGAAAATTTCTATGCAACGTCTTCAATATTTTTTTTTTTTTTGGATATCTTTCTTGGGTTTTTTGTCTTCTTCAGGTTTTTTTTTTTCGTCAGTTTTTCAACATCTTATTAGTGTTCTCTTTTTCTTTTTTTTTTTATTAATATTTCCATTATTAGTATTGTCAGAATATTTGTAAGAGAATTTTTATTTTGAAAATACGTTTAGAAGCAAATGCGGGTCGAAATTGTATCTTTTGGAAGACTGACGAAAAAAAAAACCTAAAGAAGACAAAATTTGTTTGTCGAAACGTCGTAAAGGAAAAAAAATGACATGAAATAAACAAAATTTATCTCACTATTGTAAAAACCCAAGAAAGATATCAAAAAAAAAATATTGAAGACGTTGCATAGAAATTTTCAAAGGCATTTATCGTGAAAACGGCTTCATCTAGCGTTATGAAACAAGTGAACATTTTGTATGTACAAAAGTCTCAAATGTATTATTCTTTTTAGAAAAAGTAAAAAAAGCGGACAAAAAAAAAAGTTGGGACAAAATTTGTGCTCACCCCCCCAGCCTAACCCACTCCTGACATTTTCCTAACCATTGGATATCATATTTTTAATAATCCTAGAAAGATACGGAAGTGTGCCGAATTTCATTTTGATATCGAGACGCGTTTCGGAAATATTACTAAAAACCCATCGTCAGGAATTTATAAATAACACCCCGTATCTAAAAAACGAAGCATTTTTCGATATATTATGTTGATATGAAATAAAAATCTTATTTTTGCTTGTAGAATGCCCCTTTAAATTATTTTAAGTTAATTTCGGGCCACCCTGTATATGTTTTTGGTGCTATTAAGTTTGTTCCAAATAAATATTTTGTCAAAAGAAAAAACTCCCACAATAAAGCATCTGCTGCGCCATGTTGCCAGATCTATAGGTAAACGATACCAATTTCGTGATTTTAAAATGAACACCCTGTAGAATATTACATTATTGAATAGTGCTAGCAAATTATGTTGAGTACATTTCAATATTTTAAATAGATATAGACACATGTCGTATTGTTTCAGGAGGAATCCATTGGTGGTAAGTTTATTTGCAAAATAAAAATACAAAGTGTTCCATTTAAAAAAATATTTTTTCCATTTTTATATACCTAATTGTATATACGTACCTATAAATATCGCTTTTTTTGAAATAAAACTTTTCGCTAACATCTATAAAAGTATAAAATGTTTATTCACTCTGTACTACATGCTAAGATAAATTTATGATATTTAAAATGTCTAAGTTGTTATCAGGTACCTACCTATTTATACAGGGTGTTCATAAAGTAACGGAACAAGGGTTTGTACATTTTTAAAAGAACACTGAGTTGCTGTTGTCGTTCTGAGTACAACGATGTGTCCTTTGGGGGGTTATTTAAGAAAATGTTTGCTACACATGTGCTCATATGAAATTGGATACAAAAATCTGTATTTAACTTAGTGCGTGATAAATTATGTGCATGTGCAAACAAAAATGTTTATAATTACTGGTAGATACAAGTTGTTCCCAGAAGGTCGAGAAGATGTTAATACCTCGATTGTTATTGTTGTTGTTACTGAAATAATCAAGGTTGTCCCTCATTTGCGCATCCAGGCAGTCCTATAGTAAATTTTCCAAAAATATAAGCTAAATTTATAGTGCCTTATTTCTTAATTGACATGGGCATGGGAAAACGGACCAACTTATGCACACTGAAGACTTTGTCTTTAGAAAACTGTACTGGCTAATTCACGCAGACGCAATTCAGTTCTCTTAGCCTGAAGAAGGCGTGGATTAACTCTGAAACGTAGCTTGAATATAAGACAGTTACATTTACAAGTGATTAAAATATTCTTTAAATCGTACTACCAAGAACCGATATTATTTGCAATTAAAAGAGATATTATTAATTTAGAAATAATTATGTTGGACTCCGTTGGCGAATTAACACGTTTTTGACAAAACTCTATTTTATTAGTCAACATAGTTGTCTTAGATTGCGCCTCTTCAGGTCGATCAATCGACACGAGCCTTTTTTTGAGCGATTGACAAATTATGTCGGATCCAACGCGAACAATTTTTTTTTGACAGTCAAATGTTTATGCAATATATATATATACTAATGCTTAAGGTTGTCTCAATCTCTTAATAGGTCACTTGACGATCTTGCAATATCAGTTCGCGCACAGCATCAATGGTTTTCGGAACAACAACTGATTTTGGACGACCTCCACGAAATTCGTCTTGGAGTGAACTACGACCACGATTGAATTCACCATACCATCGATAAACACTGGTCTTTGATGGAGCTTCATCGCCAAAAATTGAATTAAGGTCATCCATGCACTGTTGCTGAGTTAATCCACGTGGAAAGTTGTAAAAAATAATCTCACGAAAATGTTCAGGATTTAATTCCATTTTTGGGCCGAGATCAATCTTTTAAGGTACTGTAACAACACAAATAGCGTTCGTATGTCAAAACGTTCTGAGTACGTATAACTCTCAGTTGCCAGATTGCAACACCAGGGTTGCCAAATCCCGAAATATAAAAGGCAACCCTCATATATAACACATAGTCAGCAAAGTATATTATTTAAAAAAAAAAATTATTAGTTTTTTTGTTGTAAATATGTATCTATATTAAAAATAAGTAATAAATTCTATTAAAAAAAATATTGTTATGTATTTTAGTTATTTCAATACATAAGGGATGTTATTCCTTTATATATTTTTTCCTTGCAAATCGCCAAAAAGGGTCTTTTAATAATAAAAAGGGGACCGTCCATTTCTAATACACAAACCTCTATGTAATACATACACTCTACACATTCTGCCTCACATCTGATTGGAGCGTCTGGCATTTTGAAGTTTGACCCAAGAATTTGCTGAAATCCTGACCGAAGGACCAAGGGACGAAGTTAACAACGTTCCATAGGCGTGCGATTTTTTTTTTTGCATATGGAAATATATCCACTATACATAAATAAATTGAAGATGAATCTCAAATTGTTTCAGTTTAGTCTAGTAATATTTTTTTATATTGGCAAGTATACAGGGTGTGTCAATTTTAAGTGAACAATATCAACTTCTTTATTTCTATATTGTCCATACCATTTTTTTACAAATTATAATTGCCCTGAAGACCGGTATACTGATAATTATATTTTTCGTTATTAGCTTTTTTCTAGAAAAACATGCATTTTGGTTGTTTGAATGTTTAAAATTTAATTAATTAATAAAATTAACATGGTTTTGATGGTGCTCAATTGTAGAAATGATAGTTCACGTTGCCAAACACACCCTCACGTCTTTTGGTATAACTTGTGCGGTAGAAATCCTGGACAACAGATAAAATAAGGATCATACATAATACTCTAAGATATTGTAAAATATCGTGAACTCGCTGACGTTTCTTTGCTCAATCAGAGCACCATAATCGAGCATATAACCGACCAAGCGTAACATGAATGTATCTGCGAGAAAACTTTGTCCGCACGGTTGGCTGGCTTATGAAGCGTTTCAAACGACAGAAGCATATTCTAAATGTGCTTAACACAATGATTGTTCTATGTATGATGACCACAACTCAAGAAATCATCCAAATAGACCCTAACCAAGTATCTGTAATCCAGAACCGTTCAATAGATGAGTTAAAACGCTTTGTAAAAAACGTTCTCTGATCGGATTAAAATTACATAAAACAGTGTACGCAAGAAATTGTATAGATTAAGTAATAAAGGACCTAAGTGGGTTCCTTGTGGAACATCTGAAGTAACCACACAAGGAAAGGTGCTTCCGAGGCATGATAACCGATTTTTTTTTCTTTAAAATTCAACGGAGATTGAAGCAGTAGTCCCAAGTCTGCATTTAGCAGTAACTTTTTCAATGCAGGAGATATTAATATAAATCAGTTTAGAGTCCCACCGAGTTCATTACTGAAATATGGGGGCTCCGAGTTTAATCGTTCGGGAACTTTAAGTTTGGCTAAATATTAGAGGAAATACACGATGAAAACTGACTTCTGTCCTGCAGATCTAAAGGACGCAGACCGAGTTAAAACCAAAACTAACAGAGCAGACAAGTTGTTATATAAATAACGGGTTGAGGTTGAGGTTAGGAAGTAAATTGGGTGTCAAATGATGAAATGTAAAGAATTGAGCTGTCATCCTTTGACATTTATTTAGTAAAAAGTTGGGATATTATAACAATCGAACCCTACACTCTTGAAAAAATAATTTTAATTGACTATCAAAATGGTGAAAGTTTTACGGTGCGTCACTTTGTAAAATTCGAGCAGCTTTTCCTCGTAATCAGGCTCGTTCTGAGACGGCTGTATGTAATTTAATCACTAAATTCGAGGGTCACGGTGGCCGTAGTGATGCAAACAGGCGCTGTACAACAAAGTGTTGAGAATGATCCTGGAAAATCCACTCGTCGAAGTTCGCAACAATTGGGCGTCACTAGAGGTTCTTTGCGCAACTTTTTGCATAAAGATCTTCATCTTCAAGCTTATAAAGTTCAACTCGTTCAGGTATTAAAGCTGGCCGATCATTGTTCGCATCGAATATTTATGAATTGGCTGTCTGAAAAACTAAATGAAAACAACGCATTTGCTAAAAAAATCATCCTTAGGGATGGGGCCCATTCTCAATTTTCGCATATGGGCTCATAAAAACCACAAATAGTCCTCGAAAAACCATTGCATCCGAAGAAAGTTGGGTTTGTGGTTAGGCGACATCAGTGGCCCGTATTGAAGTTAGTTTTCATCGTGTATTTCCTTTAATATTTACCCAAACTTAAAGTTCCCGAAGGATCAAACTCGAGACCCTTATATTTCGTATTTTCAGCAATGACTCAGTGGGACGAATTTTAACAGTTACAATATTTAAATATAATTTATTATCGATTATTATTAAATATAGTGAATGAAAACAAATATCAATATCTAATTTCTTCAAGAATGAAATCCAAAATCATCATGACTAGACAAATTCGGACCAAATACTTTCGATTACTTCACGGTATGTTGTACCAGTTTCGATTTTAAAACAACGAAGGAATTATTGTAGATTTTTTCGAAAACTACTATATTGGCAAAACAAAGTCTGGCCCTTCCCCCCTCTCTACTACACATCATACATATTTTTTCCAGGGGAATATTTTGCCCCGATATAATAATACCAGAGTCAGACAAGCGGAAGAAGGGATCCTCACTTTGGCAACCATTATAATTTCGAACCTTTTTTTCTTCTTCATTTATATAACATGTAAAATATATCTCGATCTCTCTTTATCCCATTCTTTAGTGTATGTATTAGTATTACGAAGATGCATTGGCGTAGTTTTGTACAATTTTTCGAAGGAGTATCATTATTATCTAGCTTCAAAACGAGTTGTTAGTTATTGTTTGTTTTAGTTACTTGTAGTTTCGGTAATAATTGAGATATTAAAGTGAATCGAAAAGGAGAATTTTGCGAAAACATCGGGCTACATTTCATCATCAGCGTTGTAGATGGTTAAACAGATCGATCCTCGACCCGCAAGTTGTTTTTCATATCTACGCCACTAATTCTTCAGAAGAAGAACTCGATATCTGAAGAATCAATGGATCAGGCTACAATCTACATCACTTTCTGACCTCTGGATAGGATACGAAGGTTTTTTTGACAAGTTTTAACACCTTGCCTTGAGAAACAGGACTCATCAGTAAAAATAATGTTGGTTAAAATGCATGCACGTTCTTCTATCGTGTAACGCTCCATTTTTACTAACCCTCAACTGTCAGATGTCGATTTGTTTTGTTTTTAGGGTTGCCAACACTACTGCATAAATGGCGGCAACTTCAAATCTTGCATTAACTTTGGGACACCTTTTATATATGTTTCAAAGTTCGAATGTTGAACTTTTATTATATACGTTGAAACCTTTCAAATCATTCTAATCTCTGCATTATTCTTATTCTTATTATTCTTGGAGCTTTTCCGAAAAACAGAAACCCTTAAAAATATCCAAAACTATTGCAACAAATTAAAAACAAAGTACGAGACCTGATATTTTCACCATTTTCACAAAAAAAAATTAGTTATTAGGTCATACTGCATCTTGAAAACCCCTGTAGATTTTTTTCATTTCAAATGAGAATCGAAACAAATAAAATTGCACAACTTTCGCCTATGTGAACGGAAGTTCACTCCATGATCAACACTGAATTAGTTGTAGCCCTGTATAATGAATTGGATGGCAATGGGCGCCGCTAAGGGGAGTAAAAGGGGACAATTGCACATAAATTTTGTTCCTGTTGAAAATAAATTGTTGTTATACCTAGTTAGATGTCATTTTTTAGGGCATACACAATGGAGTTGTCACCTGATTGCTTCTTTTAACTATTCTAAGATTGAAGCGTAGGATTCTCCAGAAATAGCAACAGGATTTATCTTTATGATCAACCAATAGGTTTCCCAAAAGATGGGCTTTTCTGCTGACTGATCTATGTGCCTATGCCAATCAATAACTTTTAGGAATAACATTTGTGTATCATTTGAATCTCGAACGTTGCTCTATTAAAATTTATGCCTAGAGATAGCAGGAAATTGGAACGTCTCAAAGTTAGTCTTGAGCGACATTTTCTAATATCCGGTTTTTGCATTATAACATTATAAATTGCAGGTCCGTACTTCTTCAACACCCCAAATCCCAAACTCGGTATTTTTTACGTTTAATTTTGATTATTTTTTTGTTTTAAAAAACATGGCATCCTGCTAAGAATGCATAGTGTAGGTAAAATATTATTTCTTAGCCAGTTGGGAAAAAAAAATGTATAGGTATATTATAAAAAATATAAATAAGAATATAATACAAAAAAAAAATGGTATACCCATCATGGTTGGTTCATGCTTTTGAGTGAACCCGCCGCGGCCGCCAGCCAGTACGAGCTGGCCAATTATTGTTATTAATATCCTTTGGCAACCTACAGACCTTCTCAATTGAATGAGAAGTCAGTGACGTACATAATTCTAAAAAAAAAAATAGCTAAATTCTACTATAACTTTTCTTAATAAAAGTGTGTAAGCTATAAATAAAATGAAATATATATTTGCCAAAAAATTGAAAATAATTTGTAGACAGGTAAACAAAACATATAAAACATAAGAATAATAATTAATACATACAATTAAGATACTTAAAGTAAATTCAATATATGTACAAAACACACAATACAAACTACTAAGTACTATCCAGTGTGTGAATCGCTCAAAAATTAATGCACATTAAAAAAGTCACCTACTGTATAAACGTTGTGGGGTATTTTGAAGCGTTATCTTGATTTAAAAGCGTATAAAATACGGTTCGTTCAAGAATTGAGGCCGCGTGATCTTGGTTTACGTTTTAATTTCGGTTTATGGGCCTTGGAACATAACTATCCAGAAGCAATCGAACAGGTACCAATCCAATACGAAAAATGTATTGTTTTTTGCGTTTCATGGACAGGCGTCATTATCGGACCGTGTTACTGTCAATGGAGGTCGCTACAGACCAATGATCAATGGATTTTTGTGTAACTGGCTTGTGGGTTCAAGAGTTGTCATACAGGTTGCGGATCCTGGTCCGATAAATTCTAATTCAGCTCCTTCTCTTGCCAGAGAGTCGGCTATTTGATTTCCCTTCAGACCAGAGTGGCCTGGGATCCAGACCAGAGTCAGATTATTAGAGAATCTGTTTTGACAATTCCACACTTCTCTTGATGTGGATCTTTATGATCTTCGGGTTATATTGTCGCTTGGCTATCAGAGAAGCTCGAGCTTCTGAGCATAAAGTTCCATGGGAACCCAGACATTGTGAAAATTTTGTCTTGGGTTTGCTTCCATAAACTCTGGCATCTGCACCTGCGTTTGTCTTTGAGCCATCAGTAAACCAGCAATAGTCCCCACTTTGAAACTCCCCTTCGTGCAGGATCCATTGATCTTTGCTGGGAAACAGAGTTTTATAAAAAAAATGCTGTGACTTTAAATCCTGACTCCATATGACTCCTGAGTGATTAGGTAAGTAAAACAAGAGTATACTAACTGAAAATAATATCTATTTAATAAAATATAATTTAATATACATACATAGTATTTGCTAATTCGTCGCTTTTTCCAACAAATACATCTTTAGAGCTTTACGGAATCGAGGAAGGGATGATAGCAATTTGATTTCCATTGGCAAATGCGGTTGTGCATTTTTTTTGCATTGTATATAATCGAGCTTTTGCTTAATTCGGAGGATGGGGCTGGCAGATAAAGATCATGTTTGGAGTTTCTAAGGACATAGTTATGGAATGGTCTTTCAGAGACATCTGACAGGTGTTTGCGGATTAAGCAGACCGATTCCAATATGAATAAGGAAGGTAGTGTTAGTATTTTAAATTTTCTGAAGAAGTCCTGGCAATGGGCTCTATAGTACAATCTCAGAGAGTATCGAATAGCTCTTTTTTGTAATCGAAAAATTCGCCCAAATTGCGTTGCACAGCATGTACCCCAGAATGGGAGCGCGTATCGAAGATGGCATGCGAAGAGTGAAAAGTAGACTGTTATGGAAGTTGACAAGTGAAGTTCTTTGGAAACGCAAAACAGGCAGAGTCACACCATGATTTGATGGTGATTAAGTCTTTGGATATGGTACTATGCAGAGCCACTATATGATGTTATTGATGCATTTTGAAGTTGAACTCTTGGACAACATACTTCCTTGTTTTTTATGATTCTCAAAGGAAGAAAAACACTACTATAAGGTAAACTTTTACTGCGGAAGTTGTCAAGTTAAGTTCTTTGGGAAAAACAGGCAGCGCTTAATTTTTTTGAAAACGTATCGATGTGCACGTTTCACTTTAGGGGGCTGTCCACAACAAGTGCCAGCTAATAGAAACAACGACGTCAATAGTGCAAATAAATGCCCTTTATTTGTATTTATTCAGAACTGAACCAAAACTAATACCAGCCTTAAAATCATCCTCTTTAAATGAACCGAACGTCCAAGAATATTTGTTCCCCTCAATCAGCCACTGCTTTGAATGAATGCTGTATATAGTTTGAAATTGTTCAATAATTTAGTAGGTTTATCCACGATTGCTCTTAACGGCCTGGTGCACCACATACAAGCATCGTAGGCGTCCGTATATATGGTATATACACATACATAATATTATATAGCCAACTGTGATGCCAGAATGATTAATGATGTGCTGTCAGCCAACTTCTAACCGTAGAGCAGCGCTTTAGACATGTCTCTGGGCCTCTTTTCGCTCTTTATACCGAGGCAAGCCGTGTGTCCCCTCTTGCCGCTACGTCCCGCATGAGAACATATTATGTACCCCGCTTTCATATCAACAACCCCCTGGTGATATGCTCCTTACGAACCCTCCATTTTTATTTTATTTTTTTTGGGAACACATACAGATAGAATATTCTATCATTAAAATGCGATCGAAATATTCTCACAAATATAAGCCGGTTTACAGTTTCTTTGTTACCCCTAAACGCACAAAATAATCTTCTACAATCGAAAATCAACGATCTTGTGTAAATGTGTAGAATGTGAAGCCTTACATTACTTCAGGAAGCTTTATGTACCGCTCTTCTACATGACCAACAATCCTTGGGCAGCACCAGAAGTAACAGGCCTAAAGTAAAACTTATACAGCTGAATTTTTTCACTTAAGCAGCTCCTTGACCAACGTAAGAAGGATGCAAACGGAATAGCACTATGTGTCAATCTTGTAACCATCGTCCAAAACTCAATATAAATAATTTTACAGACTGGCAATTGAATTGCCGGATTTAGCAGAAGAATTACAAACAATTTACAGAGGTTTGGCAAACTGAGAAACCACAAGTTAATTGGTGAAATTCTTTCAGAAACGGCCTATTTTCTTCCTTAATTAACATCATTAAAACTTACTTGTGATGATAGATAACCCTTGGATATATATTTTCGAAGCTGATCACCGACGGAGTTGCCAGGTTTTTATTGTATATACTGATTGAAAATAACCAGGAACCAAACCTACTCCACTCTCTCCCCTGTCCTAAACTTTTCTTCTAGAAGACGAACGAGAGTTGATATGTGTCCTGATCGACCATTACATCCTTACAAACTACGGCATTACCTGTTTTCCTGTTATCCTGAGTAACTCCAGAACAGATCTAAAAGTCACAATATGACTATAATATAGAGCCAACAACATATCTTGTTTCGGAAAGACTATGCCATCATCAGTGGCATGACATATACATTCTTACGTAGTTACATTGGTACTGAGTTAGTTTTGACGGATGCAGGAAGTGTACCTCGTTCTTCGGTGATTGCTACAAAAAGCCATCCACCCCTACTGAGTCCGTCGTGCTCAATGTAAAGCCTCAGAAATGAAAATAGAGCGGGTTGAAGAATTTTAGGCGGCTAACTGCGATATTGGTTCATCTTAGGACGACCTCGTTCAGCAGGATCCATATTATGAGTTTAGAAATAACCTCAAATAGTTGTTCTGAGTATATCAATCAAGCAGTGGCATAAGAAAAAAGATTTCCTGCAAATATATTCGGTGTATGGTGTGGACGGATTGTATAACGGGAGAAGCAATCAATTCATGTGGAAGAAACGTGCGAAAACAAGGGAGAGGGTAGTTATTCTCGTTCATCCCCCTTATAGAAATCCAGTCGTCATTCTAATCAACTGCTTTGCAGAAAAGTAGATGATGATGTGCATTAGTAACACTCGAAACGTTTTACTAACGAATTAATTAAGGAAGTGAAAATAGTTTGAGTTGATGTAGGATAAGAATCGGTAAACAATACAAAATTTTCTTTTAATTTTATTATTATTCTTTGATTGCTCTTGTATTTTTCGTTGGTCTATGGGTTTAAATTTTCCATATCAAAAAATTGTGGCGATGCTAGAAAAGTTGGTTTTTTACCAATAACTCAAAAAATATAGCGTTTTGAAAGAAAATGTTAGAAAACAAAAATAAAGTACAATAAATTCTCCACAAAGTAGGTCTATTGCATTTTTTGTTTAGGTAAACGGTTTCGCCCCTAGAGAGGCTTGAAATTCGATCAAATTTCCATAGTTAACTAAAAAACAGCACATAGAAAGACTAAACGTGTTCGCTAATAAATTTGCATTTATTTGTTTGAAATTGTTCTAGAAGACTCCTACGTGAACTAATTGGTGTTTATTCTGATTCTGATTTTTATTATGATTTGAGTCTTTTAGGTTTTTACAGAACAATTGTTTAACGATAACGATGTACCTTTGCAGTGGATAAAATACCGTGCTTATAATAAAAGGCCAAAATTAGAATAAAAAAGAAAACATCTGGAAAAATTAATATCGAGAAGGCAGTAGGACAGGGATGTATTCTGTCACCCATACTATTTAACGTTTACTCGGAGGAGATATTTAAAAAAGCTCTGGAAGACACCTCAGATGGCATAATTATAAATGGACAATGTATCAACAACCTGCGATATGCTGATGACACGGTCATTCTGGCAGATAGTGCTGAAGCACTACAACGTCTAATGGAGAGGATAACGGCAGCCAGCGAAGAATTTGGAATGAAGCTAAATACACAGAAAACAAAAACGATGATCATCAGCAAACACCAGAACAGAACGGTGAGGATCAAGGTTAACGGAAAAGATCTTGAAAAAGTAACTAGAATAATTTACCTTGGAAGCAATCTTGATGAAACTTGGGACCACTCACTAGAGATAAGAACACGTCTAGAAAAAGCACGTACAGTATTTTACAAAATGCAAAAAGTCCTATGTAGTCGCCAGCTGAATCTTTCAATGAGAGCTCGAATACTTAAGTGCTATGTTTTCTCTACTTTACTCTACGGTGTTGAAGCCTGGACAATGACAGAGGCAACACAAAAAAGAATCCAAGCATTTGAACTCTGGTGTTACCGAAAAATGCTCAGAATATCCTACATGAGTCATACGACAAACGAGGAAGTCTTGCGGAGAATGAATAAAGAAAGAGAGCTCATGATCCTCATAAAGAAACGAAAAACACAATATTTTGGCCACATCATGAGAAATGAAAAATACGAACTGCTCCAACTTATAATTGAAGGCAAAATCAATAGCAAAAGGGGTCCAGGAAGAAGACGCAACTCATGGCTTAAAAACCTACGACAATGGACAAATATGACCTCCATAGAACTGTTCAGGACAGCTACAAATAAGATCAGGTGGGCAAATGTAATAGCCAACGTCCTTAAGGATAAGGCACCATAAGAAGAAGATAATTTGTATCGGTTTAAAAATATTTGTTTCAATGAACAATAATTGGTATCTATTTGTAATGATGATGATGATGATAAGCAGCTTGTACCATCTTCTGCTGGTATAACACCATCTCAATAAATTTAAATATTTTAAATTAAAATTTTTGACTATTATTATTTATTAAAATTCAAGGCGCCTTATCGGCGAAATAGTTTGCCTGACAAAAAAACCGCACAAACTTAATTTGTAGGTAATTTAGTTTAGTTCATTTTTGTATATTGAAACTTTTTTCGAAAACGGCATATTTTTCAAGCTATAAGCAAACAAATGCAACAATGCGTTTTTTTGCAGATCTAAATATTTTTCGATCCTGTATAGTTGGGAATGTTTCGACTTGAAATTAGAGGGAGGCAACATTTTCACGTAAAAAAATTATACTCTGCAGAAAATCCTCAAAAAATATAGTTTTGTTGACAGATTGATAATAGTCAACAATTTTATTTTCGTCAGCTTAATATACAGGGAAAATAAAAAAATACATTAATTTTACAAAGAGTTTTGACGTTTCACCACCAAATTCAAGCAGAAAACGCACGAAACAATTGCAGAATTGACAAAGAAATGTGTCAAATTCGTTCCTAAAAGTTTCCCCGTTTTCTATAAAAATTGATTTAATCACTTTTGAATCTAGGGGCATCTAAATATTTCTGAACATTATTTAAATTGACCCCATTTTTATTTGTAGGAAAGGAATATTTTTTCCCGTGTATATAAGACACTTTCACCTTAAAATTGTGTAAGGAATACGACCTTAAGCTATATAGCCCTCGAGTGACAGGACATCCTGTATTTACTAGAGTTAGACTTATTCTTTTATCTAACAGTACCTGTCTAAAAGGAAATTCGTTCGAACTTATCATAATGTCAAGCAGTTTGGTCGAAATTTATTGCTACACATACCTAGTAGGACACTTTATATTAAATATAATCGTAGGGTTGCCAAGATCTTATAATTTTGGAAGCAGTTGACTAAAAGAAATTGTATTATTCTTGAGAATATTAGGTAAGAACGTAATGTGAATTGTTGTTGATGATTAATTGATATTTGGATGTATTAATTTATTTGAGAAAACGAAAAAAAAAACTGACATCTTATTATTATGTATTATTGAAAACTAATTTTTATTATTGCCAATGTTGTTAAAATTTGCATAAGAGTAAATTTGAATTTTATGCTAATAATCATTAGTACATAATTATTATGAATTTTATTATTAGCTACAAAATTATGTACCTATCTATAAGTATTCAATATATTTTTTAGAACTGTTCATAAAAAAATAATTAAGAAATGTTTTTTTAGTGATATACAGCTTGTCTTCATATTGTATACCTATGTACATGTACAGAAAGTCAGTGCTGAGGAATTCATCAATGGAGTAAAAAGCCTTGTCAATTAAGTAGTTTTTTAATCTATTTTTGAACATTGCAAGGCTCAGTGTTTTCAAACTATCTGGCAAATGATTATAGCATGTGGGACCATAATAATTTACAGAATTTCTGCTTGTACCCAACCTCATATATTCAGGAAAAATGTCATTTTTGTTTCTGGTATTGTGGTTGTGAACTTCATCATGCCTTATGTACAGATTGTAATTATTTTTCACATACATAATTGAATTGTAGATATAGAGACACGGGAGTATAATTATTTTACATTCTTTAAATTTAGGTCTGACATCCTCTCTAAACTTTAAATCTGCCATTATTCGAACCACTCGTCTTTGGATTGTGAATACCCGACTAGCATGACAAGAGTGTCCCCAAATTGACAAAGCATATGAAGCCACAGTGTGAAAAAGGCCAAAATATGCTGATTTCAAAACATTAAGAGAGACTTCACCTTTCAAGCTTCGCAACATGAACACAACCTTAGAAAACTTGGCAATGGTAACCTCGACATGACCCGCCCAGGTTAGCTTTTGGTCCAAAGTGACACCCAAAAACTTTACCAGACCATCAGAAACAGCAACTTCCGTCTCACGTAATGTAAATATTTTAGTAGCTGTTTTATTGGCATTCATACAGAGTTTGTTAGCTGCAAACCAGTCAGCAGCCCTCGACTGTGAATTAAACATACTTGAAGCCAGAACATCACTCGACAGTTCAACATCGACAATAGTTGAATCGTCTGCAAACAATGTCAGATCAGAGCATGGCAGATGTAGCGGTAAATCATTAATGAAAATCAAAAAGAATAGAGGTCCGAGCACCGAGCCCTATGGGACTCCACAAGAGCTCAACAAGGGCTGAGAAGACTTTGACTCAAACATCGTTACAACATTCCTACCATTGAGATAGGAACTCAGCAAACGAACCCAATTCGCATTCATACCGAATCGCTCCAGTTTACCCAACAAGATATCGTGTGAGACGGAATCAAACGCCTTTGTTAAATCAAGAAAAGAAGCCCCCACAAGCCTTCTACTCTCAAAAGCGGTTATAACGCTATTTATAAAATTTTCTATTCTACGGTGTTAAGTTTCGGTCTAAATCCAAATTGTTTCGGAGAAAATAAATTAATTGTTTCAAAATAGTTGGCTAATTGTTTAAAGAGTATCTTTTCAAAAATTTTTCCTAGAACAGGCACTATAGAAATAGGGCGATAGTTGTTCAATTCATCTGGAGATCCTTTTTTGAATAACGGTATAATTTTGCTAAATTTCAGACAACTCGGAAACGTACCGGATGAGATCGCCAAATTAATCAATATTGTCAATGGTATAATTATTATATCCTTAATATATTTAATGATTACGATATTCAAATTAAAAATGTCTTTCGAGCTTTTATTTTGCTTCGTATTAACAACAAAAATTAAATAGAACTGTTTTTTATTTCATGTGATACTTCTTTTTGTTCTAGTCGATTTTTGCCTGAGGACGGTTTTTTTGAAATATTTTCGAAACGAATTTTTCGAGAAAAAACAAGTATGCTTTTTTATGTAGAAAACTTTATTCTATCACATTTTTGACACAAATGGAATAAAAGTCATAAGAAAAAAAAGTTAGGTTATATTTAAGGCAAAGCTCCCCCCCGTTTACCCGCCTATGGTCATCTTTTTTTATTCAATTTCATGTCAGTTTACGACATTTAACTAAGTGAATAAATATGCTACATTTGATTAATTCATCTTTACTCGTTTCGAAAATATTTCAAAAAAATCCTCCTCAGGCAGTCATCTTTACCACCCTGTATCTTTGTAAATAAGGACTTTTTGAAAAATTACAATTTAGGTTTTTTTCATGATTAGACCACCTATTTTAGAGACACCTGGTATATAAACTATAAAATGCTTCGTTACAAAGATACAGAGGGTCAAAATTTTTATAAAAAATTCCAAATTCATTAATATTTTTAAACGCACTTTAGATATTTAAATGAAATTTGGTACGTTCGGATAGATAATTTTTATACATTTTTTCTACGCAAAAATTATTATTTTCCTTCCGCCAGTGGCGTGCGTACGGTCACATCTTTGCACAATTTTAATGAAACTTATGTTAACCCACTGATTTTTTTAGAGCAAAAATTATATCTAGAATTTTTATTCAATTTGCAACAAAAACAGGATATGTTATATCAACTTTCTAGTCAGCATGTAGAGCAAGATTTCGCTTATACTTGCATAAACAAAACTAAGGGAAGAAATGAAAATTTTGTACTGATTCAGGCTTGTAGGGATTTAGAAAATATTTTTTTGTCTCGAAACTGATTGACAAACAAAAATTTTGTAAGAGAATAAATAGTTTCTAAATAAAATCAACTATTCACAGAAAAAAACTTGTATTGATCATACGAGGGTTACCAAAAATATGGTTAGATAATTTATTGTGACTAAACTTTTAAACACCCTGTAATTTTAGATATTGGAGTTTCTTCAATAAAAAACTGTAGTTTAATGGTGGAAACTCGTATCTAAAAAATCAATAAAATCTATCAAATATATTTCGATTTATTTGAAAAAACGTAAAAAAAAAATATTCACTTTTAAGGTGGTCATCTAGCGCCCAAACCACGCAATTTTGTATATAGGTAAGTTGACCTGAATCATCATGTTGTCGGCCAAGGAATGTGTGCTATTGCGTTGTACGCCCCATTTCCGGACACCCTGTATAATATGTATATGGAGACTATTAGTTTTAAGAATTTTTTTTTATTTCACCGGAAATACTTCTTGACTTTTAAATTTATTTCAAATCTATGGACATGTACACATTTAATTACTATTACAGGTTGTTGTTTAGTAGTTTGTTGTTATGATCAGAAACTGTAAGAACATTAGCACTTAAACCCAACGAAACTCATTAATTGAGAAATGTTTCTATTTAGTTAAGATTTAATTAAACAAAAATTAAACCATGTTACATTCGTATAAAAATATAAACGTGTTCCAAAATAATATCTTGTACTTTATGTATTATTATTTCCTCTGGCAAAACCCCTTTGGTCAGTAAATCTCTATGGATATATAGCTGTATCCGTCGGTAAATGGTTAACACCCCGTTAATTTAGTGGTAGAGTCCAGTTGAAAGATAACCCCCAGGGGAATAATGGCCAATGACAAATAGGAAGATTACAAAACAGAACAAAACAAAAAACGAATGATTTACTGTTTCCTACTAGAACTTACATTGCAGAAGTGCTTTGTTGTAATTTTTGGAAACAAGCAGCAAATTTGACGTATCTTTATCTAATTCTAATGCGATTACCCTCTAACATAACTTATTCGCCATAGAGCAAAAAGATAAATACAGGAATTGAAACAGTATATTCAATACCATCTGCATTCCAAGTGAAATTTTAGAAAACTCGATTTTATTATTCAACATAGGTACCAAAATAGGTCTTTTTATTTGTAGATTTAGACGAAAAAGTCATTCTTTACAAAAAAGGTCTGCTTGTGCCGAAACTACAATTTCAAATACCAAATTTACGATTACTATACAGGGTATATCAAAAATAACATTTTTAATGATTTTGATTTTTTTGTATTTTTTAATTTTATGGACATATTTTCAAAACCGTGATTTATTACACCAATTGTGCAAAAAAACACTAATAAACTTTTTTCTCAAAGTGGTTCATTTCATAGCTACTATTAAAATAATAAAAATAAAAAAACAAGGAGTTCAAAATCATTAGAAATATTATTTTTGATATACCCTGTATAGTAATCGTAAATTTGGTGTTTGAATTTGTAGTTTTGACACAAGCAGACGTTTTTATAAAGAATGTCTTTTTCTTCTAAATCTACAAATAAAAAAGTTTTTCTTCTTCCAAACTCTATCCAATGGATAGGGTTTGGAAGAGCAAAAACTTTTTTATTTGTAGATTTAGAAGAAAAAGTCATTCTTTATAAAAACGTCTGCTTGTGTCAAAACTACAAATTCAAACACCAAATTTACGATTACTATACAGGGTATATCAAAAATAACATTTTTAATGATTTTGATTTTTTTGTTTTTTTTTTAATTTTATTATTTTACACATATCGTTTGAAGGTTGGTACTAAATAAAAATCATATGGAAAAAATGCTAGTAACACCATCTATGTGTCATCCTACGTATTTTACATATTATAGGGAAAAAGAATTTAATAGAACACCGGTGCATTTCCCATTCTGCAATATAGAACCATCGGTTGCTTACATCCTTATCGTATAATTAAACTTCAGGAAAATATTAACAGTCATGCTAACCAAGCAGTTTTATATTCAATAAAAACATACACCTAAAGGTATATGGTACGGCCTATAGGTGATGAAATAAACAAATGCTACTTGATTTTTAAAATATGATAATACGTTTATCCAACATTTGAAACGCTTATTTAATTTATTGCTAATAAACTTTTTGACGTTTGTGGTCTATTATGTTGCTTTCTACGATTTTAACATGAAGAAATTATACCGTAACCACATGCAAAAATTATACACGCTTCTGGACAATAAAAGAGCAGAAAGACAGTCTCGTAAAATTTGGCGAAAGGGTTGACGTTTATTGCTGCTATTGAAAAAAGATCATTTGCATCCCATTTGAAAGACATTTTTATTTCCTCAATACCTATGAAGTGCGACGTGCATTGTTGACGTTTTAAAACGGACTTTTGTTTGGAACTACTTACCGGAGCTTTTGGCCAGAATATTGTACACAACGTTCGGTCACCTATACAGGGTGTATCATAAGTAACAGCAGAATCAAAACCAAGTTAATAGGAACCATATTTTGACTATGATCCAAAATACTAGAGACTTTCATTGGTTCAATATGAAAGATATATTAGGATAGAGTTTGGAAGAGGAAAAACTTTTTTATTTGTAGATTTAGAAGAAAAAGTCATTCTTTATAAAAACATCTGGTTGTGTCGAAACTATAATTTCAAATGCCAAATTTACGATTACTATACAGGGTATATCAAAATTAACATTTTTAATGATTTTGATTTTTTTGTTTTTTTTAAATTTTATGGAAATATTTTCAAACCCGTGATTTATTACACCAATTGTGCAAAAAACACTAATAAACTTTTTTCTCAAAGTGGTTAATTTCATAGCTACTATTAAAATAATAAAATTCAACAACAACAAGGAAATCAAAATGATTAAAAATGTTATTTTTGATATACCCTGTATAGTAATCGTAAATTTCGTACTCGAAATTGTAGTTTTGACACAAGCAGCAGTTTTTATAAAGAATGACTTTTTCTTCTAAATCTACAAATAAAAAAGTTTTTGCTCTTCCAAACTCTATCCGTGGACACATATTGTATCGAGTTTGGAAGAAGAAAAACTTTTTTATTTGTAGTTTTAGAAGAAAAACTCATTCTTTATAAAAACGTTTGCTTGTATCAAAACTACAAATTCAAACACCAAATTTACGATTACTATACAGGCTATATCAAAAATAATATTTTTAATGATTTTGATTTTCTTGTTTTTTTAATTTTATTATTTTAATAGTAGCTATGAAATTAACCACTTTGAGAAAAAAGTTTATTAGTGTTTTTTGCACAGTTGGTGTCATAAATCACGGTTTTGAAAATATTTTCATAAAATTAAAAAAAAACAAAAAAATCAAAATCATTAAAAATGTTATTTTTGATATACCCTGTATAGTAATCGTAAATTTGGTATTTGAAATTGTAGTTACGGCACAAGCAAACGTTTTTATAAAGAATGACTTTTTCTTTTAAATCGACAAATAAAAAAGTTTTTCCTCTTCCAAACTCTATTTGTGGACACATTGTATATGTCACTGAAAAAAAATATTTACATTTTGCTATTACTTTTTTTTGTTGTGTAAAATAATAATTTTCTTGTATATTAGAAAAACGTACGCTACTATGTTGTCATTTTTGAAAAGTATACCACACAGTGGCGGCTTGGGCTGCTAAAGGCTAGAGACTAACTGAGACTTCGCAGAAACATTATTACTCCCAAATTCTCAGTATGCTGTAATTAATTAGTATCGTGACAACACAACTTATTTCAATACGAAATTGAAATAATTATTACGTATTTAACGCATCAAAACTTCGAATTAAAAATAAATGTAACACCACTGGTAAATATTAAAAATGATCTGAAACTCAAAATTAATAAAATAAGTTTTTCTATATGTAAAAAATCGCAAATTAATAGTAACGCCACTGCTTTCGTTAGTTTTTAATTTACAAAATAGAGGGCGCAATACCTAGTTCCTAACAAACAAACAACTCAAAGCCCGCTCGTCAGTGTCGTTTCTCTCTTTATTTTTAGTGTATATATATAGTATTTTTTATATTTTTCTTTTATACCGTATTTCGTTTTGTCTTTTTCTTTTATTTTTTCACCTACTCTACTCGTCAGAGGTCTCTTTCTCTCTTTGCCCGATCTTTTCGGTCTTTCTTTCTGTTTTGTGCACAACAGCCATGATTAATGATTCGACTACATATCCTACAAAAGTGCTCTCTCTCACAGGCCCCATATATACACTAACCCAGTGGCGTTACATTAAACCACCCTGTAGCTGCTAAACTGTTGTTTTCAGCAAAAAAATTATTAAACAGAAAATGTAGGAAATTTTATTTGCTGTAATTTTGTATTTATCAAAAAATCGCGTAAAACTGATAGTTTTTCAATTATTCTAGAAAATCTGACCACCTGTTTTTTTTTTAGATAACTTTTTGATTCAACAAGTGAAACTTCGATATTTACCCTGTCAAATAACTTCCTTATTATAACAAATGCCAAACACATACTAAGAACTTTTAATAGATACAGTAAATAAGAATACAGGGACGTACCTCGACTTTTTTATGAGTCTTGGGACATGGGCCTAGTCTAAAATAAAATTATATAACTAAAAATATTTAAATCCAAAGGATCCTGCCCTACTTACTTCATTATAACCTCTTAACTGGGTAGTCAGATATATTCGCACCCTAAAACGTTGGATTTCATGGGTATGACAAATATGTCTTGGGACTATATTACTTGATTTTTATTTTTTCTGCCAAGGAAAGATTCGCTCGGAAAAATAGTTAATTTAGAAAAAATAATAATTTCAATAAATCCAAACCAACTTGGTCTACTTTATACGTTCATAATCCTATTGTTCGTTGATGTGTTCGAAGGAACAAAAATAATAGTTCTTATCCTTATAATTAATACGAAGAACATCATATTAGAAGCTAAAAAAGGATTATTTATTATTTTCAAAAGATATCAAAAAGATAGATACTATAGAATTTTACTTTTTTTTTTTATAAAGTCGACATAGGCCTGCTTTTATCAAAACGAACGTCGACATACGCATAAAAAAGGATACTAGTAGCCCCCATTTAGAATATTATGGTAAAGAGATAAGCCAGTCAACTTCTATCACATCGGGAGGATATTTTAAGGAGCCCTACATACGTAGAAACATATCCTGTGCAGAAACCGATTATTTGGATCTAGTGGGAGAGATACTGGTATTAGGTATAGCTGTGAGTAACTCTACAACAGCTGTAAAAGATTTTTTTTTTCGCCAATTAATTGAATAGAAAAACTCAAATAAAGGACATCATTTCATGTTTTTCTAGGCTTTTATAAAAGGCATAATGGGTTTCACTAAAAATTGTATTTAGTTTTAGTGTAATACGTGTTTAGATGTTCGACTGTGTATTCAATTTTTTTAATATCGAAGAGAATTAAAATATGTTATCACAAAACTTATCCTGTAGTCTATAACGGCCTTTAAAACGCATATATTCGTCTGTTTGTCAGAATACCGCGCGCATTTATATATAAAAGGGGGTAGTAGCATTTTTCGGTTTTAAGATTAATGATGAACGTGCTTGTCATCCCTTTCAGAGGGGTACAAAGAGGGTAGGGGAGTGGGTCGAGTGGGAAACGTCGTACGTATTATTATAAGGGTTGATTTTCTTTGGAAAAGATTGCGACATATAAAATCTGTGTTTGGGGTCTATTTGAAATTAAACTTCTCATTTATAACATTAATATATTTTTTATTGCTACTAAAGGACCATATTATGAGTTTTAGTCTATCGTGAAAAAGCTCTAATATCCTCAGGATTACGGTACTGGGTTATATTCATAGCCGAAGGGAAGATTTCTGTTCCTCCTGGGCTTCTCCTTTTGGATAAAAAGCTTGGGCTTATTTAAATGGAACAGAGAAAACACTCTAATAATAATTAATTTTGAAACACGTATCTTATGGCGTAGGTGAGAGGTATAAAAATGGGGTGAAATTAAATTAAATGCTCCAAAATCAAATCCGAATGAACTACTTATATTCGCATATTTAAACGCTCTCTAACATAATATAGCAAAGTCGTAACCTGTAGCGCCATCTAGAGGCCAATAGTCCAAATAACCCAAAATCTTTTACAGTTTTCTAGAAAAATTACAGAAACCTGTAATAATTTGAGGTAACCAGTTTGTGGCACTTTTAAAAACGGGATCACCAATATAAAATTATTATAAACTATTTCAATAGAACTTTAAAGTATTCCAAATTATCTAAGTAATTAAAAAAGAAAAACAACAACAATAATTTTAAAAATCATCTTTATTTAAAAAAGCTTTTTATTAAAACAAAGTAGATAGTTAACAAAATTTAGAATAACACTTGATGAGACCCATGTAACAGTATAGTCGAAACGTTGCTTTGTATGGACCACACAAACCTCTCTAGAACCGAATTTGTCGCATTGATTCAAACAAATTCGGATCTACAGGGTAGATGTAGGGCATTAACATCCTCAAGGCTTTTTTGTCATTCTCGAAATCCATCCATAATTCCTTCCTTTAACTTGAGTCAATAACATTTAGTATAATCCATCCTCCATTAGGTGAGAAACTTTTATATAACGATATCCTTAATGCAATTCTTCCTTTACATTTATCTAATTTTCCTTAGCATTATCCTTAAGCCTTAACAACATTTGAAATTGAAACATGTAAGTTTAAAAACCTTAACCTTACCTTTAATTCAAATTATTTATCCTAATTCTTATTTAACAATAAACTTGTATATAATCATAGCCTTAATTATATTTATTCCTACAACTAGGTACTACTAAATGACCTTGGTACTATCCTAATGCCTTTATCTTTAGCAACAGTTTAGAACATTAAAATTAATAGCTTTTATACAATTTTATCCTTAATGAAGCTTATATTGTAAATATTACTATATTATTGGTCCTTAGTAGTATCCTTAAACCTTATACTTTATCCTTAAGGGATAATAAAATATCTGCTAAGTAATTTCTATATATATGTATAATATAATATATTTGAACACATGTATAAGTACAATTATATATAATATAAACGTTACTAATTGTTTAAACTGTTATATAACATTATTTATCCTTTGACCTTAAATTTATTAGCAGTTCTCCTTAATTTACTCATATAAATCTGAGGTTTTATGTTGTTTTTGAAACTTTATGATCATTTTAAAGGCCTACTATCCTTTATTTGCTATACTAATGATTAACTGTTATATAACTGTTTTATAAAGGTTACAATGTTATATAACAGTGAGTTTATTCGTTAAAATAATAAGGTCCTTGATTGGCATGGAGAATTTTATCTGAAAAATAAAAAATAATTACGTTATTCATCCTGTACAGAACGTTAAAGTGGGTTTGCCTCCCTTCTCATTTTGTGGTGGGGATGCTGTGGTAGTTATTGTTATCCCTTCCAAGTTTTGCGTTTACGCTGGGTTTGAGCGTCGTAGGGGATGAAATCTGATTTTGGTGGGGTGCTATATGGTTTGAGGCGTAACTGCCAGGAGGTATGATGTGGTGTTTGATTTTGAGATGTTGGTGTGGTAGGGATAGTGAGGGGTTGATTTTGGGTTGTTGAAATGTTATATTGATTTTTGTTTTGAGTGGTAAAAGGACGTTTAATGCAGATTATTATTATTATTATGGTTTTAGTAAACTTTGTTGGAGAAAATGTAGCATAAAATTATACGATATGATAATTTCATTATGGAAAATGATGAAAACTAAAATTGGACGATAGCACATTTTCCTAAATGTGTAAATAATAGTTATTTTTGTTATAAGTATAGCTAAAATGAAGTTTTTCAGGAAGAATTATTGCAGATGAGTCCTGGAAAAAGTTCATTTAGTTTGACAAACACTATTTTTTGTCATATGCTCCGAAAATTTGGTTATACGGTTTTTACCATTCTTCTGAGCGTTTAAATTTGCAAAATTTCCATAATTTTTGAAATTATAGTGGTATCGTAGCAACAAGTTTGTATATTTGATAATTTTGTCATGTCATTCGAACTTTGACAGAGAGTCTTTTAAAAAAACTATATACCTACTTACCCAGGATGGATTTTGAGTGTTTTAAATTAAACTACCCCCTTAAATTGCAATCAAATCGTCGACAGTTTAGTCGAAATATATTCTATGCTAAAAGCAATGTTGAACAAATTTCCAAAAGTTATTGCTTGTTTGAAGAAGAATTCGGTTGGTAACGAGCCTCAAAGTCTAAGGTTTTGTCCAGAGAAAAGCTCAATGATTTTTTGGCAACGGCTAGTGGATGAAACTTATTGAACTAAGGTTAGTTTGTGATGATGATTTTAAAATTTGTGTATGGTTTCGTCGTTACGTAATATAAGTATATTTTTAGGTAAACAGTGTTTTTCAATTTAGAGTTAGCTTTACGCCCTCGAGCGGAGATTTTACTTGCGTTTACAAAAACAAAAAAAAAATCCTAAAACCGTAACATGATTAACTTTTCGTCTCTGTCTGAAGCCACCAATAGCCTTCTTAATGGGTGATCATCGAGGGTACTCAAAGGATGATTTGATCTATAACATGGTAACATCTTTTTAGTCGTTTATTATTTATGATTATTATTTTATTATTTGTTATTCCCTATATTGTGTTTATTATTTACTTTATATCAGTTTTGTTTCTTTTATTTCTATTTATATGTAAAGTGTTATTTTGTGCTTTAGATTTTCCTGTAAATAGGTGTGACCTTTAGTTACCAATACAAATTTTGTATTTATTCGTTTCTATCTCTAATAATACTTTGTCAAACAAAATTGTCTGAATTTCATTTAATTGACTTGTAGAAACATTTCCAAAATGGACACATCCCATATGCGCATACATTTTCAGGTATTATAGTTTGGATTAAAGGTTAAGAGAACCTAGGGCTTGAAGCAATCTTAGGCATTGGGAAAATGTATTCGATATTTCGAATAAGTTTAGAACATATATATATTTTTTATGTTTTGACCCCTTTTCCACTATTTACGAACGCCTATGAACGTAAGTTATTTATGACACATTTTATAGGTTATATTCTATCAAAGCTATACATAACAAGTTAATATTTCTGCTATGTTTAAGAAACACTTTTTTTTTCAAGCTTTTTTACCCCATTTTACACTATTTTCGAACGCCAATATGGTCTAATATTTTATGTTCAATATTTTAGGTTTTATTCAATTAAATACGTAAAAAATTATGCAGTATTTCGGATAAGTTTATGAACTATGATTTTTTTTAATTTTTGACTACGCTCATTGTTTCCCAAAAACTAATCAGCTCCTTGCCATGTCCAATAGTATTTTTGTACCAAATTTGGTTAAAATCTGTTAAGTGGTTTTTGTGTTTTCGTGGATACAGACAGACAGACAGATATTTTTTTAAAACTACTTATTTCCGGTGAAATTAAAAAAAAACTAGCTGTTGCCCTCGAGGCACGAATAGCTCTCCATATTTAAGTGTAAAAGTAATAATTTTATGACCTTTTTGTCATTTATCTAAATTTTTGTTTTGTTTTAGACATCTGCCTTTTTCTTCTCTTTGGAGGCACTATTTATACGCAGATATTTTATATTTCAGATCTAGGCCAAATTCTTGTACGCAAAATAATTGATTTTTTTTTAGTTTTATTATAAAATTTATTTTGCTCCCTTTTCTACTATTTACGAACGCCTATGTAAACAAAATTGTTATGCTGCATGTTGTAGGTTATCCGTTAAGTGGTTTTTGAGTTATCACGGATACAATTTTTTCCTGACCCTTTTATAAAATTTTCACGGACGCCTATGGAACATTAATTTTTGTC